>CM062809.1:565457869-566057869 GCA_031772625.1 Pinus tabuliformis | reverse complement strand
AAGCTACGACAAAGGCTTTGTGGGACAAGTTAGGGAATTTGTACCAATCTAAGTCTCTCATGAATAAATTGTTCCTGCGGAAAAAGCTGTATAACCTGAGGATGAAAGATGGAGACTCAGTGACAGAGCATCTGAATGTGTTTAATACTGTGGTAAGTCACTTAGCATCTATTGATATTAAAATTTCAGATGAAGATAAGTGCATAATTTTGTTGTGCTCTCTACCAGATTTTTGGGATAATCTGGTTATTGCAATAGGTAGCAATGCAACTACCTTGCATTTTGATGAAATAGTGTCATCCTTGCTAATGGAGGAAATGAGATGGAAAAATATGGAGAGCTAGAATGGTGATGCCTTGTCTATACGAGGATGGTCCCAGAACAGAAACAAAAATAAGTCATCGAGTGGGAGATCTAAATCTAGAGGGAGATCTAAATCTCCAGGAAAACTTGGAAAGGTGGTGTGCTGGAAATGTGGAAAGGAAGGGCACTTCAAAATGGATTGTAAATCTAAAGCTCCTGATAAAGGAAAGGGATCTGATGATGCTCCTTTTGCAGAGGCGAAAACCACCTCAGATGAAGGTGGGGATGTGTACTTGGCTTCTTCAAGTACACATATAGATCATGAGGCATGGTTGATTGACTGAGGTGCATCCTTTCACTTCACTCCCCATAGAGAGTGGTTCTGCGAGTATGAGAAATACGATGGTCGTGATGTCTTCTTAGGGGATGATAGGAAGGCTAGAATCATTGGTCGCGGAAAAGTAAAGTTGAATTTGCAAGGTGGAAGGGTTAGAATGCTTCTAGGTGTTCTACATATTCCCGCATTAGCCAAAAATATGATTTCTGTTAGCAAGCTGGATGATGCAGGTGTAAAAACAATGTTCGAGAAAGATACCTACAAGATGGTTCGGGGAGCACTGGTATTGATGCAGGGAGTTCGGATTGGAACTTTGTACAAGCTGCAAGGTAGCACTGTTATTAATGGGTGCAATAGTTCTGTGGTTCCTGAAAGTGGAGCAAAAAATCTAGTGGTCTCTGGAGAGAAGACCATGTTGTGGCATAAAAGGCTTGGACATATTGGAGAAAAGGGCCTTCGGATACTTCATGGTAAAGGTATGATAGAAGGTATGAGTAATAGCTCTCTGGATTTTGATTTCTGTGAAAATTGTGTATATGGGAAGCAGAATCGGGTGAGTTTCCCCTCTGGTAGTAAGAGGGCGAAACATATATTAGAACTTGTGCACAGTGATGTGTTTGGACCTGTGAAGGTTCCATCACTAGGTAAGTTTGTGTACTATGTATCATTTATAGATGACTTCTCAAGGAATACATGGATATATTTCCTTAAGAAGAAATCTGAAGTCTTTGACAGGTTTAAAGAATTTAAGGCTCTGGTGGAAAACCAGACAGAGAAGAAGATAAAGGTGTTGAGGACAAATAATGGTGGAGAGTTTTGCAGTAAGGAATTTGAAGAATTCTATAAGAAGTGTGGTATAGCATGGCAGAAGACTACTCCATATACACCTCAGAAAAATGAAGTTGCAGAAAAAATGAATAAGACGTTGATGGAAAGGGCAAGAAGCATGCTTAGTGGTGCCGGGTTAGGACAGGAATTATGGGCAGAGACGGTGGATACTGCATGTTACCTGGTCAATAGGTCACCTTCATCAATGTTGGATGATGAGACTCCATAAGAGGTATGGACTGGTAAGAAACCCTCTCTTTCACATCTAAGGGTATTTGGATGTGATGCATATGTACATGTTCCAAAGGAGAAACAAACCAAGTTGGATAGTAAATATGAAAAGTGCATCTTTATTGGGTATAAGGATGGTTTAAAGGGTTATAAGCTTTGGAACACAGTAACAAGGAAGGTAGTGTGCAACCAAGATGTGGTGTTCAGAGAGGTGAAGGATATTATTAAACATGGAGTTAAACCAAAGGAGCCTGAGTAGATAGAGTTTGAGCTAAATGAGGAAGAATCAGACTCTATAGCAGAGGAGGCATCAGAAGATGAAGAGCCACAAACTCTGGATTTGAGAAGATCAGTTCGAGAAAGAAGGCAGCCAGAAAGGTATAGTCCATCTGATTTCTGTTCAAATTTTGCTTTGTCTGTTACTGATGATGATCCCAAAACTGTGAAGGAAGCAGTGGATTCTGAGGATGGAAAACTCTGGAAAGAGGCCATGGTTGATGAAATGGCATCTTTGCACAAAAATGAGGCTTGGAATCTAGTGGAGTTGCCGGCTGGAAGGAAACCCATTGGCAGTAAATGGGTGTTCAAAAAGAAGACAAATGCAGAAGGAAAAGTGGAGAAATACAAAGCTTGGTTGGTAGCAAAAGGTTATTCTCAGGTGCCGGGAATTGAATTTGGTGATATTTTTTCTCTTGTTGCCAAGGTAGCTTCTATTAGATTACTTTTATCTGTTGCTACTGCTTTTGATTTTGAGGTAGAACAGATGGATGTGAAGACAACATTTCTTCACGGGGATCTGGAAGAGGAGATATACATGAAGTAACCTAAAGGCTTTGCGGTGAAGGGTAAGAAAGAACTGGTATGCAAGTTAAATAAGTCTCTGTATGGGTTAAAACAGTCACCAAGGATGTGGTATCAGAAATTTGATACATTTATACGGGGACTTGGCTTCACCAGAAGCAAACCAAATCATTGTGTGTATTTTAAATAAATTGGTGACCGTGTTATTTATCTGGTCTTGTATGTGGATGATATGTTGCTGGTTGGAAATGAAAAAGAAGTTATCCAAGATTTGAAGACCCAATTGTCCTCCAAATTCGACATGAAATATTTTGGTGTTGCAAACTATATTTTGGGCATGGAAATTAAAAGAGATCGGGCAAATAGGAAGCTCTGGTTAAACTAGAGGAAGTATGTCGAGACAATACTGTAGAGGTTTAATATGCAGGATAGTAAACCGGTGAAAGTTCCTATTGCTATAGGTGTGAGGTTATCTGCTGAACAGTATCCCAAGGCACAAGAAGAGGAAGAGGACATGTCCCATGTTCCATATGCAAGTGCAGTCAATAGCCTGATGTATGCAATGGTCTATACTAGACTAGACATTGCACATGCAGTGGGAGTATTGAGCAGGTTTATGTCAAAACCAGGGAAGGAACACTGGACAATAGTGAAGCGGGTTTTCAAGATTTGTGTGGCACTAGTGCTTATGATTTGTGCTACCAAAGAAAACTAGGATTGGACAAAATGATGGATATTCATGGCTTTGTTGATGCAGACTGGGCTGGAGATTTGGATCAGAGAAGATCTACAAGTGGGTATGTGTTTAATCTATTTGGAGGTGTAGTCAGTTGGATGAGTAAGAAACAATCTGTAGTGGCACTATCAACTACAGAGGTAGAATACATGGCAGCAACTCATGCAAGCAAGGAAGCAGTTTGGTTGCAGAAATTGTGTTCAAGTATGGGTTTAGTACAGGGAGCTATAAGGATAGACTATGATAGCCAAAGTGCAATTTTCTTGGCAAAGAACCCCGCATATCATTCGAAGACAAAGAAAATTGATGTTTAGTATCATTTTGTGAGGGATATGATAGAAGAGAAAAAGGTGTTGCTGGTAAAGGTGGACACTTTGAAGAATACTGCAGATGCATTGACAAAATTTGTGAGCTCTGAGAAGTTCTCTTGGGGTAGAGAGACAATGGGCATTTTAGGGATGGAAAAATGACTAAGCTCTCTTATGGCCCCCTGTGGAAAGAAAACAACAAGTGGGAGAATGTTGGGTTGTGTTATATTCTTTCCACATAGTTAACAGGGGGTTTGAGGGGCACCCATAACCCCACTTTATGGGGTCCGGAGCAACGCCCTGGAAAATTTTGGTTTTGGACCCTATGTTAGGTTGGGTGAACCCACCTATGGTTTTGTGCATGATTTTTGCACATGTTTTTTGGACGTGATGGTTTTCGGTCCATGGTATTAGATGCTTTGGCATGTATAAATATGTATTTTAATATTGAAAGGAACATAATGAAAAATCAAGCTGGTAGTCCCGGTTTTTGGATCCAGTGGGAAAATCTTTGTGTATATGTGTTTTATGTGTTATGC
Source organism: Pinus tabuliformis (assembly GCA_031772625.1). Classification (NCBI taxonomy): domain Eukaryota; kingdom Viridiplantae; phylum Streptophyta; class Pinopsida; order Pinales; family Pinaceae; genus Pinus; species Pinus tabuliformis. The sequence continues at coordinate 566,053,786 of CM062809.1, read as the reverse complement.
TCTCGCATTGTTTATTTTTCTGTGTTTTATAATTTGTATGAAGGTAATTTCTATACAGGGTTAAAACCTACATAAGCTATGATTGGTTTTGATTAATTCCTTTGTATGAAATCTAGGATTTGTATGAAACTTTAGTGAGAAAGCTAAATTATGAGTTTTGAAAGGTTTTTTGATGTTTTATATTTGTGTGAATTGTTTCTAGGGTTTTCTATATGTTGTCGTAAGGTATATCATACCTTTGGAATAAACATTGACACCCTAGATGGAATGGAAGTTGTTATGAAGTAGCCTAAGATCTATGACAGAGTCCCTAGAAAGATGTTGAAGAGTATATGTCTCTTGTTTGTAATTAAATCTAGGTATCTATTATGTATAAATTTGAAATTCTTCCCTGATTCTGATATGGCTAACTTCATCCTTCTATAAACTTGATTGTAGTTGCTATCTAAGTTGTCCAGGTACACAATCCTCAATATGGTGAAGATGCTCATTAATGTGATAATCATGATCATGATAACTATGATGAAATGGTTGGAATTCATGAAATATTTTTCGACGATGAAAGGAAGAAGTTGATCTCCTAGAGGAAGCTTGCATAAAAGAGAACTCCCTAAGATTAAGAGGGAGTCCAAATGAAGAGATGCTTCCTAGTTGAGAGGGAGGGTATAACTTGGTTTTTATAAAATAATTTTAAAGGATATGTTGTTGCATGAGAAGTAGGAAGTAATATGATTGAGGAATATTTTGTCAAAGATTCAGTTGATAGTTCTACTATGGAAAGTTGAGGAGCAAGATCTATAACGACCTTGGAGGTTTGTATTTGATTATGTACATGTGAAAGAATATTATTGATTTGGGTTGTGTATGTACATGTAAATCTCTCAATGGTTTTTGAAAGCATGCTAGTTAATAATTAGTTTGATCGAGAGATATTTGTGGTCCTTGATCTATTGGATCAAGAGGCATTGAGGCTTTGTGAGTTAAGAATTTCCTGGGAAGATATCTGGCCGACACTTTGTGTTGATGTTTGGGTCCCAAAGTTGGAAAGGTGATGTTGTTTATTGAGCTCTGTTTTGGATACACACCTAGATTTCTGGGTTGATGGTTAGCAAGTAAGCCTAATGGTACCTAGAGGGGTTGAAATCTTGAGTATAGTTTTTCCCACCTAGATAGATTGCCCTAGTCATGAATATATTTCGTGGCATTGTGGCCCCTAAATTGTTGAGGGAGCATTGGACAGTTTTCCCTGGTTATGAATCTAGTCCAAGGATAATTTTAGGGGCGAATGTTCGCCCTTTGGCGAAATTAAGGGGTTTTAAATTTTTAGTGGGCGAATATTTTGTATCATAGTACATTTTTACAAATCACCTCAAATAGCCCACCTTATTTTAAGGGAGAGGGTAAAAAAGGTAAATTTAGCCCTTGAAATTAGGACTTACAACCTTCCATTCGCCCATTTTCAAGAATAGGTTTTATTTAAGTGAATCCATTCGCCCATTTTCAAGAATAGGTTTTATTTAAGTGAATCCTATGGACCAAATACCATATTTATAAAAGAGGCATGGTAAATTAATAAAAATATAAATAAATGAGAGGTATGGTAAATAAATATAACATTTTTTATATTTACTCCATAAGTCACCTTATATACATGTAAGGGTGTAAACAAATAAAAATATAAGTAAAGTGGAGGTATGGTAAATAAATAAAACGTTTTTTTATACTTACTCAAAAGGTATGGTAAATAATAAAAATATAAATAAACTAGACATATCATAAATAAATAAAACCTCTTTTTATATTTAGTCCATAACCCTCATTCTATTTATGAAGGATCAAGAAAGAGGTTTTATTTAAGTGAATCCTATGGGCCAAATACCATATTTGTAAAAGAGGTATGGTAAATTAATAAAAATATAAATAAACGAGAGGTATGGTAAACAAATAAAACATTTTTTTATATTTACTCCATAAGTCACCTTATATTTACGAACACTCAAAAAATGGGTTATATTTAGGTGAAACCTATGGCCAAAATACTATGGGACAAATACCATGGACTAGATTGTTATTAATACCATGCAAAAAACCATTATTAACTCTAATATTAGAATTAATAAAAATAAAAATGGCACATGGTATTGACCCATGGTATTCACGTGGAATGTAGCCTATTTAAATGGGGGAATTAAATCAGCATGTAGCCTATGCTAAGATTCACTAGGACTTTACAAAGTTTTATTATTTAGTGAAAGACTCGCCAAGATCTTACAAGATTTTATAATTGAGTAAAATATTCACCAGGCCTGGTGAGAGATTCGCCAAAAAATTATATATACATATTATATTATTGATAAAATCGCCTTCCATTTTTCCTATATACCATGGAAATTCGCCCATTTATTATATTTATAAATTTAGGCGGGGTTCTTAAAATTTTCCCTGATCTAGTCCATGGCATTTCACTGCTTAGAGTTCTTCATGGTTCATATAGTTTGAGATCTTCCACTGTATTTGTACATTATGAATACCTCCCTAGTTAAGAGGGAGTGTTGGAAAATGTAACTACGTCCGATCTTCATTTAATATATTTGAGTCATCATGAAATGTACTTGTCAAAAGAATAAAGAAAATTATTATTATTATTATTGTGACTTATTAGAGCATGGGTTTCATGCTTGGCTCACATTGTTTTAGGTCAAAGTCCCCATTTATGACTTCTAGGATTTATTCTGAGTCAATAGAGCCATTATAATTTTAAAGAGACCCTTCATGGGATTTTGAATCATGTAAAAAGTTTAAGTATTGAGTAAAATATGATTTATGTATCCTCCACACCATGTCGGCCTAGAAGAAGATCCAGTTGGCCTAAGGGCCATATTCCACCTCAAATGGAGCCTATAAATACAATATCATCGAATTCATTTGGAGCATCATTTTCTCACACAAGTTCGATATCTCTTGTAGCTGATAAAAAGTGTGAAGTTCTCTTGTAGCCGGGAAAAGGTGAGAAGTATGTTTCAAGGAAGCCGAAGTGAATGCGAATTTGGGGAAGTCTAAGTAGAAAGGAAAAATCGAAATTTTGGTGCCTCTCTCTCTCTCTCTTTGTTTTGTGGTCTGGATTGGGAGATTGAAGTCTCCTAAGTTGTATTGTTGTTGGAAGCTACTACCTAGTCAAAGTTGCTGGAAGGGGTTGAAGATCTGGAAGGATGACTTGGTGTGGAGGGAAGGTCTGGTATTGGTCTAGGGCAAAGAGTCTCAAAATATACTATTGAAAGGAAGAATTATCTTGAGTGGGCTTTCCCCTCGAGAGGGGTTATTCCTTGGCATAGTGCCTACATCTGGTGTCTATTAGTTTATGTGTTGTTTCTTTGGTAATTTCTTGATGAACTAAAAGAAAGAAGATATAAATAATCATAATAATAAGAAACATCTCAAGTAATTATCAAGTATAAGAAAATATTTCTTCCTTTCTAATTTTCTAACAGGTAGAGCCTCAATCCATTTAGTGAAGTAGTTTTTTCCTATCAAGATCCACTTATGTTGTGCTGATGATGCTAGATGAATCTCGCCTATAAAGTCAAGGCCCAATTGCTAAAATGGTGCTTCTACAAAAATAGGGTTTAACGGTAAAGACATCAACTTAGCTTTTCCTTCAAATAGTTGACATTTGTGACATGTTGCAACTTCCTTATGAACATCAGCAAATACTGTGGGCCAATAAAATGTCGCTCTCAAAATTTTTTCAACGGTGGCTTTGCAATAATGGTGAATGCCACATACCCCTTGGTGGAACTCTTTCATTACTTGCTTAGCTTCATCTTAAAGTAAATACCCTTTGGATCTTTCCAGAACAAATACTCATTTAGGATACAATATTCAACATATTTAAGTTTCAGGAATCTAGCCCAAGTTTTATTTACTCCTAGTGGAGCTTATAGATTTTGCAGTATATAAACAATATCAGCATACCATGAAAGAAATTTAAAACGATCATACACTGCTACAAATTATTCATCATCCTTTGTGTCTGATAATTCCATAGTCAGATTAATCCCAAGTGTTCCAAGATTTTCCTCAGTCATCAATTTGGCCAAGACTTGTCCTCTGATTAGCTTAGTGGGTTTTATTTCTAAGTCAATTTCCAGCATTTTGGAAATCTATTTTCCCCTCCTACCATCATTGTTAGGCTGGTTTAAAATACTTTTTACCACAACATTCAACACATAAGAAATCATATGAGAATGAAGTACAAAAAATCTGAAATCCTTGAGTGATTTTACCAATGCGTAGGCTTGTTTATCCATGATATCATATTTCAACTCAACATCGCTCAACGCTCTGCTGAAGAAATAAATAGCGTGTTGATGACCTTCTATGTTTTTCTAAAGAAAAAACCCTAAAATGGTGTGATCTGAAGTAAAAGGGAAAATCACAAATTCTTTGGAAAACTCGGGACTGATGAGTAGAGGAGCTTGACCTACAGCTCTTTTAATTTCATAAAAAGATTATTTAGCCTGATAAATCCATTTTATTTCATTACATTTTCTCAACATATTGGTAATAACTTTTAGAATCTCATCAAAATTAGGAATGAATCTACGTAAAATATTTACGTTCCTTGGGAATGACTGAACCTCTTTCTTGCTCCTTGGCTCTTCAATTTTCTGTATAACTATTACTCTACTAGGATCAATATGAATACCTTCTTTTGATACTATATGTCCCAATCAATTTCCTTCCTTCATGGAAAAATGATATTTCTTTGGATTCAATGAAACCGCCAACTGTCTGCACTTTTTGAAAATCGTGCGTAGATGTTTTAGATGACTAATTTTAGACTTAGAAAGAATGTAATATCGTATAAATATATTACAACACATTTGTCCCTCTCATAAGAAAATGGTATGTCCATTTCTCTCTAGACAGTGACCCCGAAATTCATGAGCCCATAGGGAATCTTTGAGTACATGAATGTAACCCACGGTGTAGTAAAGGAAGTTTTATCCTGATCTTTCGGATTTACCAATATCTGATTATATCCGAAGAATCCATCAAGCATAGAAATTCTTTTGGACCCAACTAATTTCTAAAAAATGTGTTCCATATTGGGTAAAGGATAGTTATCTTTCAAAGAGACTTTATTTAGATTCCTGAAATCTACGCGAGCCTAATTTCTCCACTCTTTTTCCTTATTGGGACCAGATTGACTATCTAGTTCGAAAATATCAAAGGGATAATGATTTTAGTAGAAAACAACCGTTTAACCTCATTTTCAATTAATGGCAGTAGTTTAGGATTGATTCTTATCAAGGGCTTCTCATTCTCTTTAAGTGGGATGGTGTGATGAATAACAGTCTTATCATAAACCTTCAGATATTCATACCTCCAAGCAACCACATCTGAGAATTATTTCATCGCCTTGGCATACTATTATTTTTGTTCTGTTTCAAATAGTTAGAGATCTTAACTACTTTAGGATTATCTTTTGTCCCTAAATTATAGTCCTCCATTTCTCCATCACTTGGTAAAATTTTGGGCTTGACAACTACATCATTTGAGTCAAAAAGTCTTTCTAAAGGGACTAAGCCTCTAGGAATTATATTGTTATATAGTTGTATGATATCTTGCCTAGATATTGCATTTAAGAAAACTATTTTTTTAGGATTTTCCTCTGCTGCTTCCTCATCACCTACGTCAATCGCGATATTGATAAACTGATCTGTCCTCTCAAGAAATCTCCTGATTTGTTGATCATACTCAAAAAAATTCCAATGTTTGGTATTATTAGGAATAGAGGGTCTTTGTCTTACATTAATTCATATTTTTTTTTGGATAAATGGGAATTTTGAAGCCACTAGAAATAGTGGCTAAATAATTTTATATTCCATTTTCTCCTCTAAGAACAAGAGAAATTGCATGCTTCAAAACGAAATTAGAAAATAGGTCCCATACCTCATTGCGGTAAGCTTGCATCCTTGGATTTTTGGCCTGATATATTCCTTTGACCTGATTCTCAACCAATTCTGAATCTCCAAAAACCAAAACTCTCTTTTCCTTCCATTTTTTTCAACAAATTCAGCCCAATGATCAAAGCTTCATGAGTTTACAATATTATTAGTGCATTCAAAATATAACTTGAAAGAATGTAGCTGGATAGTGAGGTCTCATGGAATGATCCAATTTCCTTCTCTAGAACCTTATCTATAGGCAAAACCATAAAAATGTAAATTCCAAATACCTTCATTTGGATCTGCCTTAACGTCTTCTTTTTGAAGATTGCCCTCAATCTGTTCTAGTATTTCTGCATCAGAACGACAATCATTAAGGAAAATATGAGATCTTGTATTCACACATAGACAAGATGGTTATCTGACTGACTTTGGTTGCGAACCATATAAGCCATCTGGACTTCTCTGTATAACCTCTTTGGTTGACCAAATAGTGGAATGGATGCATAAGTCATATCCATTTGTAGTATTCCTCTTAGCTTCACTTCCCATGACTAAGACAACAACATACCAAATCTCGATGGAATATCTCCCATGACTATGTCCATCATCATGCTTTTTGCAAGTATTTGTGCCAGGGTTACCACCAGATCCTTTATTAACCCTAAACACTTGAATTTTCTTGAATCAAATGAAAATAAGTCTTTATAGGGTCTAGTGATCTCAAGTCCCAAGTTTTCCATGACTGATTTAGGCATCAAATTGTGTGATGCTCCAGAATCCAGCATGGCATTATGAAGGATCATATCATGAACATTTAGACAAGCTTAAAAAGGAGGGACAACATAACTCAAACTAGTTACATCGGGACCAAAAACAAACTTAGGATCATCATTATCTAAATTGAGAGATTCTTGTGAATTGATATTTATTTGATCATTTTCAGACTTTTAACCATTGAAAAAAGATTGTTTCCTATACTGTTCCTTTTTCAATAGTTCAAGAAAAGGGATAGAAATTTTAAATTTACCAATTTCACTCTCCAAATTAAAGGATCTTTGTATTTTCTCCACTTCTTTGGTTCTTGGCTTCCTCTGACCTTTTTGGAATGTCCTTTTTAGGCTCCTCCGTTCTTTTAGGTATCTCTTTTCCTAGTTCAACTTTTTGTTCTCATGCTGCAAGATTTTGTGGTGGAGCTCTAACTGGGATAGTTCATCCTTTGACATTATATTTATTTTGAAATTATGCCACTGCTTTATTATAGCCATACTATTAAACTTTTGAATCACACATATGAAGACAATCTTTCACTCCTAAAGACTCGACAAAATTATCATGTTCTTCCTTAGTCTCAAACACTTGGGTTTGTTTAACATCAAAACAACTTATCTGCTGCTTATTTTCTTCAGTTGAATCTTCATCAAAAAAAATTTCCAGAAAGGGGGCCTAATAGCCTTCTTCTCTCCAAGACCCTTTTGTTCTCTTTGACGGTTTTGAGGGCCTTAAGGTCTTATGAAATTCATATTCCTCACATGAGGTTGAGGTTCATTTCTGGGAGGGGCCAACTTGTTGACCAGTTTCTCCATCGTTTTTAACATAACATCAAATTTAACATATGATGAAGAAGATGATTCTTCTTTAAATAATACTCTTCTTTTAGTCTTCATCTTTTCTTTCTCAGCCAACAGGTTTGCTTCTACTCCTATAACATTATTTTGGATTGCCTCCAAGGTAGCGGGATTCCTGTCTTTGAGTTGATAAGCTAGTTTGACATCAAAACCATTAGGATAATACAATAGGGCTAATCCAAAGGGGGATTAATCTTAGTAGGGATTGAACCTTGCTGTGAATTCTTGAACTGTCTCCCCTGGGTTTCTTTTCAGATTCTCATATTCGACTAATAATTATAGAGGATTTTTCTTCACTTACCACTAGGCAAGGAAGAGTTATTCAAACTATTTAAAATTAACAATGCTTGTTGTAGGTAAAGCTTTGAACCATCTCTTGAATTCCCCTAAAATACTTTATGAAAAAATTCTAAGCTTAACATCTTCATGATGTACCTCCTTTACATCAATGAAATCATTCAACTTTTTGACATGCTAATGAGATGTGAGGGGTCCTGTACCATCAAATTGAAGTAAATGGTGTCCGTAGTTCAAAGGAAGATCATGTAGCAGGGTTGGGATATTGGGAGGGTCATATCTAACAGCCATGGTTGTGTGAGATGAAGTTGAACTAACGCTGGGGTTTTAAAAAGAAGATTTCAATGTCAATGAAGTTGTTGTTGTGATAGCTGATGATATAGGAGTTTGAAATCCCATGGAAACCGGATGACTAGTTGAGGTAGAGAATGATGGAATGCAAAATGGAAAAGTTGGGGACTTGGATACAACTATCTGAAGATCATGGACTATCTTTTCCAACTTTTTCAATTGAAATAAAATTTCTTGATCTTGTAGCGACAAATCTAGTTATTTACTGGAAGAACTAGAAATAAAAGTTTCAAATATGGTCTCATCAAACACAATATCTAAAGGATTTCTTTCAGACCTAGATCTAAATAGATTTTGTTCAAATTTGATATTGAATTGTATATCATCAACAAATTTAACAAATTTTGTCCTCATGATTCCATCAAATCTAATGTAAAGGTTGATCCCTTGATATTTCAAGATAACACTAACATGCATAATATTGATCTTGAATATGATTCAATTGAAAGTATTTTTTCTTCAAGGGATACTTGTCATCATCTATCATTTACACCTCATGACCATTTTTACCTTGATTCTCTTAATCATTATGCTTTACTAGTAATTGTCTGATATACTTTTGATTCTCGATTTTTTGATTCACATGGTCGTAAGGTACAAGGTGGCTATGTATCATAGGTAAAGGAGAAAAAGGGTGAAGATGCTTTCAATGTTTCTTCCCTCTTTCAGATTCATCTTTGTCAAAATTATGATCAATCTTCTTGCAATCTTAGTAACTAATCAAATGATCTACAAATCCTTACTCAAGTTGAAATATTGGAAAACCATCACCTTGAAATTCATGCTTCTATTGATATAAGAAGTGATGAGTGTCTAAGCATAGTGGATGATCTTTTGTTTTGTTCAAAAGAATTATATTTTCATGCCTTTGATCTACAATCTAATATGACTGGTTTATCATCTCGAAATGTGGGGTGGATGATATTTCAGTTCATAATGCTCTTGTAATTCCTCTAGTTCATATATCTTTCGATACTAAACTAGGAGAATGAGATGGTTAGGTTCTTGAATATTTAATATACCTTGTTAAAGAAGAGAAATTCCAATTCCAGAATCACATTGGTACGCCATTCTTTAACCATTATGATGACGAAGATTATGTTGATCCAATTAATATTCAAGTTTCTCATGATATGCTCTTGTATTCACCTCCCTGCCATGACCCAATTAGTGTCATGCGTGGTGGTGGATGTTAAAATAATCTCACAGATCATAACATGCCCAAAAATCCATCATTGTTGCAAGCTAATATGAGTATGCAAAATTTGAATTTTAAATTAGATTCTATTGCAATAGAAGTCTCTACTCTTTAGTCTTCTCATATTTCCTCACCTTTAGAACATTATTCATTGTACCAAAAAAAAAATTATGAGTCTATTATACTGTCATTTTATTTAAATCCTTATATCCTAATTATGTTGACCTTAATATAAATCTGGTACAAGATGGTGTGATTTCACAATCAAATGACGAAGAGATTGAATCCATTGTTCAAGATTTGTTTAATCGTAAATCTTTTATAGGTCAGGAGGAAGATATTAAAACTTTAAATGTTCAAAGGAGTTTTCTAATTCACTTATCCAAATTCTATATCCATTAAGAGTTTCATTTGCTAAATAATAAATCTAATAAAATTAGTGGCATTAAGAATATTTTTATTCACACATCTCATGACAGTGGTATGTACCCACTTGTTGATCTTTCTAAGCCACCCAAATTCAATGATCCACCTATTGAAATTTCATGGACTTGTTAGGGAATCGAGGAAATCAACTTCTGCTGATCTGTATGTTAGGTTATCATAATCTTGATGAGATCCCCAATATAGATTGGATCCAAATATTAAAGAATTCTTGGCATTTTCAAGTTAATCTTCCTAATCCTCAAGATAAAGATTTTGATCAGATAAAATATTTTTGTTTGGTTAGTTATCCTTTATGTGGATCCCTTGTATCAAACACATGGCTCGAGTGCATATCTTTCAGGGATCCCTAGAGCTTTAAAACCCATCACTCCAATTGGAAAGACAAATATCACCAACTACAATATTTCTCCATGTCGAATATTTCCATGAATGATCAACTTCCTATCTTTCTAGTGTATGGTATGGGATTAATTACTTTTTCTATCACAATTGATGCTTTTGAGTCTAAGTAAATGCTCGAATCATTTTTCAAACCTAATTTTCCAAGCTAATATTAATGTTGGACCTCATTCGACTTGTGTTTCTGATCTTTGGTCAGCATGGTTTTGTTGTTCTTTTTATCTTAACTGGTTTTCATATTTTTCTCTACCACCAATCAATGTTAATTATTTCAAATTTCATATTGTGGGTCTAGTTTATAATCAGATATAAATTAATGATATCTTGCATAGGAAAAGAGAAATTGATCATTTTTTAGCATCATCGCATGAGCAAGAAGATTCACTAATTCAAAGTGCTTGTATAGTCTCTCAAATTAATACATCCTTAACTTTGAATAATGGAACATGTCATGTGTTAGCTTTCATATTTGATTAATATGCCAACCTTAACAGTTTTCATCAATATGCCAACCTTAATAGTTTTCATCTCCCTAATTATTTTCAGATCAACTTATTTGATGATAGATTTTGGTTTCTATTTGATTCATCTCTTTATTACTTAGATACTTGTCAAGAAGTTGGGGAATTTTAGCGTCTGTTAATGGTTATGTCAGGTCCCCAAAATATTGATAAAGTGTTTGAGTGAGAATGATTTATGTTATGCTCGCCCATTCATTCTCATAATATGGATTTGATTATTGAAGAATTATATTTGCATGAATGTCAATCTATTGGAGCTAGTTGTTTTCATGATGAGATTGTTGACTGGTTAGAGGAATCATATTTGATGAGTCTGATTACTAATAACAAGTTCCAATATTATCTTGAACTTAACATGTATGGGTGTATGTTTGAGAGGTGCTTTCAAGGTATTGAGGTTCATCATCTTTGCCATTGTAGAAAGCCTATAGGTTGGATAGAATGAGCTTCAATAGAACACCTTTATGCTTATAGCCTTGACCTTCTTTCTTATGTATAGGAAATTCATGTAAGAATCTTTAATTTTGGTACATTGTTTTATATGGTTTTTAATTGTTCATATATTTTAGTTTACTGGTTAAGAGCAACTTGAATGGTTACATTGGAAATTCCACTTTACTTATCCCTAATCTTCTATCCAATTAGATGAGGTGTAGGCCTAGCTACATTTTAGCTTCTCCTTTTCATTACATTGAACCTACATTTTGTTCCTCATCCAGTCATGGCACTTTCTTTGTTTTCCTAATTTTTGTCTTGCATGTTGATTTTCTTTTCAATATTACATTTATTCTCTTTTCCTACTTTTGCTTCTCTTGTTATCTCATGTCTTTTATTTTGCATTTTGTTTAATAAAATCGTGCATGAAAACATCTTTGTTTGGCTCAAGAGGCAATGTGTCAAATATTTGAAAAGGAATTGTGATAATGAACAATCCTTGGATAGTCTGTGATCCCATTATTTGGTTGGGTTTAAATATCTTTGAATTTAGTGATGTCCTGACAAAAAATATGATTCATTCAAATGGAAAGCTATAAGCAGAACCATGATGCCCATTACTATTTTAGGATCTTCATTTCTTGACTCAGTATTGTAATTAAATGGTGCTTTCTTCCCAGTCCAATCAAGTAGAGAAGGGATAGAAAAAAACTAAAAGCAAGCATATTAATTTCAGAGGTATATAAGAGTCTCTACAATAAGAATAACCTCTCTTGCTCTCAATAAGTTTGGATCCATCTTCCACCCTAGCAATATAAATGCCGATAAAATTCTCATGAGTATAGTGAAAATAAAATAATGGGTGAAAGAAGAGAAAGGCTTCCTGAACACAGAGGTGAAACATGAAACTTCAATGGGGTACTGAACAAGCTCATCGGTAGCGAATAAATGCTTTTATTTCCTGAAAGTGACTCCATCAGGGTACTAAATAGGCTTGTTGGTAGTAGAACAACACTAGAGACATAACTAAAACTCTAAAAATCTTAAAATCGTGAATATATAATATCCTTCTCCTAGATCAAAACGATTGGGATATGGTAAGCTTTGTAATTGTGTTTACTTGAGAAAGTGAATAGGAGAGACTATACCTATAACCAACATAAATGGGGAATCCAAGGTAACCTGCACGATGAATCAATACTTTCTGAAAGAATAGACCTTCTGCATAAAGCTAGACCTGAATAGAGAAGTTGGAGTTCTTCCAGTGTGTTGCCAAGTGTTATCACTATGACAAACACCCTCCAAAGTTTTTCCTACACTTGAATTTTGGAGCCTCTTTTTGATCTTGTGATATGTCATTTCAAGTTGTTCATAGTCACTTCATGGTCAGTTGATGTTATTATAAATACTCTAAGTCTTGAATTTACTTGATCACACATGCTTAACCTTTGATGCATTTAGAAGCACCCCCTTTTTAGCAAGTCTAACAGTGAATGTTTACCCTTGAGGACAGTAATTGCGTAGTATTTGGAAATAGTTCTTGCGTAGTCCTTAGTGGCTGAAACTATGCAATCCTTAGTGACAAACATTGTGAAACTCATGGAAATTATGCAGCCACTAAGGACAGTAACTGTGCAGTTGTTAGGGATATTGAATGCACAGTCCTTATGCACAGTAAGTGCACAATTCCAGTTGAGTGTAAGGGTGAAATTATTCCATTCAATGTTTTCATAGCTCATAACGGTAGCCTCCTCACTCTTTTATGCTCTCTATGTATAAATAATCTAACTCAAAGCTATTTTCATAATTATCTTTCGCTTTCGAGCGACGTGCACTTTGGAGGATAAAGAGCATTCTCTTACTTCAATTGCAACTGTATTATCATTCGGTTGAGTTTTCTCAATTGACACTTTTGCACGCATTTGTTTTCATAAGTGTCACTTTCAGTTTCCTGACTGTCATTTCTTCCTGCTTTCACTTTCACAAGTGTCTCTTTTGTTTTCTTTTGCTTTCTCATATGTTTCTTTCACTATATTTAGTTTTTTGAAGTGTCATTTTCACTTATTCTTACGCTCACAAGTGTATATTTTTCCTGCTCTCATTCTTACATGTACCACTTGTGTTTTCGTTGTTTTGGCATGTATTTCTTTCACTTATTTTTAGACATCTTAAGAGCACCTCCTATAGGAAATTATAACACTCTCTTCTACATTAGCTGATCATATCTATTGTAAGGATATTCATTATGCAATTTCCAATGGCTTAGCGTACTTTCTGGTTGTAGTCGACACTTGTGTTTCAATTTTTATTCTAAGTGTCGCAAACCTATGTTTCAACTGTCACACTTAGAAATAATTTTCGCTTTGTTGTCATTTCAAAGTATGCATATTGATTTTGATCATTATGCTTTCTCTTGGCTTGTATTCAATGGTGTATATGTGTGAGATCATTTTTTCAGAGCTTGTTTTCATGTTTTGTTCTCCCATGTTCGATTGATCCCACACTTAGCCAGTTTTGGAGATATCCTTGTCCTCACATCCTGCACACTTAAAATCCCAGCCAAAAGGTGAGAAAATTGTGAATTCTTAGCCAGTAGTAACTACACCTTTACCTCCCACAAATGCACATTGTCCCATCTTGAGGACAAACTTCATAATCACATTCCACAATCCTGAATCACAACCTATCAATACTCCTGCTTACACTTGCTCATTGCACCTAATACTAACTCTTGCTTGTCCCCATTGTGCATGGTGTAGTTAAAGTGGGAAGTGAGTCAACTGGAGACCCTCACAATGAAAAAATACAAAATACAAAGGATCTCGCCTCTTCATGATGGAGTGAGCATCCTAAAGTCATAGTGACCTACATTTATACTACTTTTACCCACCAACATTCCAATCCCTTCACCAAGTGAGCCTATTACTATGCTTTGTGTAGTTCTAATGGAAATTAGGTCCATATATGGGTCACTACTAAGCTCAATTGTCAACCCTTTGGGTCTTCTCCTCAATCATTGCGCGTTGTGCAGTTACAATGCATAGAATTTCCACTCTTGCTAATTGAAACCCTTCACTAAATAGTTTCCTTGCCCTGCGTTACCTCAACTACACATTGTGGAATTTCAGTGGATAGTGGGGTCATCCCTCAGTCCCTGTGAATCTCAACTATGAAATCCTTACCTTCTTTCCCTTGAGAACCACAAACTACGTGTCCTTAGTCTACAAGCTCATCATCCTTATCTCCTGGACTTGTCAACTATGCATAATCTTGAAGAAGTCTACCCTTATTGTGCATTGTGTAGTTCTAGTGGAAACAATGGCCATCCTTGGGTCCCTATAGCACTTAACTGTACAGTCCCTAGACCCTTTCTCTCAAACCCTTTCCCATTGTCCCATTACTATCAATATTTTGAAAGAGTAAATACAAATAGAATAGGTGATTATGGGACTGATTTTGTCTTGTAATGGGTGAATTTATTTACAGGTGATATCATTCTACCATGACAAGATGATGTCAAAATTGTAAAGAAGGAGAGGTCATGAGAAGGACACCTATGGAGACAAGTCACAAAGATACTATCATGCAAGAATAGAGGAACCTTGGACCATGACAGATGTATGGATACCAAGATGACATGAAAGGCTCTAGTACTACACTCAGATCCTTTGTAACATAAAAATGAATTACCTTGCAGATCAGTCATGAGGAGTTGTAGATAGCATAAAAGAGAAGAGCTTTGCCTTTATGCACTGTGAAGTCTTACGTTATCGTTGCCAAGTCATGGCTTCTCAAAGTGTTGCCAAAAGAGTCATATGTTGTTAATGTATTTTTCCATGAATTATGGAATGTAATATTCTATTTCCAAAACATGAGAAAATGTAAAATGTGTGGCAGCCCAAGGCTACCACATGGAATGTCAAAAGTCACTAGAAAGTCCTAAAGTCATGTAGAATCTCAAAGGTCACATAGGAATTCGAAAAGTCACATGAGATCTAAAGAGTCATGAGGGAAGGCCAAGAGTCACAAAGGACATGGGGAGTCGCCTCATTTGTTATATATACACCCTCATAGCTGAAACAAAGGACTTTTTACCTTGGTTTCTCTATGTTGGCATAAGAGAGAAGATCATTCTTTGGAGGAGAAAATGGTGACTTAATGTTCAACTATTGGGGCTAGTGTTCAATCATTGTAATCATGTATCTTGGGAATTTCACTTAATACATGAGGGTCTCAGAGTCGATGCACTTTCATGCATATGTTGTGAATGATTGTAAGACTAATTTTTCATTGTTTGCGGTGTATGTTTATGTTTACACATACTAATGAAAATGAACTATTTCGTTGGCTTTGGTATGCATCTTCTTAATTATGCATTGTTACTTTCTTTTATGATCATTGTTATCTTGTGAATTACTTTGCAGGTTAACTAACAATTCTTTGCATGCTCCCATGTGTCTCTTTTAGGATAGTACTATTATTTTTCTTTTAGAGGCTCACTCTCTTTTTCCTTTCCATGAAAGTACCTTATATACATTGCAATTTTATGCCTCACAATATCAACTTACTCGCTTGTTTCAAAGATTGTTTACATAATCTCTTATGTTGATAATTGCAGCCAAGGAAGATCTCTAAGAATAATTGTCGTTAAGCCTATTATCTAAATGGGGCTCATACTCTAAAATATGTGAGGTCCAATTGGGACTTCATAACGAGGAGACCCCCTTTGTTGGCATATTTCCAGCACCGTCAATAGAACCTTGGAAACTATCACATAGACAATGACTCATGGTGTGGGTCTGAGGAAAATTATCATTCTCAACATGTGTAGTGGTTTATTTAGGGCACCCATATTTCTCTAGCAAGATAGTGAAACATCCACAGGTAAAAGTAGGTAATTTTATTAATCAAAAAGGATTTTAGAAAGGCTTATCACCACTTCAACTCTAGAGCTTCATTGAGGTAAACATTGTCACATTCGTTATAAAAACTATCACTATTTTCAAAAATCTAAATGATTAAAGTAAACACAAAATTTACTTAAATAATTTTATATTTTTACACTTTCTTTTAACTCATCGTTATCCAATTCTGACAATAAGTCCATTAAAATGAACGTCTTGAGGACTCATATGAACATATCATAGAGATAGCTTGATCTGTCAATATTTGTTTTCACATTTCTTTCAAAGTATTTTGCAAGAGTAATGTAAGCTATAGAAAATATAGAAAACCAAAAAAAAATCATGATTTTCATTAGCGCATCACATTTGACTATTAAATGAAACCTTGAACAAATTTGTTTTTTATATGTTATCTTCATCTAATGCATCCAAACTAAACTATTTTTTTTCATTAAGATATTTAGTTTCGGTTTTTTAACTAGTCTTTTTTTTCAAAAGGAACAAATAAGAGCATTTTATTAAAAAAAGAGAAAGATTGGATCTATCTTATAATCGTTACAATCCTTCGTAATTTTTTTTTCATTAAGATATTTAGTTTCGGTTTTTTAATTAGTCTTTTTTTTTCAAAAGTAACAAATAAGAGTATTTTATTAAAAAAGAGAAAGATTAGATTTATCTTAGAACTGTTACATTTCTTCATAATTTATAGTATCCCTCGTGGGTTTAAAATTGATTATGGTGACTCAATCCAAAGTATCAATAAAGATCTTCATGATATAATAATTTCATTCCCATTCTAACAATTTTTTTTCCAAAAATCTGTCATAATCAAAACGTACTTGCATTTCATTACATCTTATCATTTGGATTTTGAACAACTTCTTGCTTTCCTTGGCAAGATATTTTTTTTCCTTTTTTCCAACTTGGATCCAATATGTGTTTTTTTATACATCTATAGTGTTTCTCTTCTGAGAGTGGTCTTTTCTATCTTTGTTAGTTTTTCCATATGCCCGATTAACCCAAGAAATTTATTTTTTAGAATTATGTCCTAAGAATTCAATGGGGGATCCTGAATTCACAGGGGTTTTCTCGATGTGGTCCTCCTATGTTTATGAATTCATTGGATCCTCTTTAACTTGTGTTTCTTCCTTATTTTATTTTTCTTCCTTCGTTAAATCTTCTTTATCTTCCTGTTCACTTTCTATTACCTCCTACACGTCTTGAGTTTTTTCCTCCTTGTGTACAAAATAATTGTTTGTTTGTGAACCTTGCCACCATTTTGGCCTCCAACAACTTCTCTGAACTCTGTTATTCTACATCCTCTTGGGACAATTCTTGCTTACATGTCCTCTTTCATAACATGCTCGACATTGAAATGAAGCATTTTTGTAATCAAGCTTTTGAACCCATACATAATTTGGTTCCATTAAATTGATCTTGGCAGGAAAGCCTTCATTGGAATCCATCTCTGCACATATTCAAGCATAATTTTATTTAGGGAAATTCTCAGAGATAGGAACACAACTATAATATTTTCCTATTGCATTTCTAATAGTAGAAAACATAGATAAATTCCAAAGATGCAGGGGAAGTTTGGGAAGCCTTACCCATGCCGGAGCTAATAAGATTGTTGCCATAATTGGGTCAAAAGATGGGGACCATGGCTGCATGAAGAGGACAACACTACCCAAGAATGAGGGCCTAGAATCCCAACATTCTCCTTATCCTTGTGATTAGCAAAGAAAAAAACAAAAGAACCCCTAGCCCTTGGGAAAATATTCAGATCTTGAGGCACATAAGGGTTTTCCATGTATCATAAATCCACTTATGTAGATGAGTTAATCGTGGCCAAAACCATTAAATCTACATACCAATCCAAGATCCAAAATAATATTTCACACTATTAACAACTTCATCCCCTAAAAAGACATTAAAAGCAGGTGGTTCATGAATAATCAGAAAGACATTTCCATATTTCAGCACAATATTGTAAAAAAACCCTCGCTTGATTTTCTTGAGGAGAAAAACTTGCAGAACCAACTGCCATTTCTTCAAAATTCACTGATTTCTCCACTAATATGAAAGCATTCACCATTATGATGGACTGTAAATATCGAAACTAGATGGAGAGGGCGACGCTTCCTCGATACGCCAAAACCCTAGCCAATGTGAGGTTTTCTGCTTGTAATCTTCCATTTTTTAATTAGTCTTTTTAATATATAACTATTATATTAAAAAATATAAATTCTAAATGTGGAAATTTATGTTGAGGGAATGACGACAAAAATTTGATTTATTTGATTTTATTTTATCTAAGTGCAACTGAAATAAAATAATTTAAATATACATCGCAACGGTTGCTAGCCTCCAGCAAAAGGCAAATTTCCTTTTTTTTTTGAGTTAAAACATGATGATGAAGTACACTGGGAACCCTGATATGATGTGTCGATTTGATTTACACATCTATATTGTGAGAATCTGCGAGCTTCATTTGATATTTTAGCCAGATTGGGAATATTTTTCTCCCTCAACGCTGGTTTTATGGCACTTGAATAAGTTTTCGCAATTTCCCAGTGAACTCAAGCAAGGATTATGTCACCTCACCATGGCACCCTTTTTTAATACATTTTTCTGATCTACAGCCGAAGCTAGGGAATTTTTCAACTCACCTTACAAACATCATGAAAGGAACTCTTGTTTTAAGGCATTTGGTTGATTCTGGCAGCAAAAACTAGGGAATTTGTTTAATGTCTATTTGTTTGAAAGCATTTATTTGCACTCTTGTTATAGGACATTTTACCGATTCTGACAACGAAAACTAGGGATTTTGTTTTAATATCTAGATCGAGAGTAATTATAAATAAATAAGAAGTTTTATTTATTTTCACTCTAATTTGACCAAATATTATGATCTTCCTAAATACACTGTATGAAAAATAGTGGTAACTTAGGAGTTTAATTTTCTATCCAGACATAATGATAGATTGCGACGGAAGGCAACAACTAATAGCTACTAATGTATTAATTTCTTTATATATAGTTATTAAATTCAAGTTTGATTCAATACTAAAAAATATTAACTATACAAAATACAATAGGGAAAACATTCATAAACATATATTTTATATTATGTTTTTTTTAGTAAATTATTGCAATTTATATTCATAATAAAAAGGAAGGTTACATTAGTAACATTTTCCATAGTTTACATAGAGATGAGTTAACCTGAGCAACTAGTAACATAGTAAAATTGCTCAAGACCATGCCAGTTAACCCAACACCCAATAACAAAGAAAAAATGCCTAATACCATAACAACAATATCAACATTTAACTAGTTCATCTACAAAAACTTAGAGAAGGGAGGTGACAATTCATCGTGGACATAATTCATAACCACAATACATATAGCCAAGTAAATCATACAGTGGGTGCACACAAACCAATAATAGAAAATTAAAATATGCACTAGACTATCCATAGAAAACTCCATTCGTAGCCTTGAGGTTCCGAAAACCAACCAATTCCTTGTAGAAAATATCCAATAGATGCACCGCAACATTCACAATATACCATGAGTCACATAGTCTCAGGAGGTAATATGACCATCCTAAAAAATCCTAGGAATTTTACAAGCTCAGATTGAACAAGACAACCTCCACGAATGGGACAATAATTTTTTAAATGAAGCAAAGTCCATGCACTGTACTAGAACCAAAATTAACACTAAAAAGCATTGTAGCCATTTCACCAAAGAGAGCCAGTAGAATCATGTTTCCAAAATATAGAAATACAATATTCTTTATAATACCACTAATACCCATTACCACATATTCTAGGAAGAAACTGGATTAAAAGACTGAAAGTCCTTTAGAGAAATCACATAGAAAAATTGATAGATATGTGGGTCCCAGGTAATCCAAAAGAAACATGGAGCATAAAAGGAAAAAAAAATACCATAGCTCCAAGCACAAAAAAAGGTGATAAGATATAGACCGTCCAAAAAAAACCACTCTGTAATACATATATTGAAAATTAAGGACAAAAATACGTGAAACTGTAATTTCTAGTCACGGTCCAAAGGTATTAAGGCAGGTGTTTGAGCACCATCATCCACAGGATCTGTCAGATCACTAGAGGTAGAATCACTCACAAATAAGCTTTCCACAAGAGTGATCTCAATTGGATAATTATATTCTTTTCCGTCCATCTCGATGCATTTGGAGTGGAAAATGTGGAGGAATTAGGTCATGGGACCGTTTTTACCGGCAGGATCCACTTTCGCGAAATAGGGTTTGGAAACTTCCAGGAGCATTTTGGGGGATAAAATGACGTTTTTTTGGGGTAAAAATATCCCTCCCAAGCATAGTACATTTTCATGCTATTCTACACACAAAGAGCTTTCCAACGACGCAAGAATCACATCAATTAGAGTCGGTATGCAAAAGTCATGCCACTTAGAAGTTGACCTTCCTACTTTCAGACCTATAGTTTGAGAGGATGCCGCATCAACCCCCATTATTCATGGAAAAGGGGCTAGCCATGTGTTTGTGATGTAAAATATTCTAGAAGAGACTATTTTGTAACTCTAGTTAAGAGTTGACGTATTCAAACTTAACCACTAATAAGCTGTCGGGTTGTGTTATAACCCAACCACTAGGAGGAAGAGGCATTCCATTCTTTTGAGAGAATTTTGTTCCATAGTTGATCAAAGATAGCGAGGAAAGATAAAAGGTAGAGCACACAGATAGGATATGTGCACTGTAGCAGTCCACGGGCCACAGACATTACTTTTTTGTATCTGCAACCATATTTCCAAACAAAAAAAAGAGAGTGAAGCAGCCTCACCTTGGAGCTAAATTTTCTCTCGAAAGGGTTTCCCAAAGAGAATATCTTATGTATTATGTGTGTGTGAGATTAATTTTATGTTCTCTACTTTTCTGTTTGATTTACTTTTACATGCATGCACTAATTACAATTAATTTTACAGATCTAGAAATTAAATAAAACTATAATAGTGTAGAACCTTAGATTTTTAATATAATATTATCAGATTTGTTCTGAGGAACTGTCCAGTGGAATATCCACGACAGTTTATGGATAAATGGGCCAAACACTGGTCCACATTATCTAGGCAGAAGAATTGGTTTTGCAACATACACTTAATTTCATCCAAATAGGAAAACATTATAAGTCTCCACTTGTTTTTCCTTAAAAATAAGGGGCAAGAGAGTCACCATTTGTTGATGAAGAGTTAGAAAATTCATAAATTAGAGTTGCCTTTCCTGTAACCTACCAGGATCAAGGATCCATTCCATATCTTCCCCCGCCAATTCAGAGTCTTAGTGATATGGTCATTCCCTAGACTCTTTCATCTCCAACAACAAGATTTCCTTTCTTACTTCCAAAGGAACAACATCAAAAAATGTTGCAACAAAGTAATAGGAAAAAGGGTGAACCCTTTTGTGCCTAATGTTACTTCCGCCACCCCTTCTACAACTCATTATGAGCCTAGGTGGCATGAGGAATGCTGCCAACGAAAACTATGGACAAATATAAGAAGAATGTCTTCCAAGAAGACTATACAAAGGACGAGACATGGAATTGTTAAACCCAGATTTGAAGACAACTATGTCATCACCCAAACACCACACTGTAAGACCAAAAGCCAACAAATAGTTTAGCTTATCACATTGCAATGACATAACACAAGAGATAAAACCAACGTGAGTTTGTAGGAGTGAGAAATAATGCAAAGACACTAGAAACCAGACCAATACCTCTAATTAGAACTTAAATTTCACCAACAAATCCCTGCAACTAAACATTTTGTGAAAAGTGAAAAAGACACAGAAAGACAAAGGATTCTTCCTAAAAAGAAAGAAACCACTAGCAACAAATGCCCACTAGGGTAGCAGAGAAATTCTCAAAAACTGAGGAATTAAAAGGATAAACTGACCACATTCATGACTCTAAGCTAATACAAAAAATTGTAAGCCCACGACAATGTGAATGAAACTCACTAGCACGTAAATAAATAACCAGTTTCGTGCTAGACTAGAAAAGGAATATAAATACGATCGTTGCAAACGAGGAATGGAATGAGATGCTACGAGGAAGAAAACAATAATGGAGGACAAGGAGAAGTACTTTCTTCCTTCTACACAAAGTGCATACACCATCCAGCCCCTCATAATACTTGGGCATTTAAAACAACAACCCACCTAGATATCAAACATGGCAAAATTAACTACCCACTGCCATGCCATTACATAGAGAAGACAAGTGTGAGGGGAGTGCGCACTCCGAAGCAACCGTGGAGCCAAGTTCTCACCTCCATCGGGAATATATTTTATAATACTTAAACATATTATTTCAAAAATATATATTTTGTAAATACTTAAGCATATTTTTTTATTTTTTTAATTTCAATGAATAATCATTATATTTATAACTTTAAAGAAAAAATATTGAATCTTTCCCTTACAAGGATATTTCTTTTTAGTTATCTCCAACATTAATCTCTCCTATCTAAAATGCCATAGATGCCATTAATAAAATGCCATTTTACATTTTTTCTCAATACTACTATTCAACTATAATTTGCTTTTTGAAATTTTTATTCAATATGTAAGTCATTGTTTTTAATACTATTCTAATCACAGGTGTAAACTTACATTTAAGATTTTCTTTTTCCATTTTATAACCTTTTCCCAAATACCCTTTTATATATTTTAATACATATTCAATTAGTATTTATAGAATTATTGAATGTATAGAATTGGAAAATTCCTTTATCTTTTAGCAAATAAGATTGAACTTGGCGACCATAATTAGTTTAGATCCATCTTAATTCTAGATCTACTATGTGTCAATACATCAAATCTGCACTTCAAAAGATTTGATCAATTTCAGCCCTTGGTAGGTCTCCAGTTTATATCTACACACACATATGCATTGTCTAACTTATAGAAGAAATAACCTTTTTCACCAAAATCCTGAAATATAATTTCAAGATTTTTTGTTATTCAAAAGACATTTTTTAATACATAAATGGATTTAGCCACCTTGAAAAATCTCTTGGGTACTAGAAGTATGTAGATTAAACAATTTAAACTCGTGCTTTTAAAAATCTCTGTCCAAAAAATATCGTGAAAAATGTCATTTCGTCTATAACTTATAGACTATGATTATATATATATATATATACACACACACACACATAAGAATGCCACTAGGAAAACCATGGGTTGTCAAAACCTCTATCTCATTCTTATTTTAATTATTAATATTTTATTTTTTATTTATTTTAACCAAGTCAAAATATTTACATAATAAAAGAGAGTAAGACATTACAACATCTCTTCTATATTAAACCAGAATCTCTTCTTAATTTAATAATACAATTTTTTTTTAATATCACAATTAAATTAAATAAGAAATACCTCAATTAAATTGAACATCAAATTGATGTCTCAATTTCATTTCAGTTTTATGATTTAAATATAAGTACTCTATTTTTTTTTAATTTAAATTCATTTATAACTTAAAAAAAAATGCGCATACTATTAAAGCCACTCAACTAACTTTAATCTGAACGTAATACAACATTCAAAATGTAGATGCAAACCCAAATAGTTTATTTTAATTTATTTGCAAACTCAAATAGTTTATTTTAATTTATGGCTTAATTCACTTTAGATATATACAATGGATTGAGAAGACTGATCTTAATCCATTTCTAAACTTCTTAGAGATGGTATTTATTTATATTTACCACAAAAATATCGCTAAAACATACTGTCACCTACATTGTCCGCGTATACTATCTTAGATGAGATGACTGAGAAGAAAGTAATCTAAGGAATCGTATATCTGTATGCATTCCTCTGTACATTATGATAAGAGACGTAATTAGAAAGCAATCAGATCCGTCCATTTGATGCTATATACAATACATACACCTGAAGCGTCGCCTTCATTAGCGCAGTTTGAATGAAACTGAAATAGAAATGATAATGGGAAATTAAGGAAATAAATCTTAAGTAGGTACCCAGCAGCTGAGGGTCATTGCAAATGCAGAGGTGCCGTTGCCAATGGCCCCATTCTATTGCTGTCCACACTCATGGGGAACAGATCTGCTGCTGTTGGTGGTGTGGGGCTTATCCCATCGTCTCTTCCGCCAACAGGAGTTTGGGGGAGGAGCTGTACTTGATCTCTTATGTGTTGGAATCAACACAGTGCCAAGACATGATTCTGCAGTGGTGGCTATCATTGACACATTATACACCCATTCTTTGGATCTCATCGCTACCATTTCCACGCTCCCAGACAAGGCCGCCATAGCCCCGAGAGCAGCTTCCATGGTCGCCCGTTCTCCTTGATAGCCGCCATTGCAGATTAAATCCATCGTTGCGTCAGTCACAGATGACTTGCTCAGATTCATTCTGCTCTAGGGGTATAGTTGGCACAGAAATTTAGGTGTGAGAACTGAGAGAAAATGAAGGAGGATGATTAGGAAAACAGGTGTTGGCTGGGTGTGAATGGAAGGACCTAGGCATGTCCGACGCTTATTAAGGAGGAGAAGGAAGGTGGATCCCAGAGTCAAAACTAGTGGTTTGGGTAGACCATGGTTTCCACAAGCACACAGTTATTGGTCCAGATCTGGCTTGCCCTTTGTTTCAGTGCAGATGTCACACTTTCCTGAGCCATCACTGCGAATACCAAGAAAACACTCTTGCAAATGCAGAGGCCAGGAAGGCTGATCCTGCAGTGGCTGCCAATGTCAATGTGGATCTACATTTACAAACAAAAATAGTAACTTTTCAATTCTTGGATATCGTGAATGAGATCAGATTGGCAAGGTTGGGATGACTAGTTTCTCACTTTCTTCGTTGTCAACATGTAAAAATGTTTCGAGTCGTGAATCGTGTTGAAGCGATGCTAACCATGGAAGTAAAACTCATGGCTCTCTTGAAATTGAAATGCATAGGGCTTCGTGCTATTGTATTTATCTTCATCAACAAATCGACCTTCTCTTTTTTTTTGCAATGTTTTTTTTGGAAGGTTATAAAAGTAGAAATATTCTCGGCAATAAATTTGTATTTATGGTTTTGAAACTTTATATATTTTGTAGATACCTTACCCATCATCGAAATAAATGTCACTAAATATTTCAACTGAAAATTATATGGTATTTAAAATTCCTTTAATATTATTGGTTTCCATTTCTAAATAATGTAACTAACTCATTTATTTACCTATTAAATGCAATTCCATTTTTTAATTTCTCTCAACATTAGTTTTATAATAGAATTGGATGGCAATGACAACTTATTCTTGTAGATTTGTTTTTTAGTAGTATGTTATGGATATGGTAGTTCATCTCTTGAGACTGGTTGTGATTTAGCATTATTGTTGTCACACAAGGTTCTTCCATGCATGCTTTCGTTATCATTTACATTGATAATCGTTGATGTTAAACACACACATGGCAGCAACAACATAGGAAAGATAAACATAAGAGTGTGTCTTTATTATTAACAAATGATATACATTTATAGTACATGGTGTGACCGTTGGGTTCCACATCCCAAGGTCTCTTGGACTTCCTTAGTCTATTTGGCTTCCACACTAACCCTTAGAGGATTAGGTGTCCAACATTCCCCCCTTTAATCCGAAGGGTTATGTATGAGTCCAAGAAGAGAGTTGTAATACAAAAAGTGCAAAAATGCATGGCAGCACTGGGCTGAATGTGCTCTCTGAAATGTTGGTATAAAGGGCGATGTTTTAAGGATGACCACCAACACTAGAACGCTTAGTGCAGTTCCAGGAACTCTTCAAATTCTAGCATGAAGCTTAAGTCTTCTGCTAGAGGAAGTGCTCTTGAGGTTTTGAAGAGGGAAACCTTCAACCATGAAAGGGATGTCTCACCCTGCATAAAAGGGAGAATCTCAACCTGAAAAGGGAGGTTTCAATCTGTGATGGTTTAAGGATGACCAACAACTCTGGCATGCTTAATGCAATTCCTGAAACTCTTCCATAACTGGCAAGAAGTTGAAGTCTTCTGCTAGAGGAAGTGTCCCTAATTCTATTCCTGGAACTCTTCCGACACTGGCAAGAAGCTGAAGTCTTCTGCTAGAGGAAGTGTCCCAAATTCTTTGAAGAGGCATTACCAACTGAAGGCATGCTTAGGGGCATCTTTGTCTCTGGCTACAACTCTGAAACTGGGGTGATAGGTTGTGGCTCAGGCTCGCTTGATGTGACTTTGAAGCTTGTAGATGACCATCATTTCCCCCCCTGTCAGATACAAGGTGATATGATGGAGAAAACTCAACTGTAAGACTGTTCAATACTCTTGAACAAGTTTTGACATGTGACTGAAATATCTTCTTGGCTGTTGATGCCCATTGCCAAGAAGCAATCCATCCAAGATGAATCTTTGTTCTTGCGGGAGGTTTGTTTCTGAAGCATCTGTTTGAAGAATGATTGGTTTTATGACAATGCTTACATGGATGAAGATCAAAACAGTGATATTTCAGATGGCCAACTCAGTCATAGTGTCGGCATTTCACAATCTGTTGTGGCTACTGTGGAAGAGAACCATAATCTGAAATAGTGGAAGGTGAACTGTCATGAGGAGCAGGTGAAGATGAACCATCCTGAAGAAATCCAGCACTTTGAAATTGGATTGGTTTGGAGTAGTCTGGAATATGAAAGGACACGTCCTTGTCATATCCAAGACCAGTTTTGTGCTTGTTGTGGACAAGCTCTTCCCAAGGTCTGATGATGGGTTTGGGAAGTGAAAGTTGAACTTCTGCATCTGCATGTAACCTTACTGCTTTATTGGGTACTAAATCTGAATGAACTGTAACATTATTGTCTTGTTGTTTATGGGAGTATGTTTCAATTTTCTGAACAAAAACAAGTTCAGAATGATGACTCCACTGTTGTAATTCTTCCTGCTGTAGTTGAGATTCAAGCTGTAAAAATTCAATCTGTTCTTGTGCATATTGTAGACATGTTTGAATTTCTGAGAGAGAGCTTTTGCTGGTTTGGAATGTGTCATCAACAATAGATTATTTAATAGTTTTCAAAAACTCTAATACTTCACCAATTTGAGTCATTTTTAACCTCAAAAAATAGTAAAACAATGACGATCTCAACGCACTCCAAACTCTAATACAATGCTAATACAAAGAAGTTCTCAATAGTCTCCACTCTCCAGATTAGTTCAAATATCGAAAACCCCACATGTTATAATTCTTCTGCTAAACTAAACATGATGTCCATAAATAAGAATTTCACTACACAAGATATTGGTTGCACCAGTCCTTTCCCAGTCTAGCCCATTTTTTTTTTACATGAAAGGTGGCTTACAAAACTGTACATAATCTCATAAACTGCAAAGTTGAAAGCACATAAGAAGTGCCTTACATTTTCCAATTTTGAAACGACAGATGATGAAGTGCTCAGCCCTGAAACTCTGGGGGTGAAACTTTGTTACAAGTTTTTCCAAAACAAGTGCTTACAATATCATCAATTTCTTCATATAAAATAAGCAAGACTGTAGTGAATGGCAGCACTAAAAAAACACGCATCCTAAGTACAAAAACTTAGCACATTCAGGAGGCCATCACTGATAAGTGCCTCTTGTGGTGTCTTTGTTAGCCCTTACAGGAAATAATCATCTTTTCTCCATGAAATGAAACTATTGATCTTCAGTTCAGCAGCGAGCAATGAATTAGCTTGCTCGAGATCTAAGAGGCCAAACAACGATAATTTTTTTTTTCGATATCATGAAGTTTGACATCAAATGACCAAGGCTAGAAATTAGAAACAACTTTCTCTTCATTTACTCCCTCGAGAAATAGATATACCTTGATTTTTTCATTATCCTGATCCCAGCTGAATGATCCAAGTGTTGTGAAGATGTTTCCAGTCTTTTTGCAGCAGAGGTTTGTAAAGGTGCTGCTATCTTTACTGGACCTTTTGACTCTGCAGTCACTTGGGCCTTCTGCGACTGCTGAAGCTCGTCAGTGAGCAAGGCCCGAATTCTAGGCCTTTTCGCAATGGTTAGCAAATGAGAAAGCTCCTCAATGTCTGCGTTCAAATCGCTCGCTGTGGTGTGCCAAAGCTGAACAATGTATATATGCCAAAACAGTATTTAAAAGCAACACACACACACACATATATATATATATCAAAACAACAGCTATGAAAACAGTGCATAGATCTCTGCCTTTGGCCTTGACATCTGTTGGGGTCGAAGATAGACACAATCACCGACTATGAAAACCTGTCTGGATCCATCAGGCGATTTGATAGCTTCCTTGGTAGGCGTTCATTGATTTGCATTCTTCATAATGCATGACATCTAAAGATAACATCTAAAACCTATGTAGATGTTGATGCGGCATTGCGGCATCTAACTGCTAGCTAAGTTAAGAATTCAATGAAAATAGATGTCGAGAATTTCAACACCCACCACGCAGATGCAAGACAAGGTGAAGTGTAGACTCCTTCTGGATGTTATAATCGGCCAGAGTTCGCCCATCGCATTTGATACAAAGGCATATGTTATTGCAGATATGATAGCATATGTGAAGCCCAAGGTTTATACACTGAAATATGGAATGGCCTTTCACGAGGAAGCAATGCTTCTGTCACTTGGAACCAAGGGTCGTCATGCTTTTGTGCCGAACTCAATAACAAAATTAAATGGAGGCAGCATTACATATGACAAAAAGGCGAATTCGGGTCCCAACTTGATATGAAGGAAACTTTATATATGACAGAGGGATATGGTGGATACACGTATATGCTGGTGGATGCAACGTTATATATGGCAGTGTTATGGTGGATACAGGTATATGCTGGTGGATACAGCGGTGTCAACACAGTAATATGCTAACGCATGTATATATTAAAAATGCAGTTATATATTGAAACAACGTGGTATATCGGAGTGTGGTATGGTTTGGAGTGGTGATACCACAAACTGGGATTCAGACGGTTTGTGGAGCGAGGAGGTATTAACTAGAGCGAAATTCAACGTATTTAAAACCGTCAACGAATTTAAAAGCATACCAGTCAATGAAGTTTCTCCTCTTCCACATTTGCAACTCTTCAACGACATTCTACTTACAACAAGTCCATGCATGTCTGAGTAGGTAGGAAGGGGCATTAAGGTCCCTATGGGCAGGCGCAGAATGAGGAATAGAACGCTCAGTTCTAACAAGCATATAGGGCAGAACTGACAGGCATAAAACGCATATTTCGATCAAGGGAGGTATTCGCCAAAACCCAAGTCAATTCCACCATACAAATCTGCATCAAAAGTTACAGCCAAAAGCGATGCGAGCTCTTGTTCCTTCTTGTGCCTTTCCTCCTGAATTCTGGAAATATCAGCATCGAAAATAGTGAAAAGAATCCAGTCCAAACATTGTGAAAAGTGAGGTTTGTTGGCTGATAATCGTGCCAAGCCTAACGCCTCATTTGTTTTGTCCCTTTGAAGAAGATGGCGCAGTAAGCAATGCAAAATTGTTTGCGCTTGAGGAACAGGTTCAGAACAAGGAAACTATGTCGATGTTGAACCATGGAGCAGCGTTCAACCTGGAGCAGCTGTCAGGAGTAGCGTTACCAGCAAAAAGGTACACAGAGGAGAGGCAGCAGATTTCTGATAGACAGTAAATTAATGGAGCGTTACAGATAGTGGGCAGAAATGGGATGTAATGCATAGGCTGACAAGAGGGCAGATGGGTCAGGTTTCAAACCAGAGGAGTGCCCAAGTGGAGCATATTAACATCATTTCTATAGCTGGATGACTGACCAAATAGAGAAATGACAGACAAATTCTGGAAAATCTGAAAATGCCCAGGCCTAAACTTGGCTCACAGTAATTATGCAGGGCAGGAATATGCCTGTTGCTTTGATACCATGTTAAACACACACATGGCAGCAACAGCATAGGAAAGATAAAAATGAGAGTGCCTTTATTATTAACAAATGATATACATTTATAGTACATGGTGTGACCTTTGGGTTCCACATCGCAAGGTCTCTTGGACTTCCTTAGTCTATTCAGCTTCCACACTAACCCTTAGAGGATTAGGTGTCCAACCGTTGATGTCTAGTTTGACAATTCTTTTCAATATGTTATAGTTTGTTTTGTTTGGTTCTATCTCTCGGATTTAATCAACAATAGATCATAAAGTTAGAAGTTTGTTTCCAATAGTTGCTTTAAAGTTAAGAAAGTAATTGTTGTGTAATTTTTTTATTTTTTATTTATTTTTAAGTTATGTTTAACAAATTTTTTTGAATTATTATGAACTTAAAAAAATAGTTAGAATGCATTATGTACGTTAAAAATTCAGCAAGAATGTTTCAATTTTGATTTTTTCCTTAATTAAAATTGAGAAAATTCCAATTTCTACATTGCAAGACAATTTGGAGGAGTTAACTGAGGTGACATAGCACTTGTCACTCAGTTAAGAACACTCAATTTGAGTTAATGAGTTGAGGTTTAGTTTACTTATGTTGATTCCTAAAAAATAGGAGTCTATCTCAGTTAATTCAAGTTAGGGACATGAAGTTTAGCTGTGTGCAGTGGGTTTCTAAATTTTAGGAGCCTAGTTTGAGTTAATTTCAGTTGTGTTCTGTGGGTTTCTAAATTTTGGGAGTCTAATCTGAGTTAATTTCAGTTATACCAATTTAATTCAGTTAAATTGAGTTATGGTCAGTTAAACTAGTTCTAACTATTGGAGGAACTAGTGGAAGGTCAAGTTGTGGAAGTGGAACTTCAACCACACTCAGTGATCATCTAGATAACTAATCAATCAACCTAAATTAGCTCATGCATGCAAAGAATTCGAGTTACCCAGTTGAGATGGAGATTCCAAGGCAATGTACTATCAGTTGTAGACTATTCTGAAGTGTACAAATTATGCATGCAGTGAGAGGAATTCCCTAGAAGAATTGCGTAGTCGAGATGAGGGAATTTCCTAATTAATAGGGGTCTGATTCCTAGAGGAACAACACAAAAAAATAAGAGCTTGGGAAGGCTTGAAATTGGCTAAGTGTTGGGCTAAGTTCAATCAGTCAGGAAGATGGATATACTATACACATGTAGTGTGTGCTCAGGGTTGAGCAAGCATTGTATTTCTTCTCTATTCTCTGATTAATGCAATGCAGATGTTAAGGGGTTTTGAGAAATTGTTTTCCCCTAGATAAATCTTTCCCAATATCTATTGTCTCCTTTTGCATGTCCATGATTATTGTTTTTGATGGTGAATTAACTTTCGTAGATCAAGAGAGTAGCTTCAAGTCTCGTGATTTAGCAAATTTCATGAGAAATATTGAATCTACACAATAATTTCTACATTTTATCAGAGTTAGAATCATTGTAGAGCAGAGATTTTGAAGTTGTCATTACAAGATATTCAAATTTGAAGATCAATATTGCAGGTTTTCTTCAAAAGTGAGAAGATAGATTTCAATGGACTTAGGCTCGAGTATGCCTTGGAAGGCACCTCAAACTTTGTTGCATGGAAGGTGCGCATGGAGGCAATATTGGATGATAATGGGTTGCTAAAATACATCAAGATAGATGTAAAAACACCCTAGGCATCTGATGGCCATAATCTTGCTCAGTGGAAGAAGGATGTGGCCAAAGTGAGGATAATAATATTGGAGGGAGTTCGGGATCATATTGCCTCGAATATCCATGGAAAATAGACTTCGTTCGCAATGTGGAAGTCACTGACAGAATTGTTCGAGAACAATAGTTACCACATAAAGCTAGTACTCAAAGACAAGCTTCGAAGTATCAAGATGAAAAAGAATGACACAATTCCACAGTACGTGAGCAGTTAATTTCCTTAGTGTTGTGATGAACTTGGCGAGGTCGGTGTTAATTTCCTTGAAGAATACTTTGTAGCTCTAGCCCTCTTGGGCCTTCCCAAGAGCTCGCATAACTATCAAGTTTTAGTAAATGGTAGAGAGAAACTACCAAGTTGGGAGCTGTTATGGTACGATCTAGTGTAGGAAGAAATAAGGCAGAATACCAGAGATGAGACCTCTTCCAAAGAAGAGGAAGAAGACTTTATATTAGTCAGTAAGGGAACAAAGGACAAGAGGTAGAAGTCCAAAGGTGAGGCTCATTCTAGCCAAGAGGGAAAGCAGAAAGACTTGTACAAAATCAATTGCCTTCACTGTCATGAAAGTGGGCACTATGCCATAAAGAATCCACACAGAAAGGCAAGAAATAAGGAGTCTACAGTAGCAGCAGCAGGTGAAGCTTTGGCCTCACAGTTCGAGCTTGACTTCACTCTCATCGCATGCATGACGAGAACAATGATAGGGAGCATGTGGTGTTTGGACAGTGGTGCCTCGTTCCACATGATGGGGAATAACGAATTTTTCAATGACTTGGAGGAGAAATATCTCTAGATGAGCATTGAGTTTGGAGAAGACAAAAGGTACAGTGTGATTAGGATTGGTACTGTCACCTTTCAGAGGAGTCGGGCTTGCCTCTTAGACTCAAGGACGTGATGTTTGTTTTGGGTCTAAAGAAGAATCTTGTCTCCATTGCATTTTTGGAAGACTGTGGCTACGATGTGATATTCAACAAAGGAAAGCAATTCCTTAGACACATAGCCATAGGACAAGTGAATTAGATCGGAGTTTGAGTCAAGAACTTGTATGCATTTGAGGTAGAATATGCACGCAAAGCCTTGAGGAGCAACAAAGAGACTATAGATTTGGTGGTTGAGAGGGAGCATGTTAGACCTCTCAACATGAAGCCTCAGAAGAAGCCTCAGGAAGTTGTGGAGCAACCATAAATAGATAAGAAAGACAAGAGGAAAAGTGGAGACATCCACTCAAGAAGAGACCTCTAGCAGGGGGAGAGTTCAAGCCATGTGGGCAGAGGGAGCACATGCAACTATACCTCCAAGAGTGAGGTCGAGCGATGTAGATCCTTAGTCCAAGAGTTGTAGAAATTTGGGCAAGATCCATTGAGGAATTTTCCTCATGCATCATTACCTTGCTACGGGGGCCCATAGTATTCCGTAGTAGGAGGATAAGTGCCAGTCAAATACTAAGGAGTGTTGATAGCAGAGTCAGTAGCAGCACACTTTTCCTAGTAGATAGTTGCAGACAAAGTTAATTAAAATTGAGATAATTTGAATTTCCACATCAACAAACAACTTGGAGGAGTTAACTGAGTTGGCATAGCAATTTTCACTCAGTTAAGATCACTCAATTCAAGTTAATGAGTTGAGGGTCAGTTTACTTGTGTTGATTCCTAAAAAGTAGGAGCCTAGCTCACTTGATTTGAGTTAGGAACATTAAGTTCAGTTGTCTGTAGTGGGTTCCTAAATTTTAGGAGCCTAGGTTGAGTTAATTTCAGTTGTACCAATTTAATTCAGTTAAATTGAGTTATGGTCAGTTAAACTAGTTCTAACTGTTGGAGGAACTAGTGGAAGGTCAAGTTGTCGAAGTGGAACTCAAACCACACTCAGTGATCATCCAGATAAGTAATCAATCAACCTAAATTAGCTCATGCATGCAGAGAATTCGAGTTACCTAGTTGATATGAAGATTCCATGGTAGTGTACTATCATTTCTAGACTATTTCAAAGTGTACAGATTGTGCATGTAGTCAGAGGAAGACCCTAGAATAATTGTGCAATCCAAATGAGGGAATTTCCTAATTAATTTGGGCCTAATGACTAGGGGAACAACGCAAGGAAATAAGAGCTTGGGAAGTCTTGAAATTGACTAACTGTTGGGCCAAGTTCAGTCAGTCAGGCAAAGGGATAGACTATACACTTGCAGGGTGTGCTCAGGTTCGAGCAAACATTGTATTGCCTCTCTATTCTCTGATTAATGCAATATAGATAGTAAGGGGCTTTGAGTAGTTGATTTCCCCTAGATAAATCTATGTTCACGTGCGATGTTTCCTTTTGCATGTCAATGATTCTTGTTTTAGATAGTAAATTAAATTTCTCAAATTAATAAAGTAACTTCAAATCTTATGATTTAGCAAATTTCATGAGAGAAATTGAATCTACATATTAATTTCTACAATGCATATAGGTTCGTATAAATTCATGCTTTCCGTTTTCTTTTCATAACATATTATTTGCAATGGAAATATAAAACAAACAAACAACTACTATTTGATAACAAGAATGATTAGATTCACATGCAATTTATTAAAATAAAATGTACTAAAATAAGAAATAGAAATTTGAATAACATTTCTAAATATCTAACATTTACTTATACAAAATTCGTATCTCACCAAAAAAAATAACATTCTTTAGAATCTGTCTACTGCATTTTTTCTAAAACATAATACATATCTTTACTTTAAGATTTGATATCAAAATGATTTCTTTTAACAATATTTTTATTTTAAGATTTGATATCAAACTGATTTTTTTTAACAATTTTTTTACTTTAAGATTTGATATCACACTTATATTTTTTTAACAAATTTTGATAATGGTCCATAATAATTGATTCTTATGTGTCACTATTTTTCAATATTTATTAATGTTAATTTTACATATTTTTAAAATTAATAAGGTTAGTGAATTCCTGAAATAATGCTGTGTTCAAATCGTGTTTGAGGTTGTAACATAATTAAAAAATCCTTCTTTGTGTTCTTTTACCATCTAAGTCTCTGTATGGAACATATAAGTTATTTTATAAATAGGCTGAGCAATAAAAAGACATATAACTTATTTTATAAATAGGCTAAGCAATAAAAAGTTACACCATAAATGAAAGACCTACGCATTTTATAATTATGATATATGCACAATAAAAGTCAAATAAAAAATAAAAATATAAGTTTGTTTTCTTTTCTTAAAATAACGTACGCTTAGAATATAAATCTCTAAAAATATTTTAGTTTTATCAACAATGCTTATTTGTATTACATTTAAAAGTTATTTATATTATATTTAAAAGAATGATCGGAAACAAAGACGTGTTTTTTGCTTATGCAACGTGAGTTACCATTTTTTTCATTTCAAAACTAAAAAAAAATGATTCATCCAACATGCAAGGAAAAGAGGCATTTCTGCCAATTTTTTTTAATTTACAAGAATGTCAACACATTAAAAATGTGCATACTTAGATAGGTACACACATTTTTATTATTAATATTCATAATTTTCCAGAACTTATATTATCTTTACAATTAACAATTATTTTAAAATCAATGTTTTATAAGGAAATTTGTAACATTAGCATCTATTTTTTTCTCTTAGGTATGGTCCTATTATTTCTATTCTTTTGTGCAAAATGACCAAAGGGTCCCTAGAATACATTTGGTTTCAAAAGCCAGATAGGGAGGGCATGTATCATGGTTAGTTTCCTTTATCATAACACTTAAGACCAAGAAGGGCTTTTTCCTATTTAATCCTTGTTTTCCTTTTCAACCATGGTCTACACCCCTAGACTCATCACTAGGGACCAAAGCCAATTAATAGTAGCCATATAATATATCCAACTTAGAGGAATGATGTGTTGGTATGAGGACTCCTTAAAGGCTCTTGAGCCTAAGAAGATTCAACAATACCCTTAAGCACCTTTTTGTCCTTGACCATGCTCAAGGCTCTATGACCCATCCTCAATTTTTAAAAGCCATAATGGAATCCATATCTAACATTGATGTTGAACATTCCCTAGAGAGGATTTTTGTTGTAGTTGTATGTGTTGTTTGTGGAAATTGAGCATGAGAGGAAGTATTTAGGGTGTAACACCTAAGTATTTTCTTGCCCTAACTGTGATAGTCCTCAAGCTCTAGAAGACCTTCTTTTAGGTCACAATAATCCCATTTCTCCCCTCAACCATTTTTAGACCTAGAAGACCATTTTACTATAGAAAAACTACTCATGGTTTTCATATCCAACTTAGATGATAATTATTTGTTGTGTGGATTCAACACAAATTCTTATTCATGATTTTTTTGTGGTTTAATCATGACACTTGTATCACTCTAGTAGGCTAAAAGTACTATACAAGGATCCTAAGGAGATATTTTGTATTCTTTCATGATGGTCAAGGACATGTAAACCATCCATGCACCTGTGTAGTGGTATGAGAACATGCTCATTGTGTTTGAGCTATAGAAGCTATTTTTAGGGATTAATGACGTTGCTTCCTAAACTGAAAAAAGGAAAAGGGACTAAGGATGTTGTTTCTCTCCACCAAACAATGATAAGCACTTGAGTGTGTTGCTTCCCTAGCATGATATGGTCAACGTACGGAGACCCATCTAGCTTGTTTTAATACTTAATGGCATATATATTCAACTCTTAGGAATGACCTCGAAACCAAGGCTCATGTCACTAGGTCTAGGGTTTGTTCAAGGTGTTGGAGCTTAAGAAGGTTCAACTGGGGATTAATACATTATTTATTTCCTTTTTGATCATGTGGCATGGTCCATAGAATTTTCTACTACATAGAACCTACCTATAACACATGTATCCCACTCACAAGTCTATAAAGAACCCCTAGAAAGCATTGATAAATTGGTATAGTGATTTTATCAAGGCTCTTAAGCCAAGAAATATTCAATAATATATTAATGAATTTGTTTTTGTTATTCAACCATTTCCAAGGCCTTGTAACCCATCCTTGGCATGCAATTTATCCGAATGGAATTCACATCCATCCTTGATGCTAAACACCCCCAATATAGGGTTTGTGTTATGGTTTGTAGGTGTTGTTCATGGAAATTGAACATAGGAAGTGATATCTAGTGCCTAAGGAATAAGTGTTTTCATTTGATAAATATAGTGCTAGAGCTTCGAAAGACCTTCATTTAGGGCCTAAGCACTTAATTCCCCCCTTTACCATTTTTACACCTCAAAGAAAGTTTTTACTGCATAAAGCATATTCGTGGATTTTGTATACCACTCAAATTCTAAGGAACCCCAAGTGTGGTTTGGAGAATGATTCAAGGTGGGGGGAAAATATATGTTTTCATCTATGGAATGTGTTTTGATTTATTCAATATGGAACTTGTACCCTTATGGTAGACCAAAGTTATTGTATAGGGCTCTTTTGTGGTCACTGATGGAGGAACTCAACATTATAGCTATGTATGTTTTGTGGTTAGTATGCATTATTCATGGTGATTGAGAATATAAATGTAATTTAGGGTCTAATACCTATTACTCTCCTCTCGTGACCTTGGATAGACCTCTAAACACATAACCAATGCACACTAAACATTATAGGACACATAAAATCCTTGGAGGTGATTATTAAGCAAGAGTGGTCAAAGGTTGAGGTTTGGGGACTCTTCCATGGTGTTTAAGCATGTGAAGAAAGGTATTGGGCTAAAGGGTATTATTTTACTCCATAACTATGGTCATAAACCAAATACCCATCCACGATGCCTAATACTTGAATATGATAACCATGTTCAACTTCGATGTTAGGGAATCTCTATAGAGGGCTTGTGTCATGTTTTTTAGGTCTTGTTCACAATGATTGAGATTATGAATATTTTATAGAGATTATGTCATTCCCATTAACCATACTTATACTTAAATAGTTGTTTGAGTTCTTATTTAAGGATCTTGATATTGACAAACTTTAATAAGGTCAGGCCTACAATACTAGATTTAATTCTTTGATGATGGCCAAGGCCCCACAAGCCATATAATCTCCTATGTGGTGGTTTAAGGACATGTTAATTGAATTGAGCTATAGAATATATTCTTAAGGCTTAACGATGTTGTTTCCCTATCCCAACCAATGACAAGGCCCTAGTGGTATTTTTTCCCCTACCACAACTATGGTTAAGGCCTTGAGACCTACACACTTGCATGAATGTTGACTTCACCCATATTCAAATCTCAAGGAAAAAACACCTTAATAAGTGATCATGTCACTATTTTTAGGGTCTATCCATATTCCTTGGGCTTGATAAGCTTAAATTGTGGATTAAGGTCATTTTTTATCCTTGATCATCTAGCATAATCTACACGCATTTCTAGTGCACAAAACCTACCCATGCCACCTATATCCCACTCAAAGGCCTAGAAAGAACCACCAAAAAGGACTCATTTATTGGCACGAGGAATTATTCATGCCTCTTAAGATTATGAATATTTAACAATATCCCAAGGAACTTGGTCTCCTTTATTTGTCACATTCAAGGCCCTGTGACCCATCCTGAATGTGTAAAATATCTTAATGAATCCATATCCAACCTTGATGCCAAATACACCTCAAAGAAGGTGGTTTTGTGGTTTTGTAGGTGTTGTTCATGGTGATTGATATTAACAAGTCATACCTAGGTCCCAAAGCCTAAGTCTTGAGGATGTCTTTTTACCCTCCCCAGTTAATGACAAACCCTTCGGATGTTTTTCCCTTGACATTGTTGGCATTGTTAAGATGGTATACGGCATCATCATGATGGCATATATGTCAACTCGATGCATTGGTGTGTTAGGATTAATGGTAGTGTGTTAAATCTAGGCATGGATGAGATAAGGGGGAGTATTCTTTCTTTGAAAGAATTTATACCCTAGGAGAACTACTCAATTTATCTTGGAAATGGCATAGATGGATAGAGATTGGAAACATCTTTTCAATAGTGTGAGACACTCTAAAAAAAAAACCTCATGGATTAAAAATTATAGACGAGGAAATTTCGGATCAACAACTTAGGGTTTTGGGCCTC
Source organism: Pinus tabuliformis (assembly GCA_031772625.1). Classification (NCBI taxonomy): domain Eukaryota; kingdom Viridiplantae; phylum Streptophyta; class Pinopsida; order Pinales; family Pinaceae; genus Pinus; species Pinus tabuliformis. The sequence goes on along the minus strand of CM062809.1, from coordinate 566,014,942 downwards.
AAGGTTCCTTACACACCTTATTTTTTGTGAAATAATTATTTTTTAAACATCCATGGGCTCCACCATGGCATCAACATACACATGGAAAAACCATACCCAATCTTAAGAGAGATCACACTTAGATTGGTAGGACTCAGTAGTTATGTGGTGCCTTGACACATCACAACTGAGCTTTAATCCTGACAGTTCCCAAGATGGACTCATACATAACGTGTTGGGGTTTTGGGTTCTGGGAGATACCAAAGTCTTTGTCTGGTGTCGTAACAATATTTCAAAAAAGAATTACGATCTTGGTGCTTAAAATTCTTAACAAAGGAGTTCATGTAAAAACCAAGTCCAATATCCCCCTCACCTCTTTACGATGACATGACACAAGATAATGTGGACCAATGATGGTGTGACACATGACACTATTCCCTTTCGTCAAATTTTATGAGGAGTTTAATGATGTAGTATCATCGGTGGCATGATGATGTCAGTAGATGATGTGGCACTTCGAGCATGCGACATGTGGCATCCATATTTGAATTTTTGTGTAGCCATTTGGCATCTTGGCCTTTTCCCATCATAGTTGGTTCACATTTTTATCAAAAGAGAAGGGTCGATAGAAATACCTTGGGATGGAGAATACTTTGTCATTTGTTTTCAAGATTCATTTCCGGCACTAGGACCTCAAAAGGGTGTTAAAGTGGTTTATGAATGAAAAAGCCTGATAGACAGAGCCCGGTAGATGGAAAAGAGAGCATGTCAACTGCTGGTAATGTTGTCATCCTGGATTTGTGGATCACTAAGGCAAGAGTTAAGCGACTAAGCCAAGAGGCCAGTAGACATGCTTCAACAAATAGGGAAAGGCTTAGCATTTAATGACCTTGACTAGTGAAGGAAAGCACACCCAAGGACCAGTTATGCAATGATTGTTTAGTGTAAATTATTTCGGGGCTTCCATCTGAGTGCGCGTTTGAAGATATCTTGGAGGTTTGTGCCTTCTGCAAGTTGGTGCTTACAATAAATCCAATAAGTTGGTGCTGCTTGTAATCTAATCAGGTTTCTACAAATAAGGGAGTTAAGGCTTCCTAATAGTGGTTGATAGAAAAACATCGTAAAGGGATTTGGTGCTTCTTGTGAGTGGCGGCTCACAAATGTTGATGTAAATACAATACGAGCTCATATTTTACATTATAACAAACAATATTGGTGGTTTTTCCCTTTTGGGTTACCATGTTAAACCTCCATTTTCTTTTTTGTATGCTACTCATGGTGTTGTTATATGTCCATATGCTGATCTCCTTTATTGATTTACATGTTATGATCGTGGTTAATCATATGAATGATTTCCATTACTGAATGAATATAGAAATCGGCATTAAAAGTAAAATGATCCTTAATACTGATTCACCCCCCTCCCCCAATATTGGTATTGTTTCCAACAATTGGTATCGGACTGGGTTCCTTCAGGGACAACTTAACTTCATGAAGGTAGATACAAAAAAAACATGGCTAATTAATATTGGCTAACATGAGAAGGAATATGATTTTTGAATGGGCCAGAGTTTGTGTTCTTGTTGACAAGGTTAATCCTCTCTGTCCGCAGAGAGGATCCCTCTAGCCCAATGAGTAGGTCTAGTAACTGAAGTGACAATCAAATAGACATATTACTAAATTATAATTTAAAAGTAGAACGAGAGAGATGACCTACCTCGCTCTGATGCTATTCCATTTTCCTTTGTTGATATCCTTGAACTGCTTGTGTCACAGACTTATTCCTGCTTCTTTCAGCGTTTATGTACTTGCAGAAATGATCAAGAGACAACAAAACATGCCAATAACCAATAGAAAATCCAATAATAACCTACTTACCTGATCAAGGAGTGCCAAGCTAATACATACATGAACATATATATTTTGGGAATATGAACGAGCAGTTGTATATTATTTAAAGAATAAATGGAAGCTTACAACCATATCCTTTATGTTGAAAGGCTCTCCTTGAGTGAAAATTGAATTCCAAGCCAAGAAACTCTCCAAACACTCTTTCTCGAAGTCTAATGAAAATGGACACAGACCAACAGGCCAACAAACCAACCATTTGGGAATGGGAGAGGAGGAATTTATAGGCTGGGAGAGGGAGTTAGGACTCCTCCAAAGATAGGATTAGGCCCACATCTTAAGGATATAGCTCATAGGGATAAGACAAAGAGGTCAAGTTAGGAGGATTCAACCTCATCTATTTGAAACCACCTCCATCTCGTCGCTCTGGAAGCTTCTAGATCACGAAGCTTCTCATCCTCTTTGGGAAAATTACCTTTTTGGGATCATCATGGGTATGATAGGGAATAGAGCGATGCCATTGCGGGTCAAACACGGTGCAACAGGCGACCATCGCGGTTTTGAGCTTCATAAGAGTGATGACCCTCATTTTAGGGTTTTAAGAGTTATTTCTTCAAGGAAAGCTCAAGACATTTTCCATGCAAAGTTAAAGGAGGGATATGAACTGTATACATGGATGAGTATACTGTATAATGATCATGTTTCGGGTACTTCAGGGTATGCCATAGGGAAGTGCAGGAGGTGTGACAAAATAATGTTTAACAGATGCCCTCTAAAGCATTAAGGTAGAATGAGGGGTGATGGCTGAGATGCTTTTACAAGCTTTTGGCAAGGATGGGGACACGCACTGTCAAGAGACCTGCAAATCAAAGATTCATATACATATACATATCTGAGATCAAGACATGGATCCACGACATGGGCGTAGCCATCCAGATGATGAAGACTATATGAAAAGATCCATGGTATGGGCCCAACCATCTACATAACAAGGATCATCATAGATATAAAGTCTCATGGTATGGTCACAACCATCTGTATAGTGAAACATATGTACAATCATGAATGACATATGACTCCATGCAACCCAAGTTATAATAGACAAGACTCAGGGTCTTGCACTCCATCTTGACCCGATCAATGTACGAATCCTAACATGTAAATAAACATGTTAAAGTCGAACATGCTAGAAAACCACCTGATTACCGACCAGTGATGTGGACCATTAACAGGTATGAGAGAAACCACCATTAATGACAATCGCTATCAAGGTACAAGATTACAATTTGTGAATGTGATAACAAATTTGAAGTCGAACACTCATGGAATCACCCGATCAAAGGCCAATATTGAAAACCTGTTGTCGGATGTGAAGAACTTGCCATCAAGGCATGCAAACTCTAAGGTACTAAAAGAGAGTTTCTAAGTCATCTTCGTGGATAATGCGCTGAAGTCGGCAAGAAGTGACCCGTCAAAGGAGGGTCATAATGAATCCCCCATCATCGACATGAAACAAGGAATAAAGTGGAATGACATGAGTAGGATCCAAGATTGTAGCAAAGAGTGAGACAATGTATAGGTAATAGACTGCATATTGGACTTCTCTTGAACATATTGGTGACACGACTCTAGAGTGTGGCAACATTAGAATCAACATAGGACCGAGGATAATAATGACGAGATGGAATAGTAAAATGAGAGGAAAAGTGCATCACCCAACCCCAGGAGGAAAAGTGGCTGAGCGAGGATATCCCAAGCCTGACACGAGAGTAGAAGAGTGTCATGTTCAAGAGCGACACGCTGCCTATACAAAGGATGTTTCATATTCATTGCCCACCCGCTATTTCTAGTGATTACCTCTTTATTTTTACACAAGCTTGAAGAGGATACCATATGCTTGTTATATAAGTTCATCCTTAGGATGAATCCATCCTAGTAAGCTTAACGAGCCCTAGGAAGGAGAATCTCAGGCTCATTATGGTGTTCACTTCAAATAATGGGGACCCTTTCTATAAAATTTTGGCTAAACACCTTTTAGGATTTTTATTTGGTTGATTATCCTACACTTTTGTTAATTTTACATTCTCTTTAGATTTTTGTTTTGATTGCTTTGTTAAAATCGATTTTTTATAAGCTTCCCATTGATACTTGTTTCGCCTCATTTGGACAACTAGTTTGTAAATGACACTCTTTTGAAGTCTAATAATTTATCTAGCCCGGGTTAAAAATGCATAAAATGTACAATATTCCATTTTTGTAAATAAATTAGTTCAATAATGCATTTGTTTTAAATATTAACCCTTAGTTAGTTATTAGAAATAGTTTTTCATATTTTTTACTTATATAGCCAAATCATGAAGCATTGGGATTTTAGTAATTTATTCCAATTTTCAAATAGATTACTAATCTCCAAAAACCAGAACATCAAAGTGGTTGTAGTTTATTTTTATTTTTATTTTCAAAGTGGCTGTAGTTTAGAAATTAAAACTCATAAAAATAAAACCAAAATTAAAATTGATGTATAATATTAAATTTTAAATTAATTAAATTAATTAATATATCATTTAATACATATATAATTAAAAAATAATATAAATTTTTTTTTTCAATCGCGTCGGGGTTTTTGATCAAATCAGAGGTTTTAATTGGGACACATCTTTATTAATCCCCAAACACCATCCTTCCCCGATGCCGATCGCCGATCCTTAAAATGTCAAAGAGAATAAGTTTAAAAACTTTGGTTTTGTTTTGAGTTTCAAGACTCACTCATACGTGAGTGAATGAGTGAAGGTAGTATAGGGTATTTTAATATTAAATTTAAATATTATTTAGATTAATATTAATTAGTTATAAGTAGTTAATTATATTAATTAATAATATTTTATTAAATAATTAGTTTAATTTATGATTAACAATTAAATTATAATTAATTATTAGATAATTAGAATTCTAATTTAGGATTAAATTTTTAATTAAAATTCTGATTTTTTAGCCTAGCAACAGAAATTCCAGAATTGTGCCAAATTTGACTCATCAACTTTGGAGACTCATAGATTGAGTTTTACTTGGCCAAATGAGGTCTAGGATGGCTCATTGGAAAGATAAAATCAAGGAGAACATTTCTGAGGAGGTTTCATTAACAAATTTGGTCATTTATTGGGTCAAAAATCAGGCAGAAGATCAAGCTCTGAATTTTTAAAACAAAATCAATTTTCTGAATTTTATTTTCTGCATTTTCATTTGTCCAAGCCTCTTCTAATTGCAGATCCATTCGTCAATGATATCCTTGACCAATTAAACCATCCGAGGCATCAATAGAGAGCTTATATTTTGTTTTCAATTATTTATTTAAATTAAATTTGATTAGATTTGTTTTAATGTCAGAAATGATATTTTGATTTTATTGTTTCATCTTAATTTATTTTGATTTCTTTTTGCAGAAAAACAGTAGAAGAGATATGGAGAAAATAATCTCAATCAATGAGAATGCTCCAGCAATTAAATATTGTAATTTTTGAGCAAATAAAAATTGGATTGGGCAGATTTTTCTTCAAAAAACTCTCCTCTCAAAATACTTTTGGAAATATTATAAATGGCAGATTGCAGAATGTAATTAGGGGTTGCTCTCCTCTGCAATTTTAGACTTCTAAAAAGTACTTCTGCAATAGGAATCTAGAGTTGTAGGAGGGAGGAGTGAAAATATCAAATCTGAAGATTATTGAGGGTTTTCCTTTTGTATCTTGAATTATGTATGATGGGCAGAGTTTGCACTATTGTAGCTCTAGTTTTGAAAGCAGAAGTTCAAGCAATGTAAAGGACTGTTGGAAGCCAAGTTCAGAGAAATAGATGCAATAAATTGGTATTTCTAATACTACTGTTTCAAATATCAGTTTCATTTTATGATAACAAGAATGTGTCATTTTATTCAGGTTTGTGCACTTATGTTGATATGGGTAATTTGTCTCAATATTTATCTCTATTCTTATGGATTAAATTCTTATTTCTGAGTAACTATTCTCTCAAAAATTTGTCTTATAAAACTGATTTATTAAATAGTAATGTGTTGTGAACTATTTTTGCATATTATTTTTTAATAATTGGATTTACTGATTTGATAATCAATATCATTTTTGTGAGTTACTTTCCGGAATGTTGTTGGTTTATTATTTCACTTACAAGGTTCAATAGGATGTGTTTTGGTATCTATAATGTTAGTTAATTGAACTACTTCATTAACTTGATATTCATTATAAACAAGACATATTTAAATCCCAATACTTTAAATATCTTGCTCTTGGTTGGGTTAGATCTATATCTGCCTAATTGAGATAGGATTAAGATAGTTCATTTTGTTTGCATCTTAGAATAAGTTTACATTTAGATTAAGTTCTAAATTCTTTTAAGTCCTCTTCTCAAAGAGACAAAACTTTAGTTGTGGCTTGGCTGAACCCAAATCAGCTTAAGGGTCATTCTCTTGCCTAATCAACAAGAAGAAGTGATCTGATATCCCTGTCTATTGGGAGTTAAAGATACATCATAAACCAATAGCGATAGGGAGAAGGTAATTGGACTTAGTTAAACTAGTCGTAGCCACTACTCCAAATGGAAAAGGAGATGCTTTAAGGTCTGGACGGGGTGGTTATCCCCCAATGTTGAGGCAGACATTTTTGGCCCTCAACAGGTCACAACCATCTGTATAGTAGAAACATGTGTACAATCATGAATAACATATAATTCCATGCAAGCCGAGTTATAACAGACAAGACTCAGGGTCTTGTGCTCCATCTTGACCTGATCAATGTACGAACCCTAACATCCAAATAAACGTGTTGAAGTCAAACATGTTAGAAAACCACCTAATTACCGACCAATGATGTGGACCATTAACAGGTACCAGAGAAACCACCATTAATGACAATCACTATCAAGGTACAACATTACAATCTGTGAATGTGATAACGAATCTAAAGTCGAACACTCATGGAATCACCTGATTGAAGGCCAGTATTGAAAACCTGTCGTCAGATGTGAAGAACTTGCCATTAAGGCATGCAAGCTCTAAGGTACTAAAAATGAGTTTCTAAGTCATCTTCGTGGATAATGAGCTAAAGTCGACAAGAAGTGACTCGTCGAAGTAGGGTCATAATGAATCCCCCATCATCGACATGAAACAAGGAATAAAATGGAATGACATGAGTAGGATCCAAGACTGTAGCAAAGAGTGAGACAATGTATAGGTAATAGACTGCATATTGGACTTCTCTTGAACATATTGGCGGCACAAATCTAGAGTGTGGAAACATTAGAATCAACATAGGACCAAGGGTCATAATGACAAGATGGAATAGTCAAATGAGAGGAAAAGTGCATTACCCAACCCCAGGAGGACAAGTGATTGAGTGAGGATATCCCAAACCTGACACAAGAGCAGAAGAGTGTCATGTTCAAGAGCGACATGCTACCTATACAAAGGATGTTTCATATTCATTTCCCCCCCGTTATTTCTAGTGATTACCTCTTTATTTTTACACAAGCTTGAAGAGGATACCATATGCTTGTCGTATAAGTTCATCCTTAGGACGAATCCATCCTAGTAAGTTTAACAAGCCCTAGGAAGGAGAAAATCGGGCTCATCATGGTGATAAGTCTTTCGTTGTAAAATTTTTAACAAGTCCGACGGAAGAATAAATCGATATATTTTTCATATTTAGAGATTTTTAAAAAGAGACGAAAAATGAAACTCCATCAGGTCCCTTTTCGTAATTTGTCTCTCGAATCTGAAAAGGTAGAAAACAATATTCGAGATTACCTCATAGCCATGTTCGACTAAGGTATTCCTTTCTCGTACAATAGTCTCTCTCAGTCTGGAAAAGGGTTAAACTTATACTGAGTAGATGCCAATTCATTTACTTTAACAAGTTCAAAATATCAAGTACTCGACAACATTTTCATATTTTTTGAGTCTAAAAAAGAGCCTAAAGGGGACTCCACCTGGAAGAACGAGTGGTATAAAAGGATAGCAACTGGTTTAAGTAATGAGGGAACTTCTCAAAACATGTAATGGTTAATAGGCTGGCTAATAAGACCACTCATCACAGATGTTCCTCAGGTAAGGGTAAAACAACCAAGTGAAAGCATATGATTGGCTAAAGAGAGGGCGGCGATGGAATGCAACAACCAAGGCTCATCTAGAAAAGAATGACTAATAAAAATAGCAATCACGAGATGTAAATTGGGAAATGGTTTCATTTTTACACAATATTGAAACATTGGAAACTATGCTTGAGTATACCTGAAGATGATTTTATTTTTTCACAAGAATGAAACATGGGAAAAACTATTCTTGGATTTGGTTTCATTTTTATACAAGCTTGAAATGGAAACAAACTGTGCTTGGGTTTGGTTTCATTTTTTCACAAGCTTGAAACAAAGATACACTATGCTTGAGACATGTTTTCATGCCCCCATCGCAATGACTCAATTTGAGGTACATGCCCCTCAAGCTTCATTTCATCCACCTAAGTGGATGGAAATAAGGTTTACTTGCGAGATGAAGTGAAAGACTCGACTGGGATATTCCGAGATCTAATCAAAGACTCGAATTGGAAGGGGATTTGTTTCATTTTTTAATGAGTTTGAAACAGGAAAAAGAACCATGCTCATAACTATTTCAATTTTTAACAAGGTTGACATAGTAAAAGAACTATCCTGTTGGTCCTTGTTTCATTTTTTAATGAGCTTGACACAAGACAAGGAACTCTTCTCCACATCCCTTATTTCATTTTTTTAAGGAGCTTGACATAGGACAAGGAACCCTTCTCCTGATCCCTTGCTTCATTTTATAATGAGCTTGACACAAGACCAAGAACTCTGCTCCACACCCCTTGTTTCATTTTTCAAGGAGCTTGACACAAGACCAAGAACTCTCCTCCATATTTTGATCACAGACCAAAGGAGGCCATGGCTTCCAAGAGTTTCTCATCATATGGGAGAACAACACTCTAGAAGGAATACATGTCCAGGTATCCAATGGAAAAATCAGGCTCCAATTCCACCACATGGCGTACTACATCACTTACTAGATCATCAGTAGATGTGGGCATGGAACAAGTGACCACATAATGAATCTGTGGCGGGGGTGATACTACTTGCATATTAGAACCATTTAGGGATGATGGTTGAGTGGGAGGTGATTTAGGACCAATGAATATAAGCTGATCAATGATCACAATGCTTCCTTAATGCGGGAAGCACATCACTCGAAAGAGGGAAGAAACAAGAGCTCTCATGACATAAACATAGTCACATCCAAGGAGTAGATTAAAATCTAATGGACCTTGGATACCCATCACGTCTATATAGATACTCTTTCCTCCCAAAGTAATAGGTAACTTAGGAAGGATCCCTAAGGGTTGAATGGTTCCTCTCTTAAAAGCTAATGGATTTTGGGTGATAGGGACAAGCTGACAAGAACCCAAAGCTTGCCAACAAGTTGAGGACATGATGCTAACAGATGCGCCCTCGTCTATGAATGTGATAGGTACGGCCATATGGTAAGCTTTTACTCTAATCTAGAAAGGCACATAAGACGGAAGACGATATCCTGCCAGTCGACTCCAATCAAAAGAAGCGACTAAACTACTCAGAGGGGGTGTCGTAGGAACATGACATTTAACTTCTTGCTCGATGGGAACTGGAGAAATGCTCTCATGCACCTTGGGAATAAGAGGATTCACCTCCAGCTCATTCAAAACTAAATAAAACATAAGAACCTGAGCAGTATGGGATTCACTCTCTACCAGAAAGGTACAATTTATTGAAGGACAAGCCAAGTCTACTAGTTTCTCAAGCAATGGTTGGTCAAGAACGACACCATGAGACTCACTTTCAGAGAGATTGGGGTTGACGAAAGATGACTTTTGATCGATCACTGGATCAACTAGTGAAGGATTAAGGGAAATCTTTTGATACCCAGTCGGAAGACGAGGTTGAGAATCTGTAAGGTTTTCCAACTCTTTGGAAGCTTCATCCATAAGAGTAAAAAGGTGAATGGGATGATTACCTTCACACAACTTACAAGGAAATTTTACTATTCCCATTTTCCCATGAGCTTTACTATTACTAGTTGAGGGTTTGTCACTAGCATGATTGTTGACGACTGATGACAAAGGGTGATGTGAACTGGTAGACCACACTTCTAAGACCTTGGGAATACCAATTCTGAAGAAGGTGGTCACCCTTACACAACATGCAAGGGAATTTTACTTTCATGGGTTGGTTCGAAGATTTTTCTTCATTAGTTGCATCCGTAGAAATGGTTGTTTGGTTTCCCCCTTGCTTATTTTACTTATTCCTCTTTTTCCTCTTCTTCTTCTTATTAGCTTCTTGGTTACTAGAATCCAGACTTTCACCAGGTGAAGAGGAAGAATGAGGTGAAGAAATAGGTGAAGAAAGGAAGGGGTCAACTTTAGGATTAACATGAGGTTGATGTTTTTCAAGTGGAGGAGAACTTGGTTGAAAAGCAGTTTGGACACTCAGAACCACTGAGATCAAAAATAACCAAACTGGAAAACCAATGGTCAATCCAGGAAGGGACAAAATCACCATATAGGGAGAACCAGTATTTCCAAAAGAAGGAAAAGTACTAGGATTCCCATCAGAGGAGTTTCCTTGACTAGTAGACTTAGGAAATGTTTCCATTGGTATCAACCTAAGATCTACTAAGGAATATTTCCACATGAAGGATGTTGTTCCACGACCAACTAATTTTAGAATTTGAAACAAAAAATTTGCCTTTTCATGTTTTAAGAGTCGAGAAAAGGATGAAAAGGTGACTCTAGTCGCTTTCAATGGTTTAGCGAGCTTGAAAGGACAAGTTGCTTGATGATATTTTCAAATTTAAAGAGTCAGAAAAAGATAGAAATGACTGCTCAGGTGAATCTAGGTAAAATGAGTACCAAGTAACTGTGAACTGGAAAATAAACCTCAGCAAATAAATTTACCGACTTGATGTACGTGCAGGAAATCTCCCCAAATGCTATGTTTAGTGTATCATGTTTGTAGGGGGGCAGACTTAGCTTCCTATGGATAAAGGTTTGCAACCTATGGGGTTCTCCCTTTATATACGCGACAGTACAGGGAGTAGAAGTCTGTGTTGGTGCTGTCTAATGCCGAAACGAACTACAACTGCTAAGTTTTAAAGACGCCGGAACATATCTCTAGCCTAGACCACTAAGTATGAATGTTAATGTTTCAAATGATCCTTCGATTAATTGATAGATTTTAAGTTTATATTCAATTAAGTTTTAGTTTTGAGGCTCAAAATGATGTCACCTGAACACCTATGATGCAACTATATGAGAAAAGGAAAACTTTTCATTTCAATGAAAACTAGACTAATTAAAGGAAGAAATTTCAATTAATAATGCATCATGCAAAATTCCTTCCACTAACTTTCACTTTCGTCTTCCAAATGAAAAATTCTAAAATAGAATCTAATCTTTCATTTCACTAAATGCAATGCCAAAAGTAAAAATAATTCCCACTTTTCACTATCCTAAATGCAACATTTCGAAAGAAAAATTATTTTGACTTTACTAAGATGCATTTATATGAATTATGATTTTCGTTACGTTTTGAATGATTTGATGCACCTAATACAGTTTTTTAGCTTTCAATCATTGAAAAATGTGATCTATTTTCAATGATGAATCTCAAAAGTTAACTTTTCAATGCAACTTATCTAATGCATTTTCATGAAAAGTAAATTTTGAAATACAAGCTAAAACAAATGCAAAACGATGTTTTCATTGATTTCCATAGAAAACAACACTCAATCAATCAGCAAAACAAACATCTCAATGACATCGACATGCAGCAAGTGATGACCAATTGACTAGAAACCCTAAAACTCAGTCAAATTTCAGTTTGAAGCCAACAAGACAAATTTTGCAAATTAATCAAGGCAATCAATCAAAAATTTGACAAATCCAAACATACAGGATAGGAAAAGAACTTAGGGGCCAAGACACACTGGATTCTAGGGAAGAAATCTTAAAAATTGTCATATTCAAGGATCATCGCTACTTTATATAACCAAACTCGTGATTATTATTACTTTGCATAGGCAAACCAGACATCACTACTTTGTATAAAAAAAGTAGTGATGATTTCAGCACGACCAAAAAATGAAGATTTTTTTTTTCATTGTGACTGTAAAGGTAAAAATCACGATCATCACGATTGTAAATGTAAAAACATGATGCCATCATGACTTTTAAGGGAAAACCCATGATGGGCGAGTAATATGGGAAAAAACTAAAAAGATTCCAAGAAAAAATATAGACTTAACACTCTAAGGCAGTAATTAGTGATGGTATAAACCGACGCTAATGTAGAGAAGTCAAAAAATCGGCGGTTGGCCAAACTAGTCAAAAGATCAGGGTGAAAGATTGGATGGAAAGGGTCATAGGCTCCCCAGTGGAATCACCATTTTGTTGAAAAAGTTAATTCTCTTTGCGGACAGAGACAATCCCTCTAGCCCAATGAGTGGGTCTAGTAACAGAAGTGGCAACCAACTAGACATCTTCCTAGATTATAATTGAAAACTAGAACGAGAGAGATGACCTACCTCGCTGTGATGCTATTCTGATTTCCTTTGTTGAGATCCTCGATCCGCTTGTGTCACGGAATTGTTCCTGCTTCTTTCAGTGCTTATTCACCTATACAAGTGATGAAGATACAAAAAATCATGCCAAAAACCAATAACAAATATAATAATAACCTACTTAGCTGATCAAGGAATGCCAAGCTAATACATATATGAACATATATATTTTGGGAAGACGAACCAATAGTTGTATATTATTTAAATAAGAAAGGGAAGCTTACAACCATAGCCTTGATGTTGAAAGGCTCTCCTTGAGTGGTAATCCAAGTCCAAGCCAAGAAACTCTCCAAACACTCCTTCTCCAAGTCTAATGAATAGCCTCTAAGCACAAGCTCAACATAGGGGTGCAAATGCACATAGACCAACAAACCAACAGACTAACCATTTGGGAATGGGAGAGGAGGAATTTATAGGCTAGGAGAGGGAGTTAGGTCTCCTACAAAGATAGTATTAGGCCCACATCTCAAGGAGGTAGCTCTTAGGGATAAGACAAAGAGGTCAAGAGAGGAGGATTCGACCTCATCTATCTGAAACTACCTCCAGCTCATCGCTCTAGAAGCTTCTAGATCACGAAGCTTCTCATCCTCTTTGGGAAAATTACCTTTTTGGGATCATTGTGGGTATGACAAGGAACAGAGTGATTCCATTGCAGGTCAATCACGGTGCAACAGGCAACCATCACGGCTTTGAGCTTCATAATAGTGATGACCCCTATTTTAGGGTTTTAAGAGCTATTTCTTCAGGGAAAGCTCAAGACATTTCCAAACAAATTTAAACGAGGGATCTAGAATATATACATGGATGAGTATACTGTATAATGATCATGTTTCAGGCACTTCAGGGTATGTCATACATAAGTGCAGGAGGCGTGAAAAAATATTGTGTAACAACTCTCGAATGTTAGAATGGGAGAATACTTAATGGATGTTGATTTAGATATTTGGCTGTCTATAGAATATGGAGAGAAGAATGAACATAATGAAGAAGAAAAACTGATTATCTTGAGAGGGCTATCAAATATAGATTATGATAAAATGAGACTAAGTGTGACAATCAAAGATATGCTAGAACAATTGAATCATATATATGTAGAAAATCACAAATCTCAAGAGAAGGTTTTAGAACCTTGCTGCTCAAGTAGAAAATCAAATCCTAAAGAAGCTGTTGTTGGTGATGAGAAGAAGAAAATAAGGAAGAGGAGGAAGAAAACATCCCAGAAGGAAAATTCTAAAAATATTGAAGATCTTCCTCCCAATGCAAAATTCACTTCTCATCACTCCAGAGATGAAGGATAATTAGAAGAGAGGCCAAGATGTTTAGAAGTTAAGCTATTGTTTTGTGATGTATGCAAATAAGTAGGTTATTTATCATTTATATGTCCATATGCCTCCTTTGAGGAGAGTGATATTCATACATATAGTACTTATTGTGAAGAAAGAGCTACCTTTATATCAATAGTTGATGAGGACACCTCTCAAGAAGAGGAAAGTACATATTAAGAAGAACTGTAAGAATCTCTAGTAGTGATGAGGAAGGGATACTTCTTAGGCCTAAGGAAGAATCCTTAGGTACAAAGAGGGATATAGATATTGCTTTTGATTCTTTTAGCATATTTAATAATGAAGTAAAAGATATAGATGAGAGGATCTATATCAGAATGAAGATCAACTCTTCATTTTAAGAGATCAAGGATCTTTTAGAAGAAAATCTTGAGAAAGAGGAGTATTTTCAAGAATATGAGCTTCAAAATGAAAAATTAATAAAATATTAATGCTCAACATGGAGAATTCAACATATTAAATGAAATTTTGACAAATTAGTTGAATGAGAAAGAATTTGACTATGAAAGGCTAAAAGGTAAGGTAGTCTTATTAAGACATGATCTAGAAAATGGTAATAATCAGTTGTCTCAATATCAGAAGCTAAAAAGGGACACAAATATCTTGGATGAGATTATCAACAAGCAAAGATCCCCTTTCACCAAGGTTGATTTAGGCTTAAGTGAATAATTAAGCTCTAAGAAAGCAGGAGGGAAAGAAATGGCTAGCCAAGATAATGCAATTAAAGTTACCAACAATAAAAAGGGAAAAGAAATTGTTGGATAACTGCAATAGAAGAATAAAGAACATTAGAAAAGGTAATTGAAGATGGATGATCTCCATAAGAAGTAGCACCAAGAAGGAAATAGAGCTGCAAATCAACAACATAAAAGAGAAAGAAACAATGTGAATGAGGAGTAGAAAATAATTTCTTATGGAAGGAATTCAAACAACAATGGAAGACACATAAATAACAAACATAAGTTCATTGTACCTCAAGGACAAGATCATCAAAGGAAAAATGATCTCAAGTATTAAATTTGGTTTAATGGTTTTTATTCTTGCAACAATCTCAGTCATAAGGCCATTGAACATAAATGGCATGCAAGAAAACAAAATGTTTTGGGTAGCAGTGACCCAAGAATGGATAAGGTTCCCAAAAATGAACATGGTAGGAATAGGAGAGGAATCTACATGGATATTATTAGGAATAACAATCCTTTTCCCCTTTTTTGTATAATATTGAATGATACAATAGTGGAAGCTTTTAGCATAAGGAAATAAAATGTAGATATGAGAAGAGAAGGCTTTAGTGACAAAGCATACAAAAAAAGAGAAGAAACCCAACCATTAAATATGAGAAGAAATAAAAGAATATAGGAATTTGATTTTTATCTTAATGCACTATGTAAAAGCAATGTGCAAATTAGAAAAAGGAATCAACAAAGCTCTGATCTTTTGCTTAAGAAAAATTAGGGTAAAATTTCCTCTATTTCAGTTGTGGACCCCTCTATGAGTATTAGTTGGAATATACGCATGCCTCATGTAAGTAAAAACAACAATAGTCCAAATAATTATTCTTTTCAATCTAAGTGGAAAGGAACAAACAAGATATGGAAAAATAAAGAGCAAATAAGGAATATGTGCTTTTAAGTCTTGCTCAGTAAAGACAAATCCCAAAGCAAGACTAGTAAGGAGTTGGTAGGAGATCGTCCTATCAAGACTCAGTCAACCAGGATATGGAAGAAAGAGAAGGAAAATATACTCCTAGGGAGTAGATCATCATTTTATCTTCAATAAAATAAGAGAATGAATTCAAGTGAATCCAAATAAACCAGATATAGGGATCAAACAGGGAAGAGATATAGAGGTGTGTCCAAATATTGCAGGTATGATTGAGTCCCTTTGTTGAGTACATAGAAATATTTCATGTTGCATGAGGAATATGGGATGAAACGTAAGTATGGGTTACTAAAGGGCCCAAAGTTAAAATAAGGTCCTCAATATTAGTCTCCAAGAAAAAGCAAGAAGGTAGATGTGAATATATCAAAAAGGGAGAGCATAGGATCATGGGCAATGCATTTCTAATAGAATCAAGAATCATTCTTTGGTCTCAACAAGAGTGGGTTTATCTGGTAATGAAGGATTTGAATTCTTATATGAAGTGATATTATTTCATTTAAATTGTAGATTTATTTATGTCTAGCATTCATGAGTTCATGAAAACAAGTAGTTTGCTTTGCATGTTCCTAGTTACCATTTGGAATTACTATGTCAAATGGTAGTTCTTGGTTCAGTTGGAGTAACCTTGCATTTTGTGGATATCTCTTTTTGAGGAGAAACCATGGGGTTTTTCCTGCTACATCATCCAATTGGCATCAAATCATTAGTACTATTGGCGTTATTTAAGAAACAATCCCTAGTTGTGTAAGTGCGATCTGAAGGGCAGAAGAGTTGATGATCACCCATATGAGTGAGCACACTCACTCAAGTAGCAACAATAGTGAAAAACAAGCCAAAATGCATCACTAATAATTGGTATTTGTAGCAGTGAGAGTAGCACTTATAGTATGGGCTAGTACAAACATGCATTGGAAAAAGAGAGGTCCAACAACCATGCATTATCTAGAACTAGATGAATAGTAGAAAGATATAGTATATGTTTAGGGGGAGAATATCATATATATCTAGTTCTCTAGAGTGGAGTAGTAGCTACAAGTGATGGCAGCCTTCATGTGCATTTTCAGTGAGATATCGTCCCTTGAAGAATGCACATAATGAAATAAATGAATGTATCCTTTTGGCATTGATATCAAAGGGGGTGAGAATGCCAACAACATCAACCATTGATGGGGAGAGAAAGATATCAGCCACAAGAGTAGAAAGAGACGTCATTTGATTTATCATGTGGAGTGGCCATGAATTCGGATTTTCCATCAATGCCAAAGGGGGTTATTTTTGGAATTGTTAGGATGGAAGATGACATCAATGTGTTGGAATTGATGTCAAATTCATGAATTGGAGTGTTTGCATTGATGGTAGTGTGTTGGATCTGTGCATGGATGATAATAGGGAGAGTATATTGGACTTAAGGAATTTCTTCCCTAGGAGGTATGTTTAGTTTCTCTTGGAAATGGAACAAATGGATAGGGCTTGAAAATACCTTTCCAATGGTGTTTGGCACTATGAAAAAAACCTCCTGGATCAAAATTTATGGCCAGTCAAAGTTCAGAGGCTAAAGGGTCAACAATAAAGGGTTCTAGGCCTCAAGGTTCCTTAGAAACCTTATTTTTTGTTAAATATTTCTTTGTTAAACAACCACATGTTGATGTTTTATATAGAAGAGGAAGGTATTCCCTTCCAAACAACAATGTATAATATATATTATTATGTAAAACAATATATATTTATATAGATTATATATATAATATAATATATAAATATAAATAATCAATAATTATTTCATAATAAAAAACGAAAAAAATAAAATAAAAGCCATGTCTATTAATGAAAAGACACCTCGACTACGTATATATATTGGGGGCCTCAATTGTAATCAGACATCAATAAATATATCATAGATCTTATATCAATCTAATAATGTTTATTCAATCGTAATAACAAAATTATCGTTGAGAAATTTCCAAGTGTGTAATTATTGATCATGAGGAAAAAAATTACCAAGATCTCCAAATAAGAAAGAATTCAATATGGTATGGGAGCTCATAATATTTGTTGGTTAAGAGCCCATGGTATTTACCAAAACAAACTCATAAAATAATTTGTTACGAATCCATAAAATTTATTTTTCTAGATGAAATATAATTTACGTATCATTTCATTTTTTTTTTTCAATATTTTGGTGTTTTATATGCCCATGGTATTGTTAATCCATTGGGCCATGGTATTTCATACCATATAAAACAAAAAAAAAAATCATTTTTAAAATTAAGTGCATGTTAAGACAAGAAATACTCTATAGTTGGCCACAAGTTAATTTAATTCGCCATTTACAAGGTGGTGTTTGTTGTGGAACCAACTCACAAAGAAGAAGAAAATATAGATCAATGACTTAAAAATTATCCATTTCAAGGGGGAAACCTTCTTTAAATTACATAAATGAACAATTCTTGGATGATTCAAATGATAAGACCTCCTTGGTATATATAGGAGTCTAAGGGGTCACAATATAATTAGAGCGTACATAACAGTAATAATATAAGAGAACAAAAATAACAATAATGAGCTTCTACGAGGTGCAACAATAACAAGATGGGGTATATATGGGAACACCAATAAAAATAGGGACCTAAAATAAAAATAAGGGGAATAAACTAGTATTATGGGGACCTAACAATAACAATAAGGGGAATAAACTAGTATTATAGGGACCTAACATGCCCCTCTCCTTCAAAAAATTATTGTCCTCAACCCTTGAGTAGTTCTAGATGTTTCTATATAAAATTCTGATTCTCCTGTGTCGAATGTTCAACACGTAAGTTCTTCCACTTAATGAGATACTCTTAAATTAATCGATTTTGTAGTTGTCGGGTTCTTTTTTTTTGTGACTGCTTCAAGCTCAAATATGATTTTTCCTTCTTCATTAAGTTCTGGCAACACTATTTCAACTAGGATCTTGTCACCGATAACCTTATTTATACATGAAACATGGAAAACTGGGTGTACGTAGGAAGATGTAGGAAACTCCAATTTGTATACCATAGTACCAATCTTTTGCAACACCTTCTAAGGACCATACTACTTGGGTGATAATTTATTATCCTTCTTAGCTTTCTTGAGGGATATTTGTTTGTATGGTTGTAGTTGTAAAAATACCCAGTCGCCTACATCAAATCTTATTTCACTTGTTTCATTTGATTATGCACCAGAGTGAGGTTATCCTTTAAGAGTTGGAGAACTTGTTGTTGATGCTCAATGTGATCTGCCACTACCTGAACCTTAGAATTTTCTCTTAAATATGATGTGATGGATGGTGGATTATATCCATAAAGTGCCATAAATGGGTCATTCTTGTTGCAGTATGGAAGAAAGTGTTATACCACCATTCAGCTAGATGTAACCACTTGATCCATTGTGTTTGTTTATCATATATAAAGCAACGAAGATATCCTTCCAAACATTTGGTCACTATATTCGTTTTCCCATCAGAATGAGGATGATAAGATGAGTTATGAGCTAATTGAGTACCAAGATAAGAAAATAATTTCATCCAAAAATTTGTAGCGAAAATGGGATCTTTGTCATTTACAATAATATTTCGGTTTCGATGTAGATTTTGAATTGTTTCTATAAATATAGTAGCCACTGTACTAACTTTAAAAGCATGAGATAATGCACAAAAGTGTGCATACTTGGTAAGTCTATCAATTACCACCATGATGACACTCTTTCCTTCAGACTTGGGTAAATCTGTGTTAAAATCCATTGTAACCTCCTCCCAATGATGACTTGAAATAGCTAAAGGTTGTAATAGACACGAAGTCTTAATTGTATCAATTTTATTTTGTTGGAAACCAAACATTCTGCCACAAACTTATGAATATCATATTTAGGGCCATCGCCAAAAAATTCCTTCTTGACACTGTGGTAAGCTTTTAAAAATCCCGAGTGTCTTCCTAAGGAGGAGGTGTGCAATTTCGAAATATTCTTTCTCTTGAGTTGTGAATTATTACAAAGATATAAGCGATCTTTGTACCATAATGAATCATTTTCCAACTAAATGTATAAGATGTACTAGGATCTTGCTGCAAATTTTGAATGAGTGTAAATACCTCTTTTTCATTCTTCCATTCATCCCTTGCTTCGGTTATCCATTCAGTTTGGATAATATAAATGGAACAGAACAATGCTTCTACATCATGATCATTTCTTGAGAGTGCATCTACAACAACATTTGGCTTCCCTTTTTTTGCAGATGATTTCAATGTCATAACCCAACATCTTTGTGACCCATTATTGCTACTCTTATGAAGATAATGTTTGTTTAAAAAAATATTTAAGAATATGTTGTAGCGGCTACAACCACCATCCAAAATTTTGCCTTAGCCTATTTTGGAGCCTCCCTACCAACCTTCACAATAGCTTGCCTTGCTTCGTCAAGTCCTCAAGCTTCAATGTCTTTCTTTCTCAAAGGCAACCTATTGATCACAGCTTGATCTTTTCCCTTCACAGGTTGCTCACTCTAAGTTGGTCCAGTTGCACACTGAGCAACTTCCCCTTGAAAATTGCACATTTCTAGAGGGAAACTGGCCTCCCCTCCAGAAATTGAGCAATCCTCTCTGATAGCCTGCTAGGCTCCACGATTGCACAATCCTGCCAGCCAACCCTCCTAGCAGGATTTGCACAAATTTTCCTAGCAGCGGGCTGTTTAGCCCAGGATTTGCACAAATCTGGGCAGTAGTTAGTTGCTCAGCCTAAAATTGCGCAAATCTCCTGGGAATCCAGCCCATCTCCCAGCGAAAAATGCACATTTTTCTCCAGCAGTCAAGCAATCTCTTCCATGTGCAGCTGAGTTGACCAGTTCCCTATGGGACTAAGCAAAACAGACTTGCATGAATGGTTTGTTTCTCCCAAGGCAACATGCAAAGGCATCCCTTGTTTCAGGGATCTATGTTTAGTAGTTGGAGGTTACATGCAAGGAACAATTCATAAACCTCCCTCCAAGCGTCGCTTCCCCTCGATTTTTGGCATGCACATCACAACCTCGATGTTATCAAAAATCATCAACCTGATGCTGTAGAGCTCATTCCTCACATCAGCCTTGTAGCACTCACATCCCACTCCAATAGTACTACTTGTGGGAGTACTGTTTGTTTGATTTCTCTGAACGCTTGTTGTCATTTACATATATACTAGCTTTTCCTAACTCTATTTCAGTTTTTCATTGCTATCTGACTATCGTCACATGCATGAAACTGTTTTGCATGGATGTTCACCCAACCGGTGAACTGCCTCACCCACATGCATGTTGATCTATTTTCTAAATATTTCTTTCATGTTTTGCATGCACTTCTAATCACTTATGTTATCACTTAGTGTTGTTGTGCATTTACTGATTTACTTGCTTTGAGTTTCCCGTTGGCGAGTTGGGCCAACCTTGGCCCGGGCTCTGCCTTCACCAAGGCTGCATTGCACAATCTGCAAAAGGAAGGCTCACCTTCCTCTCTAGAAATGCACATTCCTACCCAGCACTGGCCTCGAGGAATGTTTTGTGCATTTATGGAGGACAATATTTGCTTGGCTCAAGAAATTGCGCAAATATGTCCCTGGGCCAGCAGTCCTTCCTAGCTGGAATTGCGCATTGCTCAATCCCAGCAGTTAGCAGCTAGACTGGACTATGCATTGCACTATTCTAGTAGTCAGTCAATCTCCCAGTAGCCCAGATTGTGCCTTGTGCAGTCTTCGCAGTCGGTCTCCCGACCTCTTGGTCGAAATTACACAACCTTCATGATCATGCACCCAGGTATGTTGCAAGTCATTTCTCTTGTTTGTTTTAATTTTTGACTGATACATTTCTTTCCGTGAGTGTTTCCATTATCCAATATCCCAGGTTCTCATCTTCCTCTTAGTAGTATAGGTACAATGGCTTCCAGGAGAGAAGAGATGAAGACACCTTTCAGATCACACTTGGGGATGCAATTGATCAAGTGTCTATGAGCTTCCCTACTCATAAAGGCATCAAGTTGTTCATGGACAAGGACATCAAGCAGCAACATCACAACAAGCAACATCATGAACATCAGCTAAAGGTAGCATACCCAATGAAGCAAACATAGCGAATGCAAGAGGAAGGTTGTTGACAACATATAGGCAGAGAAAAGTTGCAAGATCAAGCAAATCCACTGATAATGAAAACAACTTAGGAGACTCAGGCTATGAAGTGATGATGTGACATGAAGATCACGTGAAGGCAAAAGATGGAACAAAGAAGGATTTGCATGTGTTGAAGCAGCAACATAGGAAGAACATGAAGCTGCATAGACATTCCAATGAGTTGCAGTAGGAACATGAACAATAGTGGGCGCAACATGAACTCATGGATGAAATTGTGCCAGTACAAGTTAAGGATCCATCCCAACACCTGACACAGAGCAAACGTGGTGAGTAGTGTTGTTGATCGCATGCAAAGGATCCAACAACATTCATGTTGTTGAGCGCACACATGAAATCCAACCCATTCAACACACTGACCAAGGTGAAGAGAAGAAGCAAGTCCAAACTGGGGCTGAACATGTACCTAGACAAGTTGATGTGCATGACCACCATCATACACTTGAAGATGAGCATGGACACTATGCATTGGTGTGTTGCTGGTTCAATGTACCCAAGAAGACCATGCACATGTTAGCAAATGAGTTGGGTGAAAGGGGCCGAACTAATGCACCAGTTGCAACAAAAGCAAGAGTTCGCTTCAGCAATATGTCACCATGAGGTGCATGTACACCATCGCGAATAACCAAGCTTGGCATCAGCTCACCAACTTCACCATCACAAGCATGTCAAATAGTTGGTCTCAACATAAAAGACCGAGTGTCAGTGATGTCTTGCAAGGCTTTCTCAAGCCATGTTGTCTCACATGAGTACATGTGCATTTTTAATGTTGAGTCATGTCAAGTGTAATTCAAGTGTCAACAATTGGATGTAACAGTCATAGAGTAGGTGAAGAGTCATGAGGGTAGTTGAAATGTCACAAAGGGGAATGTCAGGGGTCACCCCACCCTTTGCTATAAATAGCCCCTCATAACTCATTATATGGGCTTTTGGTCAGCCAAGCTTCTAGTAAGACTATCTTGAAGAAGGCTTGGACAGTATTGGAATGTGCCTTGGCTTCTCCACTACACGGAGCTAGTACTTTTCTTTGGAGGAGCAGGCAGATGTGGCTATAACATTCCACTGTTGGGGCTAGTAGGTTTACATGGTGTATTGTATGATTGTGACTTACATTTCTTTAATAATAAGAGCCAACACATTTTCATGCATATGTTGTTATTGTAGTTGGACTATTCCGGTTGCCTTAATGATATATGTTGGTTAACTTACGTACTTGTATATGAACTGATTTGTATGCAATTATATGAATCTTATTATTAATGTGTTGTAGATGTTGTTAATGTTGTCACCATCCGTGTCAATTGCTCTGCCAGACATCAGACAAACCTTTCTCATGAACCTTTCTATATCAATCGTCACACTTGTCTCAAACTTATCTGTGAGTTTTGTTCATGTTATCTTACCTTGTATGTTGTGACTGCCACATCTGAGTGGATTGTTTTGCCGAAAGCTGTGCATGTCCTTTGTGTGGTGTTGTTCCTAGCCGAGTTGGGACTGATCCCTTTCAACCTGGAACTCACCTTCACCTTCCTATCCCTTCGAAGCATTGGAACCTATCATACACATTCCTTGCCTCTTTGCATCAGTCACACCCTTGCTACTGATAGAGTTATCTTACTTTCCTTTGTGCAACATCGTGGTCAAGGCATTGCCTTATGGACCATGGTTGGGACTCCTACACCAAATGGTCTGAGGTCTACTTGGGACTTCTTATCGGGGAGATCCCCTTGACATGTTGGCAGGTCTAGCACCGTCAAAATTTATGGTGCTAGAAGGAGGGCCTGATAACAACCAGTGTCCTCTCATCTAGTTTTGAACCTTTGCATATCTTTCATGGAGTCTTGCATTCTTCTTCCCCCGTCGAATCGTGAAGATCTCTCCATCTCAGGGAAGCTTTTCGATCTCTTGTCCACTCACATGTATGATGGTGAAGGTGAAGTGGCCTGGCCTAAGCACTTACATAACTTTATTTCCTTGATTTAGGAGGAAGATGAGTCTACTGATGAACAGGGTGGTTTGCTACTTGCATTCACACTTCGTGAATATTCATTTCGTTGGATGCTCAACCTACTAGTTGACACTATGCACTCATTTGAGCACTTCTGTGATATTATTGAAGACATGTTCTATCATTTTGATCCAGACCATCTTGACCGGAAACTGTTATAGTAATGGAAGGCTCCACATGAATCCATTAATGATTTTTGGCAGTGCTTTCGTGACTTGTAGTTTCAAGTTCCGAGGAGCCAGATCAAGTTCTCTTATCTTTGGGAATGGTTCGAGTATTGTCTTAATAAATTTGCCTATCCCAAGAGAAATCTTGATGTCAAGCCTCGCTCAACCTTCTTCATTGATGGAACTGTGCAATCCCATGTGGGAGCAGGCACTGTCACAATAGACTGTCCACTTCCCTCTCGTTCAACAATTCCACCATCGCCCAATGATTCTAAGGATCTTGTTCGCACATCTGTTCATCCTTCACACCCTCCCAACATCACTCCACTCAATTTTCGTGCAGATTTGGTTGTGAGTCTTTTGAGTTCCCATATGCATTCTTTTCTTCGACCTCTGTCTTCACACTTGGGTGTTCCTCCAGGTGATGTTGTCTTGTGTTCGTCCATTCCAGACTCTTCACTTATTATGAACGAGGAACAAACCACTAACGGAGTTGACAACCAGCATGTGTTGTCATTTGTGAAGAGTATGAGTGGGAGCTTGAAAATCAACACTCAGCAAAGGATGACTCCCTTCTGTCTGAGCCCCCTCCATTCTATCCTAGCTACTTTGGTGAACCTACGATTCATGATTTTGCATGTGTGTCTTCATCCATAGATGCACCCAATGTTGATCACTCGCAAGACTCACTAGATGTTAGTCCATCATTCAACAATGGAGAGGATAAGTTATTAATTGAATATCCACTTGATCCTTCATCTTTCTTTTTTGGAAACACAGAGGATGAGTTCGTTCAATTTTCATCTACCCCTCTATCTGATTCATCTAATTATGAGGATGCCAAAGAATTCATTGATTTTTCTAATCGTGACGGTCGTGATCCATTTGCTTCTGTTTTTTATCACAATCATGAATCTATCGCAGTTGTTATTTCGAAGCCACTGGTTTACGATGATCTACCTGACAATGAAGTTGAGACACCCAATACTGTCGAGGCAATTCAACATGAGCTGATGGTTATGTCAGGTCCTCATTCTCTTGGGGTTAGTCTCACTTCTGATCATGAAACTGTTCAATCACCTAAGTCTCCTCATCACTCATCTGTATACATTGAAGATCCATCTCACACATAGATCGCATTTCCTCCACTCAAGCTGCACGATCCCATCGCTCATGCATTGCAGTGGTCTTACATTGCAAGCACTTGTGTGCGATGCAAGTTATATTTTTTTTCTTTCGTTTGCTTGCACGTCTCAATCAAGAGTGTGATTTTTCTTCAAAGTTGCACATAGTGTCACACAGCACCATGATAAGTCCACGAACTGTCCGTCATGCACATGCACTCACTTATGTCCCGTGGGCACTTTGAAACATGAAGTGTGGTTGTCTTCATTGTTATATCTTTCTTGTTTACTGGTCTGCACAACTAGGTTACTCGCAGACCAAGCCTTCACCAACATGGGTCTACCAATGCACCGGTGGCTGCATTGGAAATATCACTTCACGTGATCAGGCCCATGCACCGTTAGTGTAGGAGTAGGAGTAGTGTTTTCTTTTAGTTGTTTGCTTGCATGCTTGTTTGCTTACATGCTTTATTTTCTTGTTTGTCTACTTGCTTCACTTTCATTTTTTCTTTTGCTCTTGCTTTGCTTTGTTAATTGTTAGTTCGTTTACTTGTTTTTTTCATAGATTAGCTTTTCATGAAACCATGTATGACTCTT
The DNA here is from genome assembly GCA_031772625.1 of Pinus tabuliformis. Lineage (NCBI taxonomy): Eukaryota > Viridiplantae > Streptophyta > Pinopsida > Pinales > Pinaceae > Pinus > Pinus tabuliformis. The sequence continues at coordinate 565,989,380 of CM062809.1, read as the reverse complement.
GAAGTGAGCTGGGTAAAGTAAAAGAGGGCTTGTACAACTATCGCTACTTGGTTATCTGTCATCTTGCCTCTATATGATGAGCTTGTTACTTTTAGTCCATGATACATCGAAGGAAAATACATACTGTTCGAAGTGAACCTTGGTGTAAACACAATGCTTATGCGCTAACTAGTGTCGCCTTCTCTAGTCGATTGCTTTTGGGTTAACCCTTGTCAGCTCAGTCGAGTAGAGTAATGTGAGGGGGAAAACCTTAACAGGCACATCAGAGATATAATAAACTACTTCTCTGTTGGAACAACCTCTTCTGCTCTCAATAATTCAAGATCCCTCTTTTGCCTTTGAAATGAATAAGTTCTATGCATAGTGAAAATGAAAAAAATGAAAAGTCAAAAATAAAAAATTCAAAATGAAAAATGAATAAGGAAAAATAAGAGAAAGGCTTCCTGTGTAGGGAGGTGATGCAAGTAACTCCATCGGGGTACTGACCAGGCTCGCTGGTAGTGGAGCCATGCTTGTGTTCCTATGTGACTCCACTGGGGTATTGTCCACGCCTGTTGGTAGTAGAGCAAAACCAAAGATGAAATTACTACTCTGACGACTATACTGATTGTGCACTTATAGACCCCTCAACCCCAATCGAAACAACTGTGTTGCCTTGGCTTGGAATGTGTGTCAATCGACCAAGAGTCTGGCAGATGCTACATCTTCCAATCAAGCTAGTGTGAATCCAATACGAGATGAGAACTGAATAATAAATCCAGAGGTGTTAGACTTGATTTCCACGAACAAGGTCCATTCAGAGAGCTGGAGTTCTACTAGGGTGTTGCCGAGTGTTGTAGTGGCTACAACCACCCTCCAAAATTTTTCCTTATCTTGTTTTGCATCCTCCCTACCAACCTTCACAACAGATTGCCTTGCTTCATCAAGTCCTCAAGCTTCAGTGTCTTTCTTTCTCAAAGGAAGCCTGTCGATCACATCTTGATATTTTCCCTTCACAGGCTGCTCACCCTGACTTGGTCCAGTTGTGGGCTGAACAGCTTCCCCTTAAAAATTGCACATTTCTAGAGGGAAACTAGCCTTCCCTCCAGAAATTGTGCAATCCTCTCTAATAGCCTACTAGGCTCCAGGATTGCACAATCTTGTCAGCCAACTCTCCCAACAGGATTTGTGCAAATTGTCCCAGAAACAGCCTGTTCAGCCTAGGATTTGCACAAATCTGGGCAGTAGTCAGCTGCTCAGCCCAGAAATTATGCAAATTTCCTCGACAACTAACCCAGCTCCCAACCAAAAATGCGCATTTTTCTCCAGCAGTCAAGCAGTCTCTTTCATGTGCAGTTGAGTTGACCGATTCCCTCTGGGACTGAGAAAAATAGACTTGCATGCATGGGTTGTTTCTCCCAAGGAAACATGCAAAGGCATCCCTTGTTTCAGGGATCTATGTTTAGCATTTGGAGGTTACATGCAAGGAACAATTCAGAAACCTCCCTCGAAGTGTCGCTTCCCCTAGATTTGTGGCATGCGCGTCACAACCTCAATGTTATAAAAAATCATCAACCAGACACTATAGAGCTCATTCCTCACATCAACCTTGTAGCTCTGACATCCCACATCACATCTAGGAGCATTCAGCACATTTAGCTCAATTGTTTTGGGGTAAGCCCACTTCCCATGCCTTGTGCTACATTTCTGTCACTTTTTGTGTTTTCTCTTGTGGTAGTACTGTTTTCTTGATTTATATGAATGCTTGTTTTCATTTACATATATATTATCTTGTCCTAGCGCTGTTTTAGTTTTCATTGCTATCTCACTGCTGTCACATGCATGAAACTGTTTTGCAGGGACGTTGGCCCAACCAACGAACTACCTCACTCACATGCATGTTGATCTGTTTTCTAAATCTTTCATTCATGTTTTGCATGCACTCTTAATCAACTCTACTCTCACTTAGTGCCGTTGTGCATTCACTGACTTGCTTTCAGTTTCCTGTCAGCGAGTCAGGTCAACCTTTCCCTGGGCTCTACCTTCACCAAGGCTACATTGCGTAATCTGGGAAAGGAAGGCTCACCTTCCTCTCTAGAAATGCACATTCCTACCTAGCACTGGCCTCCAGGACTATTTTTCACATTTCTGGACGATAGTGGCTGCTTGGCCCATGAAATTGCACAAAATTGTCCCTGGGCTAGCGGTCCTTCCCAACTGGAATTGCGCCTTGCACAATCCCAATAGTCAACAGCCAAACTAGACTGTGCATTGCATTGTTCCTGTAGTCAGTCAATCTCCCAACAACCCAGACTGTGCCTTGTGCAATCCTTGTAGTCGGTCTCCTAACCTCCTGGATGAAATTGCGCAACGTTCATGATCATGCATCCAGGTATGTTGCAAGTCAGTTCTCATGTTCATTTTGGTTTTCAACTGATAGATTTCTTGCCATGAGTGTTGCCATATCTCCATGTATCCCAGATGTTCATCTGCCTCTCAGCAGTACAGATGCAATGGCTTCCAGGAGAGTAGATATGAAGACACCGTTCAGAGCACGCTTGGGGATGTAGTCAATCAAGTGTCTATGGGCTTGCCTACTCATGAAGACATCAAGTTGTTTGTGGACAAGGACATCAAGCTTCAACATCACAATGAGAAGCATCATGAACAACAACTAAAGGCAACATACCCAATGAAGTGAACATAGCGAATGCAAGAGGAAGGTTGTTAACAACATAGAGGCAGAGAAAAATTGCAAGATCAAGCAGATCCACTGATAATGAAAGAAGCTTTGGAGACGCAGGCTATGAAGTGATAGCATGACATGAAGATCATGCGAAGGCAGAAGATGGAACAATGAACGAGTTGCATTTGTTGAAGCAACAACTTAGGAAGAACATGAAGTTGCACAGACAATCCAATGAGTTGCAGTAGGAACAGGAACAACAGTGGGCATAACATGCACTCATGGATGAAACTGCACCAGTACAAGTTAAGGATCCATCCCAATAGCTAACACAGAGAAAACATGGTGAGAAGTGTTGTAGATCGCATGCAAAGGATTCATCAACATGCATGTTGTTGAGTGCATGCATGCAATCCAACCCATTTAACACACTCACCAAGTCGAAGACAAGAAGCAAGTCCAAACTCGAGTTGGACATGTACTTCGGCAATTTTAAGTGCATGATCACCAACATACACTTGAAGATCAACATGGACACTATGCATCACTGTGTTTCCAGTTCAACCGTACCTAAGAAGACCATGTGCATGTTAGCAGATGAGTTGGATGAAAGGGGCTAAACCAATGCACCAGTTGCAACACAAGCAAGAGTTCGCTTCACGGACGACCAAGCTTGGCATCATCTCACCAGCTTCACCATCACAATCATGTCAAAGAGATGGTCTCACCATATTGGACTGAGTGTCAGTAATGTCTTGCAAGGCTTCCTCAAGCCATGTTGTCTCACATGAGTACATGTGCATTGTAATGTTGAGTCATGTCAAGTGTAAGTCAAGTGTCAACAGTTGGATGCAACACTCATAGAGTAGGTGAAGAGTCATTACTGTAGTTGAATTGTCACAAAGGGGAATGTCAAGTGCCACCCCACCCTTTGCTATAAGTAGCCCCTCATAACTTATTGTATGGGCTTTTGGTCAGCCAAGCTTCTACTAAGACTATCTTGAAGAAGGCTTGGATAGTACATCTCTTTGGAGGAGCAGGCGGATGTGGCTGTAACGTTCCACTGTTGGGGCTAGCAGGTTTACATGGTGTATTGTATGATTGTGACTTACACTTTTTTACTAATAAGAGCCATTACATTTTCATGCATATGTCTTTATTTTAGTTGGATTGTTTCAGTTGCCTTAATGATATATGTTGTTTAACTTACATACTTGTATATGAACTGATTTGTATGCAATTATATGAATCTTGTTGTTAATGTGTTGCATATGGTGTTAATGTTGTCACCATCTATGTTGACTGCTTTGTCGGACATCAGACAGACCTTTCTCATGAACCTTGCTATATCAACCGTCACACTCATCTCAGACTAATCCGTGAGTGATGTTCATGTTATATCACCTTGTATGTTGTGACTGCCGCATCCGAGTGGACTACTTTGCTGGAAGCTATGCATGTCCTTGTGTGGTGTGTTCCTAGCCGAGTTGGGACTGATCCATTTCAACCCGGAACTCACCTTCACCTTCCTCTCCCTTTGAAGTGTTGGAACCTCTCGTACACATTCCTTGCCTCTCTCCATCAATCACACCCTTGCTATTGAGAGAGTTATCTTACTTGACTATGTGCGACATCGCAATCAAGGCATTACCTTACGACCCACTGCTGGGACTCCTACACCAAACGGTCTAAGGTCTAATTGGGAATTCTTACCGGGGAGATCCCCTTGACATGTTGGTGGGTCCAGCACCGTCAATAGAATATCATGATCTATTTTTACATTGAAGTGTCTTCCCATTAGGTAAGGTCTCCATTGCTTTAGTGCATGAAGTATTTCCCACATTTCCTTCTCATAAATAGGTTTGTGTAAATACTTTCTTTTGTTTGGACGACTTTCAAAAGAAATGGGTCTTCCTTCTTGCATTAAAACAACACCAATTCCATTTCCTCAGGCATCACATTCCATAATAAATGTTTTTGTGAAGTTTGGCATAGATAAGGCCGGTGCTTGGACATTGCCTCTTTAAGATGTTGAAAGGCCCTAGCTACTTTTGGAGTCCAAGAAAATGCATCTTTCTTCAGTAATGTTGTTAGATGTGTCACAATTCTCCCATACTTCTTAGCAAACTTGCGATAATACCCTATCAACCCAAGAAATCCCCGAAGATGCTTTATGGTTGTGAATATTTCCATTCCTTAATGACTTTAATTTTGTTAGGGTCTACCTTAACACCCTCATGAGATATAATATGACCCAAATATTCCACCTCTTGTACTCCAATGAAATATTTGGAGGCTTTTGCATATAATTGTTTCTCCTCCAATAGTTTGAGCACCCTGACAACATGTTGAACATGATCATTCGAATAGTTGTTGTAGATTAATATATCATCAAAAATTACTAACAAAAATTTTCTAAGGAAGGGTTTGAAAATGGAATTCATCAAACCTTGAAATGTGGAAGGTGCATTAGGAAGGCCAAAAGGCATGACCAAATATTCATAATGACTCTTATGAGTTCTAAATGTTGTTTATTGAATGTCTTCCGTCTTCATTATAATTTGATGATATCCTTAATGAAGATCCAACTTAGTGAAGTAAATTTGTCCATGTAATTAATCCAACAATTCATCAATGACAGGAATGGGAAATTAATCTTTAATAGTGACTTTCTTCAACTCCTTATAATATGGAAACATACCCCATGATCCATCCTTCTTATGCACCAATACTACTAGAGCAGAGAAATATCTTTGAATAGGGTGAATTATACTAGCCTCTAACATTTCTGAAAACATATATTACATTTCGCTTTTTTGGGCATAGGGATATCGGTAAGGTCTGATGTTTGGAGGAACACTTCCTAGAATCAAATGAATAGCATGATCATGATCATGAATATGTGGGAGGAATTTTGGAGTCTCAAATACCTTGAAATGATTGTCCAAGACTTTTTGGAGATATGGAGAAATGAATGATTTTGATGTTTGAACCTCTAGTGAGAATAATTGTGCAATTACACCTCGTTGTTATTTCTTCATAATATTTGTCATTCCATTAGATTTGATTATATTTCTGGGTTTCCCTATGATACCCCTTAATTCAACATCCTTTCCATCCCAAAACAAATTAAAGAAAAGTTCTTGAAAATTAAAATCTATCATCCCCAAAGATTGTAACCATTGGACTCCTAGTACAACATCAACACTACTCATTGGAATGGAAAGCATTTGAATATTCAATACATATTCCCCCATGGTTAGCTTGATATTATGGCTCTTTCTAGAGAAGTTTATAATTCCTCCATTTTAAACCATCACTTGACACTCTGGTGCGGGATATAAAAAGTAATTAAATTCCTTGGCTATCTTACATTAAACAAAATTACTGGTACTACCCAAGTCAATAAACATTATTACTTTTTTCTTCTAGATATATCCTTCTATCTAGAGAGTTTGGGGAGTGATAATTCCTTCTAATGCATTACAATATATGGTCATATTCATTTCTTCTTTCTCTGGGGTTGGTTCCTGGTGTATATCCTTCACTTTTGATATTTCTTGTTCCTTTTCTTCCTCCTCTTCACAATCTATGTAGAATAATTTCTTCTCAGCGCACTTATGACCTTTAGTGTATTTTCCATCACAGTTGTAATGAAGCCCTTTTTCTCTTTTGTCCTCCAATTGTTGAGGTGTCAACCTCGTAAGTTATGGAAGGCTAGGAGAAACAACACTTCCACCTTTATAGTTGTGAGTGGCATACTTCCTTGTTTCCATAATTTTTCTTTCAACTTTTCTTGCCACCCTAAATGCCTTCTCCAATTAATTAGGTTCCCAAAGGAGAACCTCATGTTAGATGTTTTTCTTCAAATTTCCTATGAGGAAGTCAACCCTATTCTCCTTTAGAATATCAATTACCATGATATTCAATTTTTGGAAGTCCTAAATGTGCTCTGCCATTGAACCCTTTTGTTTGAGATGTATCAATTGGCTAAAGAAGGTGTTTCTCTTTGTATCCTCATAATGTGCTATCATTTCCTCCGTACAAATTGACCAAGTGAAAAGTGGTTTATGAGAAAAAATCCATCAATATGATACAAATGGATTGGGGTCTAAATATAAAGATGCAATGTGTACCTTTTGTGTGTGTTGCACATCATGTAGACCAAAATATTGCTTCATATGTAGTATCGATGTTATTGAATCCTTGAGATCAAAATTTCTCATATCTATGTTTGGAATGTGGTGGGTCTTGAATCTAAATTTAGAGTCTATGAAATTATGATTTACATTCATTTTGTTCTCATCATTAATTTCATGGAATAACTTTTTGCCATTAGGGACCATTTCTTGTAGCAACTTTGTCGAACCTTCCTTCAAATATTCCATGTCTGCTTTTAGTCCATCCTTCAAACTTTCCATGTCTATTTTTAATCCATCCTTCAAACCTTCCATGGATGATTTTAAAAAATTCTTCAAATCGTCCATCTTAGCTTTCATTTCATTTTTGGTTACTCTTTGCGAGAGTGATATTTGTGGCACTTGGTCGCGTAATTTTGATATATCATGTTGTATTTCTTCCTCTTCTTCATGCATGGTAGAGATTTTTGGTTGCTTACTAGGTGTGTCTATTTTTTGTTTTCATGAATTTCATAATCAAAAAACGATATTTATCCTTCACTATGCCCTTTGAATCACTTCAAATTGATTTTTCAAACAAAAGTTATGCAAATTTTTTTTTAAATACACACCTTTTTGTTTCTTTTTAGGAGCTCGATATTGAAATTGTTTTATCTCTGTAATTTTGGATCTCAAAAGTCTAAATTTTTTTCCTATGGTAGCCCTCTGAGTCTTATTTCAAACCCCACAAATTATACCAAGATTGGATTATTCAAGAAATAGTTATTCCCAATCTCCCAATATGACTTGAATATAGACTTGTTAAGTAGAGAGGACTTGTATGGAGTGCAACGTGTCACAATTTCAACCTTCTAACTTGAAAGTGATACACAAATAATTACAGTTCGTGAAATTTTAGTCACTTTTTATGAAATTCAAATTTGATGCTCAGAGAGAAATTTATGACGATATTCCCTAGGTCACCTGTTTGAGATGGAATTCTGGAGCTTGCAAAAACTCTAACTTTCTCGGATCATATATCCAAAAATCTAGTGAACCAAGATATTAGGTTACTATAGGAAGTTGATTAGTATTTTATCTCCACATTTTTGCGATTTAAAATTCTTAAGCCTTGTAGAAAAACAATTAGAGTGAAATAAGCGAAATCTTAGAATCCAAAAAGCTTTGATACCAAATGTTATGTAACCATCTCACAAAGCAAAAGAAAATATAGATCAACGACTTAAAAATTATTCACTTTGAGGGGGAAACCTCCTTTACATTACATAAATGAACAATTCTTATATGATTCAAATGATACAACCTCCTTGGTATAAATAGGAGTCTAATGGGTCAGATATAATCAGAGGCTAGAGAACAGTAATAATGTAAGGGCACACCAATAACAATAGTGGGCTTCTATGGGGAAAAAAATAAAAACATGTGGGATACATGGGAACAAAAATAGCAATATGGGGCTACAATAACAATAAGGGGTATACACTATTATTATAGGGACATAACACTGTCCAATGTTAGAGTAGAAGATAGGTTAGATGGAGCAGACAATTCCATATAATTGAAGCAAATAATACTTCTCATCCTAGAAGAGAATGAACTCTTGAATTATGTCAACAAATATCTCCCAAAATCATAAGAGGAAGGGACTAAGGAAAATAATAAGAAGGATGTGGACAAGGCCAAGAGGATCTTGTCAGATTCAATCAAAGACCACTTAATTCCTCATGTATTAGAATTGAAGGCACCAAATGAAATTTTTGATGCCTTATCAAGATTATATGAAAGAAACAATACAAGCAGGAAGCTAACTCTAATGCAGCAACTCATAGATTTAATGATGAACATATCAGATTTAGTTTCTACCTACTTCATGAGGATTTCCTAGATCAAGAATCAACTAGTAGTTATTGGAGATTCATTGGATGATGTAGAGCATGTGACTATAACTCTAATTGGTTTTCCTTCTTATTGGGATGAATTTATTCATGGAATCTGTGCAAGAAGGAAGCTACCTAAATTTGATAAGTTATGAACGTATTGTTCTCAAGAAGAATCAAGACTAATATCCAAGGCACAAAAGACCAATAATGAAGAAAATCAAGCTCTTGTTGCTCATGTGAAGAAAGGAAAATAAATAAGAAACAACAATATGAAGAAAAATAGAAGATAAATTCCATATCAAAAGAAGGGTGTATCTAAGATTAGGTGTTACAACTATCAGAATTTGGGACACTTTTCTTACCAGTGTTCTTAAGGGAAAGGAAAAAATAAAACATTATGCATATGAAACAGATATGGAGGAGCCTACATCTCAGAAAAAGACAAGGGAGACACAAGATGAAGAGTATGTTTTTGTCTTAGTTATGACATGCACCATTACTCAAGGAAGTGATATTTTCCTAGTAGATATTGGTGCTAATTCAAATCACATGATTGGGTTCTAAAATTCTCTTACAAATTTGACAAAAATGAGTTCATCTCTTAAGGTGAAACTCGATGATGATTCAAAGAATGAAATAAAAGGAGTAGGAGAAACATCCTACCAACTTGATTCCGGTAATGCCATTTCAAAAAATATGTATTTCTTGTACAATATTTAAAGAAGAAACTTCTCTCTACCTATTCTTTAGAAGATCAAGGCTTTAGAGTAGCTTTTTTTTTATGACCAAGTCCTTGAATGGCTTAAGGGTTAAATTATAGATCTAGTTGATGTGATTGGTTTCCGAGAGGGAGGATTTCATAAATTAAATAGACACACAGCACAAGCTCTTATACACAATAGTATTAGATCTAGTATGTTATGTCACCAAAGACTTGCTCGCCTCAACTACAAAGCCTTGCTAGTTTTGAGAAAAATGATCATGGGTCTACCAGATATGTAGGTGGAGCATGATGGAGTATGAAAATGTTGTGCTCTTGCAAATAATTCCAAGGAAAGTTTTATAATAAGTGACAAAATATCCAAGGGGATCTTGGACATTATACTTTCATATCAAAAGGTGAATTTTTCAATAAGTTTCAAAAATTCAAGGCCTTGGTAGAAAATCTCTTTGGAAGAAAGATTAAAGTATTGAGGTTAGATAATGGAGGTGAATACACCTCAAATGAGTGAAAATTATCTTGTGAAGAATAATGGATTAAGACGGAGATGACAACTCCCTACAACCCCCAACAAAATGGTGTTGCAAAGATAAGGAATAGATCAATTTTAGAAGTACCTAAAAAATGTTACATAACTAGAACTTACCCATGTATATATGGGAAAAAGCATTCCAAAAAAACTATATATGTTTAGAACAAAAGTCCTCATAAGATATTAGTGAACAAGACACCAAAAGAAGTATTCACCAGGAAGAAACTAGAAGTCAACCACTTGAGGATATTTGGTCTTCTAGTGTACATACATGTTCCTAAGGAAAAGAGAATGAATCTAGAGCCTTTAGGAAATAATGGAACCTTCATTGGATACAGTGAGACTTCAAAGGCTTGTAGAATATACATATATGAGCAGAGAAAAATCGAGATTAGCAGAAATGTCACCTTTGATGAAGAAGAAACTTACAGGAAATATAGAGTGTCTCACATGGATGAGGATAGATGGGAGAAGGAGTCTCACAAGGATACAATGATGATTGGCTCTACTTCAGAAGAACATATCCCAGAAAATCAAGATGACATAGTAGAACCACATATACCAGTAGATCCACCAAAAGAGGTTATAGTCATAAAGAAGAGACCAATATGGCTCTGAAACATGTTGCAGGAAGCAAAAAAACATGCATCTCTGAGAGGCTTCTTCAGATAGAGTAAGAGACCACATAATTTTTCCAGGTATGTGGTGCTTGTGAGTAAGATCATTAATTCAGAATCTTCCTCTTATGAGGAAGCCATAAAACAAAAACTGTGGAAGGTTGTGATGATGGAAGAATGCCAATTCATCATGAAAAAGTATGTGTGGTATGTGGTTCCAAGACTAGAAGTGGAATTAGTGGTGACTTCAAAATGTATTTACAAGATCTATCATGCTACAAATGGCAGCATAAAAAAGTAGAAGGTTGTATTTGTGGCTAGAGGATTCTCCCATAAAGAGGGAAAAAATTATAATGAAACATTTTATCCAGTAGTTAAGTACACTTCTATTAGATATATCATCTCTATTTCTTATGTAATGGGTTGGAAATTGCAAAAATTGGTTGTAAATACTCTTTCTTGAATGAAGTAACTGAATAACATGTGTACATAGAGAAGCCACAAGGTTTTCCTATCCATAGGAAGGAGTCCCATGTTTGTAAATTGAAAAAGTATTTGTATGAGTTTAAGTAAGCACTAGGGCATGGTGTGCTAAAATAGGAAGTTGGTTGATGAACTTTGGGTTTACCCAGAGTAATGAAAATCCCAACCATTACTACAAGGTTGAAGATGATTTCCCCATGATATTGGTACTATATGTAGATGACCCATTTCTTATAGGGGGTTAGATGCTCATAGATGGGTGCAAGATGGAGCTCACTTCAGAGTTCAAAATGAAGGATTTGGGTTGAATGTGCTATCTCTTGGGATTATAAGTGTGGCAGAGAGCAGATGAGATATTCCTTAGCTAAGGAAAGTATATAGTTAAGATCTTGCAAAGATTCAAGATGATTAAATGCAAGTGGATGACCACACCTATGGTTACAAATATGAAGTTATTGAGTGATTATTTTTCATATTTAGTTGATCGCATGATGTACATATAGCTGATCATATGCTTGATGTACTTGGTTAATACCATGTTGGATATATGATTTCTAGTTAACGGATTGAATCAGTACATGGTTGAGCCTAGACATGTACATTTGGTAGAGGCAAAGCATGTGTTGAGGTACCTGCATGGTATGGTTAGATATGGACGTAGATATGTCTCAGATGATGAAGTAAAGTTACAAGGTTATATAGACTCTGATTGGGTAGGGAGTGAAATAAATAAGAAAAACACATCAGAATGTTGCTTTACTTTGGGATTAGGTATGATCTCATGGTTTAGCAGAAAACTGTTATCAGTGGCACTGAGTATAGTATAGGTAGAATGTATAGCATCCAATGATGTAAGCCATGAAGTAGTGTGGATTTGGAAATTTCTTGCAGGGTTATTTTATTTGGAGTTAGATCCAAGTTTTATATAATGTGATAATCAAACTTGTGTGAAGCTTTCAAAGAATCTAGTATTTCATGACAAGTCAAATAATATAGAGATCAAATACCATTTAATCTAAGACATGATTAAGATATGATTAGTGGAACTCCAGTACATATACACAAATGAGCAAACATCAAACATTCTCACCAAGCCTCTCTCTAAAGTTAAATTTGAATAATTCAGAGACAAGATTGGCGTGATACATAATATCCACCCTTGTTGAGAGGGAATTTTGATGTTTTTCCTATAGCGAGCAGGTACTTTGCCTTTGGCCAAGGGTTTTCCAGATAATTCATGTGAAGTGATTGAGGGAGTAATGAGTAGCATGATACAAGTCTTTCCTATGCCATGTGAAGTGGCTAGGTGTGACTGGTACAATTAGGATAGGAGAAACATCATAGATACTTGATAGACTTGAGACTATGGTGGTAGTCCTAGCCATACCATGTGATTGGGTAGGTGTGATTGGGACTACTAGAGGAGATCATTGTGGAAGAATACCTTCCTTGCCAAGAGGGAGCAATGATGTTTTATATAGCACCGAAAGGTATTCCCTTCCAGAAAACAATGTATAATATATATTTTATTATTTACAACAACAATATTTATATAATTTATATTATATATTATATATACATATAAATAATCAGTAATTAATTAATAAAAAGAAAAAAAGAAAATGCATGTCTATTAATAAAAAGACTACCTGACTATATATATATATATATATATATATATATATATATATATATATATATATATATATATATATATATGTATATATATATGTACATATATATGTACATATATATATGTACATATATATATGTATATATATATATGTACATATATATATGTACATATATATATGTACATATATATATGTATATACATATATGTACATATATATATGTACATATATATATATATGTACATATATATATGTATCCGTATATATATAGATACAGATATATATATCGACGCCTTCAATTGTAATCAGAATCAATACGTCATATATCTTATTATTTATATCAATCTAATAATTTTTACTTAATCATAAAAATGGAATTAAGGTTGAAATTTTTTCAAATGTGTAATTATTGATCATAAGGCAATAATTACCAAGATCTAAAAATAAGAAAGGATTCAACACATCGCGCCCCACAAAAACATCAACATACACATGACATAACCACACCCAAGATCAAGAGAGATCGTGCTCTGATTGGTAGGACTCAACAATTAAGTGGCATCTTCACACATCGCCCCAGATATTTAATCTTGGGAGTTCCCAAGATGGAATATTTTGCAAAGTATCGAGGTTCTGGGATCTAGGAGATGGAAAAATATTTGTTTGGTGTTGTGACAAAATTTCAATGAAGAATTCTCATCCCAGTGCTTAATTTTTTTTTAAATGAATTCTGTAAAAACCAAGTTGACGACCCACCTCATCTTTGTACGATGACATCACATAGGAAAATATGGGCCAATGATGGTAGGACACCTGGCACACTCCCATTGGCCAAAGGTTATAAGTGGGTCAATGATGTGGTAGCCTTAGTGGCATGATGATGTCAACACGACATGAACAGATGCTGTAGCACTCTAGGCATGCAACATATGGCATGTATATTTGGACTTTTTGAGTGGACGATGTTAGGTCCCTAAAATAATAGTGTATCCCCTATATTGTTATTATTGTGCCCCATAGAATCCTGTTATTGTTATTGATGTGCCCTTACATTATTATTGCTATGTAGGCCATGACTATATTGGGACCCTTTAGACTTCTATGTATACCAGGGAGGTCTTGTCATTTGTATAATCCAAGAATTGCTCATCTATGTGATGTAAAAGGGGCTTCCCCCCCGAAGAGGCTTTTTTTAAAGTCATTGATCTACCTTCTCTTCTATTTTCTGATCTGGTTACATAACATTTGGTATTAGAGCTATAAATCCTAGGGTTTCGATTATTCAAATAGGTCATATTGAAATTTTCGCTATTACTTTTTTTCTGCAGGCTTTCAGAATCTTAAATTTTGACCATGTTGATCCAAAATATTGATGAACATAATGTAAAAAATTCGAAGCTTGATTAGCTAAATTTTTTTATATATGGTCCAAGGAAGTTATAGTTTCTGCATGATCCATAATTTTATCTCAAACAAGTGTTCCAATGAAAATCATCATAAATTTCTCTTCATGCATCAGATTTGAATTTTGTAAAAAGTGGCAGAAATTGAATAGACTAAAGTTTACCTTGTATCATTTTAAGGGCCAAAGGTTAAAATAATGATATATGGCATCCTGTTCAAGTTCACTCTATTGAACCGACCTATAATCAAGTCATCTTAGGAAAATTAACATAACATTATCTTGAAGAATTCAACCTTGGTCTAACTAGTGGGGTAGTAAAGAAGACATAGGGATACCATAGAACCAAATTTTAGGCTTTATAAAGTTGAAATCACAAAGCTACAATAATTGTAAATTCAACCTTATCAACAATCTAAAAATAAAGTTATAAAAGATGTGTAGTTTTAAATTTACATAATTTTTATTTGAAAAAACAGTTTTAAGTGATTCAAAGGGAATATCGAAAAATAGATATCATTAATTGGTTCCGAAATTCCTCCCAAACAAAAAAATTCTACACCCATTAATCCCTCAGAAGGCTCTACCGTGACACATGAAGAAGAAGAAATGCAACATGATATATTAAAATTGTGGGAACAATTTTCACTCTCACAAAGAGAAACCAAAAGTGAATTAGGAGTGTTTAATGTTAGTATGGATGGTTTAGAAGAAACAATAAAAGGGTACATGTATGGTTTAAAAGGGGGCATGGATGTTTTAAAAGGGGACATGGAAGGTTTAAAAGTAGACATGGAAGGTTTGACAAAGTTGTTGCGGGAAAGGCTTCCTAATGGTGACAAGGTAGTCCATGATACTCATGATGAGAACAAAAGGAATGTGAATCATTATTTTAGAGACTCTAACTTAGGGTTGAAGATAAACAATATTCCAAAGACCAATATGAGGAATTTTGATGGTAAGGATTCAGTAACAAGGATAGTACAGATGGACTAATTCTTTCATCTACATGATGTGCCACACACACAAAAGGTATGCATTGCATCTTTATATTTACAACCCAATAAATTTGTGTGTTATCAATAGCTTTGTTCTCATAAATCAATTGCAACTTGAACAATTTTTATGAAGGAATTTATAGCACATTATGAGGATACAGAGAGAAACACCTTTTTTAGTCAATTGATGTATCTCAAACAAAAGGGTTCAATGGAATTGAACATTGAGAACTTCCAAATATTGAATATCAAGGTAACTAATATGATTTATGTCTTCATAGGGGAATTAAAGGACAACATCCAACATGAGGTTTGCATTAGGGAACCAAATTCATTGGAAAATGCTTTCGGGTTCGCAATAAACGTTGAAAGAAAAATTATGGAAACAAGGAGGTCTACCACTCACAACTATAAAGATGGAAGTGTTGATACTAGAGACTCCCACAACCTATGTGGTTGACACCACAAGAACTGTAGGAAAAAAGAGAAATTTACTTCACCAAGTTGGATATTTGTTCCAGATATCAACAAATTAGAATGAACACATAAGACATTCCAATAAAAACATTCATAACTCATAAAGGTCATTATGAATTTTTGGTCATGCATTTTGGCCTTACTAATGCACCTTCCACTTTTCAAGGTTTCATGAATTCCACTTTCAAACCCATTCTTATAAAATTGGTGTTAGTATTTTTTTATGATGTAATAATATTTAACAAATTATGGAAAGATCATGTTGAACATGTTGCTTGGGTGCATAAACTATCAGAGGATAAACAATTGTATGCAAAACCCTCCAAATGTTTCTTTGGGATACATGAGGTGGAATATTTGGGTCATATTGTATCTCATGAGGGTGTTATGGTAGACCATAATAAAATTAAATCCATCAAGGAACAGAAAATATCGACAACCCTAAAGCATATTTGAGGATTTCTCAAGTTGATGGGGTATTATCACAAGTTTGTTAAGAATTATGGGAAAATGAAAACACCTCTAACAACATTACTGAAGAAATATGTAGTTTTTTGGAGTCCATAAGCAACTAAGGCCTTTGAACATATCAAAGAGGCAATGTGCCAAGCTTTAGTCTTAGCTACACTAGTCTTCACAAAAACATTTATTATGGAATTTCATACCTCAGAAAATGGAATTGGTGTTGTTTTAATGCATGAAGGGAGAATCGTTGATTTTGAAGGTTTTCTAATCAAAGGAACTTATTTACAAAAACCTATTTATGAGAAGGAAATGTTGGGAATACTACATGCCCTGAAGGAATGTCGTTCTTACCTAATGGAAAGACACTTCATGGTAAAAAAAAATCATGATAGTCTTAAATACTTTTTGAAAAAATGATTATCATTAAAAGAGAAGCAAAAATGGGTCACAAATATGTTGGGTTATGACTTTGAAACCATCTACCAAAAAAATAAGTAAAATTTTGTTGTGGATGCACTCTCAAGAAGGGATGATGATGTGGAAGCATTGATCTATGCTATTTCTATTATCCAACCTAATTAGATAACTGAAGCAAGAGATGAATGGAAGAATAATGAAGAGGTGTGGACACTCATTCAAAATTCGCAGCAAGATCCTAGTACATCTGATACACTTTTCTAGAAAAATGATTCATTATGGTACAAATATCGTTTATATCTATGTAAGAACTCCCAACTCAAACAAAATATTCTTTTGGAATTTCCCACCTCTCCTTTAGGATGGCACTCGGGATTTTTAAAAACTTACCATGAGGTAAAGACAAAATGTTTTTAGGTTGGCCTTAACTATTATATTCGAAACTTTGTGGTAGAATGTTTCGTTTTCCAACAAAATAAAGTTGAGACAATTAAAACCCTAGGTTTTTTATAAGCTTTACCCATTCAAAGTCAACATTGGGAGGAGGCCTCAATGGATTGTATCACAGGTTTATCCAAGTCCAAAGGAAAGAGTGTGATCATGATGGTAGTTGATAGACTTACCAAGTATGCACACTTTTGTTCACTATCTCATCCTTTCAAAGCCAATACAATTTCCACTGAATTTATGGAAACAGTTCAAAAGCTACATGGAAACCCTAAGATTAGTGACAAAGATCCCATTTTCACTGGAAATTTTTGGACATAATTATTTTCATGTCTTGGTACTCAATTAGCGCATAGCTCATCTTATCATCCTCAATATGACATGAAAACTGAGATAGTGAAAAAATGTTTTGAAGGATATCTTCATTGCTTTGTATCTGATAAACAAACACAATGGGTCAAGTGGTTACCTTTGAAAGAATTGTGGTATAACACTTCCTTCCTTATTGTAGCAAAAATGATCCAATTTATGAAACTTTATGGATATCATCCACTATCCATCACATCATATTTAAGATAAAATTATAATACTCAAGTAGTGGAAATCACATCGAGCATCAAAAACATGTTCTCCGAATCTTAAAGGATAACCTGCCTTTGGTGAAAATTCAAATCAAACAACAAAAAAATAAACATCGCAATGAAGAAAGCTTTGATATAAGAGATTGGGTATTTTTATAGCTACAACCATACAAACAAATGTCCCTCAAGTAATCTAAAAAGGATAAAAAAGTATCACCCAAGTACTATGGTCCTTACAAGGTGTTGCAAAAGATTGGTACTACGACATACAAATTGGAGTTTCCTGCATCTTCTAGAGTACACCCATTTCTCCATGTTACATGCTTAAACAAGGTTATAGGTGACAAGCTTCCATTTCAAACAATATTACCAGAACTTGATGAGGAAGGGAAAATCATATTGGATATTGAAGCATTCACATAAATAAGAACCCAACAACTACAAAATTGATCAATTTCAGAGTATCTCGTTAAGTGGAACAATTCACTTGTTGAAGATTCCACATGGGAGGTTGAGTATTTTATATAGAAGCATCCAGAACTACTCAAGGGTTGAGGACAAGACTTTTTTTTTAATAAAAGAGCATCCTAGGTCCTTATATTACTAGTGTAGCCCCCATATTGTTATTATTTTCCACGTTGTAACCCCCACATTATTATTGATGTTCCCCATAGAATCCCACTATTGCTATTGTTACCCTTTAGACTCTTATATATACCAAAAAGGTATTTTCATTTGTATTATATAAGAATTGTTCATTTGTGTGATGTAAAATGAGGTTGACCCCTCGAAGAGGATTATTTTCAAGTCACTAATCTATCTTTTTTTTTGTAATCTGGTTGCATAACAGTGAAGTGGGTTAAATTTAGGTGACATGTGGCACCACGTAGGAATGGAGGACATAAATGTGATGTAGGAATGGCGTAAGCAAGATGATGTAGCATATTCTCATGGTTCATGCTAGCGGGTTGGTTTGGTAATGTTTTCCTGTGTAATGGGAATTGGCGAACTATAAAAAACTTAGGAGCAACAATGGTCCCATGGTTGACAGAGCTTAGGATGGAATTTTTTCCCATTATCTTCCATAAATATTAGCACCCAACCTTTTCCCATTGGAACTAGTTTGTGGTTGTTTCAAAGGAGAAGGGTTAATAAATTGACCCTTGGATGGAGAATACTCCATCATTTTCTATGGAGATTCACATTCTGCATTGGCACTTAAAAAGGGTGTTGATGTATTTTGTGAATGAAAAATCCCAACAAATAGAGCTAGGTAGATAGAAAAGGGATTACATCAACTATTGGTAATATTTTAAGCTCAAACCTAGGGAAGTTTGAGGCAAGAGTTAAGAAAAAATCCAGTAGGTCGGTAGATAGAGTATAGCAAACAAGAATATGCTTTCATTTAATGACCCTATCTAGTGGAGGAAAATGCACCCATGATAGATTAAGTGATGAATTTTCAATGAAAGTGTTTTAAGGCTTCCATCTGAGTGGGTGTTTGAAGATAGCTCAGAGGTTGGTGCCTCCTCCAAGTTGGTTCTTGAAATAAATATAATAAGTTGGTGCTTATGGTAGTCTAATAAGGTGTCTACAAATAATGGAGTTGGGGCTTCCTATTAGTGGTTGCTATTAAAACATCCTAAACGAAGTTGGTGCTTTCTATGAGTGGTGGTTCACAAGGATTGATGTAAATAGAGTAGGAGTTCATATTTTACATCAGAATAAACAAGATTGGTGGTTTTTCCCTTTAGGATTTCTACATTAAATCTATTTTTTCTTTTGTGTATGCTACTTATGGTATTGTTGTATGCTTGTACCCTGATATCATTTTTTTCTTTACATGTTATGTTGGTGGTTTCTTATATGAATGATTGCTAAGACAATGAATATATAAATTAGAATTAAAACTGAAATTAGCCTTAATACTGATTCATCCCCACTCTTAGTATTAATATTTTTTTTCAACACACATGATCACAATCATGTCTTGAAGACCCATCCATGGTGCATGAAACATATTAATAACATCTGCATCTAACTCCTTCGGAAAAGACCCACTAATGAGGGCTTGTGTGACTGTCTATAGGATTTGTTCACATTGTTGAGCTTGAGGAGGGTCCAATTAGTCCCCTTGAACATGTTTAGGTATGTAGACCCATTTTTATTCTAGTCCCGTTCTAAGCCCCATGAACATGTTTAGGTTTGAT
Source organism: Pinus tabuliformis (assembly GCA_031772625.1). NCBI lineage: Eukaryota > Viridiplantae > Streptophyta > Pinopsida > Pinales > Pinaceae > Pinus > Pinus tabuliformis. The sequence continues at coordinate 565,969,712 of CM062809.1, read as the reverse complement.
GCGGAACTCATCTTGTTTGAAATTGTAGCTAACAAATGTAAGAATGGCTAGTTTAGTAACCATTGCAATAGGAACATGCATATGTTAGTAACATGTGTGTGTTAATAATGCATGTATGCTGATAACATATGTATTTTCATACTTGAATAATACCAAAATAACTCAAAACCTAACCTTATTTTCTATCGAAAGCTCAACCTATCTGTAATATCATAGAAGTTATTAGAAAATTGTACTATTTCAATATCTTTTTAGCATTTTATGTGACTAGGAAGGAAATTGTTTCCAATATATTATTATATCTAATGCTTGTGAAGATTGGAAATAGACAAAATCAAATAAGAATGTTTGATAGGAATGAGTATCCTGAAAATTTCAATGAACTAAGATAAAATAAAAATTTTGGTATGGATAAACATACAAATCCATCAATGGAAAACTCAATTTCTTGCATAACGGATGTTGAAGAAGAATTTGTTCAATGTAGGGAATTTTAATTCTAACATCAAGCTAACCTCCAATTGTGGTTACATGAACAAACAACGGATTAGATAAAGAAGACATGGGAATTTTGCAAGAGGTTCCAGGGTGGAGAAATTTGTGACATACCCAATTCCCTCAATGACTTACAGAGGTTACTAGGTATCTAGTTTTTTTTTTCTTTTTATTTTCTTGACAATTAGTTCCAATACCATTTTGTCACATACCCAATTCCCTTAATCACTTAAAATGGTTACGAGGTACCATAATATTCTTTTTCCATTTTATTACTAGCTTGACAATACACTTTGTTGCAATTTTGTCTCATAGACGTACTAAATTTATCCTAACCACATTTGCAAAAACTTGATTTTCATCTCTCATACATTTTGTCAAACACTTTACATATAAACCTCTCTTCAAATACTTGGTATACAACCAATTAAGTAGTCTTTTTTATTGTAAACATTTTTTATAAAATCAAATAAGAAACATTACTCTTATTCCACTTGTAATATACTAACTAAAATATACAACTCAATTATCCAACTTTTGATTTCTTGCTTTGAGGTGTTTTATCAAATAGTTCGTATGCATTTTTTAATAAAAAACCCTTAACACATCTCTTCAAATTATTTGCATGCAAATAGGCATATATCACCTATACTAGTACCATCATACAACAATGATAATTGTTTTTTTTTTACTTGCTTGACAATAAGTGCCAATACCTCTTTGTCACATACCCAATTCCCTTAATGAATTGCAATGGTTACGGAGTACTAAAATTTTAGTTTTTCATTTTTTTACTAGCTTAACAATAAGATTTGATACTACTTTGTCTCATATACCTACTAAATTTGTCCTAACCACATTTGCAAAAACTTGATTTTCATCTCTCATACATTTTGCCAAACACATTGCAAGTAAACCTCTCTTCAAATACTTTGTATACAACCAATTACGTGGTCTTTTTCTTGTAAAAAGTTTGTGAAACATTTTTTATGAAATCAAATAAGAAACATTACTCTGATTCCACTTCTAACATACTAACTAAAATATACCAATCAATCATGCAACTTTTGATTTCTTCCTTTCAGGTATTTTATCAAATAGTTTGTATGCAAATTGTAATAAAGAACGCTTAACACATCTCTTAAAATTATTTTCATGCAAATATACATATATCACCTATAGTAGTACCATCATGCAACAATGCTAACATACAACAATACTATCACCATCCAAAGAACAACATTTTCATTAGGGCATTTCATCAAACATTTTGTATGCAATGAATCATCAAACCATTTAGACATTTCTTCAAATTGTTTGTATGACAAATAATATAGAAACTTCATTAGGGCATACATAATGTGAAAGGCATCAGAAAATAAAATTTGTCTCGGACCAAGTTTGAGGGACATTTCTTAATCGAATACCTACTAGAAAGGTATTTTGATAGCAAATCCAACGAGTTCTATGAGCTCAAAATGGGTAATATGTCAAATGAGGAGTATACCACCAAATGTTTAGAGCTACTAAGGTAGGACCCCCACCTCAAGGATGAAAAACAAAAAATTCAAAGGTAGGTTAGGTGGTTGCCAAGGAATTTCATGAGGAATCATGGTTGATCAAATTCGCCATAGGGATAAAGAGAAACGTGGAGCATTGGGTAAGAGTGTGCCAATTATAGATGAATGACATGCTAGCTATTGCCAATCTGAAATTTTTTCCACTGGGGGAATATAACACCTTACTGGGAATGGACTAGTTGTTTATGTATCGCACCAAAGTAGACTGCTATGATAAATTAATCAAATTCCTCTATGAGATCGAGGAGAAAAGGGTGCTATGAGGAAAATTAAAACCTACATTAGTAAAAATAATAATATCCATGCAAGTTAAGAGGATTTGTAGAAAGAGATTTATTTTATTTGTTCACATTAGCAGTGGAACTAAATCTAACAACAACACTAAAGATTATGGCCATGATATTGTATCAAAGCATGTTATTTTAAACTAGTTTCAAGATGTATTTACATAAGAAATTGTTTGTTTTCCTCCTCATAAAGAAGTGGATTTCTCCATTGAACTAATTCCAAGGGAAACTCCAGCATCCAAGTCTCCATATAGAATGAGCACTCCAGAACTAATTGAGTTGAACCTATAGCTCAAAGGGATGCTAGACAAGGGATACATAAGGCTGAGTGTGTCTCCATGGGGAAAATAGTATTTTTTTTAAGAAGAAGGATGACACACTCAGGTTGTGTGATGATTACAAGAAGATTAATAAAGTCACCATTAAGAACATATATACATTGCCATGAATCGATGACTTATTTGATCGATTGTGGGAAGAATTAGTCTTCTCAAAAATTGATTTAATATCATGATATCACAAGGTTAAGGATAAATACATTCATGAGGTAGCCTTCTGGACAAGGTGTGGGAATTATGAATTTGTGGTAGTTCCCTTTGGGTTGACCAATGCACTTGCTACTTTTATCTGCTTGATGAACAAAGTGTTGCACCCTTACCTAGATAAGTTTGTAGTGGTTTTTTTGGATGTCATATTGGACTATTCAAAGATCAAGGAGAAGCATGAAGAACACCTAGAAATAGTGCTATAGTTTCTAAGAGAACAGAAGCTTTGAGAAAAACTTAGTAAATGTGAATTCTTCTAGTCATAGATCCATTATTTAGGACAAATTACGTCAAAGGAGGGAGTAGCTATGGATTAAGAAAATATTAGGGCCATCATGAATGGAAAACACCGAATAATGTTTATAAAATTATATCCTTTATGGTGAGGGTATGCTATTATAGAAGGTTCATCAAGAACTTCTCCAAGATTGGTAATCCAATCAGTGCATTACAAAAGAAGGGGAATAATTTTGTATGGATAGTTGAATGTGTTGGAAGATTTGATTAGTTGAAGCAAATACTCACTAATGTACTGGTGTTAAGAATAGAAGACTCATACAAGGAATTTGTGGTTTTCACATATTCTTGAAAAGAGAGAGTTGGTGGAGTCTAAATGTAGGAAGGCCAAGTAGCATGCTATCAATCGAGAACGCTAAACGAGCATGAGAAAAATTATTTGACTTAGGACTTAGGCTACCATGATTCACGCATTAAAAATTTGGAGGCAATATCTCCTTGGTAGGAGATTCATTTTAATGGTGATCATGGAGGGTTGAAGTATTTGTTTGATAAGACTAAAATAAATGTCAAGAAAGATGTATAGTTAGCCACAATTAGTGAGTTCGATTTTGAAATAAAATACATAAACGAAAAGGAAAACTAATCTATTAATGCACTTAATAGGAGAGTGAAAATGTGCCACATAGAATCCATAAGTTCTTATGGAACTAATCTTGAAGCAAGAATAAAAATTGCAAAAGAAAAAGATGAGAAATATTAGTAGTTAAAAGAGGAAATGTAGTAGGAGCTCGAAGTTGGAAAAGGTAAGGAATATTGCCTCACAGGGGATGGGATTATTAGATTCGAAAATAGAATTTATGTGGAAAATGAAAGCAATTTAAAGAGGATTATATTAATAGAGTTTCATGCAAAACCATATTCTGACCACGCAGGCTACCAAAAGAATTTATCAACCATTAATAAGTTTTACGATTTGGTTTGATTTAAAAAGGGAAGTGGTTGATTTCATCTCCAAGTGCATAGAGTGCCAACAAGTGAAGGTCAAGTACAAGTACCCAACTAGTTTATTGCATCCTATTCCTATTCTAGAATGGAAATGGGAAGTGATTTCCATGGAATTTATTACAGGACTACCAAGGACACCTAAAAAACATGATGAAATCATGGTGGTTATTGACAAATTGAGCAAGGTGGCTCACTTTATAGTGATTAAACCCACTAATTTAGCAAGTGACGTGGCTCAAGTTTTCTAAAAGGAGGTCATGAGATTGCATGGAGCCCCTAATAAAATTATATCAAATAAAGATTCCCAATTTACTTCAATGTTTTGGAAGGAATTGTTTGCAGGCTTGGGGACAAAGCTAACCTTTAGAAAAACATACCATCCATAAACTGATGGGAAAAAAAGAGAGGAAAAATAAAATATTTCAGGGCATGTTGAGAATATGTAATGCATCGTCCAAGGAAGTGGGAAGAATGTGTTCCACTTGTGGAGTTTGCATACAACAATGGGTACCAAGAATCACTAAAAATGAGCCCATTTAAAGAACCTTATTGAATGAGTTGTAATACTCTTATCGGCTAGAATGATCCACTAAATAGATTCCTTATTGGGCCTTATATGTAAAATAAATGGAAGAAGAAATGATGACTATTTAACAAAATTTGAGGGTCGCTCAAGATAGAAATAAGAGTTATGTGAACTAGCATAGTGTACATAAAGAGTTCAAAGTTGGGAAGCATATGTATTTTTTAGTAAGGCCCAAGAAGAGCTCCTTGAAAATTGGGTCATGTGCCAATATGGCACCATAGTTTTTTGGGACATTTGAAGTGCTTGAATGGATATGGCTAGAGGCCTATAGGCTGGCCGTACCCCCACCAATAAAATTTCATGATGTTTTCCATGTTTCTTTTCATAAAATATATGTGCTTCATTGGTCAATGCTATAAGTAGAGCTTGATCCGAACTTAAATAGGAACACAACAAGTTACAGATATAACCATAAATACATAGATGCAACATAAGTAACACTTCATTTCATTAATATCATATATTGAAATATGCTTATAAACATAAAGGAAATAAAACTAGCTCAGGTGATGGTATCTTATCTCTGAGGAGAGATGTGGTAGCTACATGCCTCTAAACTGTGTTACCATGAGGATCAAAAGCCTATTTATTATTGAGAAACAATGGAAAACCTTAAAAATTAAAAAATCTAACCCTAGGAGATGAATCACACAAACTATGGGCCCCATTTGGGTAAATTGGTACATCAACTTCTTGGGGTTGTAACTTTGGCATATGATAACACGCACAATACCTCGTTATAAATATCTATTTGAGGAATACAACTTTTGAATCAAAACATGAGTGAAACACTCACGTTTGCCTGATTTTCCCCAAAAATGGTTTTTAGGGCCTCAAAACATATTCGGAATTTTAGGACCCGAAAAACTGCCAAAAATAGTAAATTGTGCTACAAATAAGGAAACTGAACCGAAAGAGACAGTGGTGGGGGTCCAAGCGGAATAGGCATGTGGCCACCAATATCCACTTGGATCATTCCTCCCCACTTAGGAAGCAATGGTCCCCATTGCATTGAGTGCCTCCATGAGATGGGGAAACTTCTACTAAACTTGGTCCCTAGTGAGCCACTTTCCTTGGTCCAGGAGTTGGCCAGCTTTGACAACCCGATATAGGTGGATCTTCTGCTGGTGATATTTCTTGATCTATGTGTCCATGATATGATCAATTGTGTCCTATTCCATGTATTCTGGGTTTAGCTCTGTTGGTGTGAGTTGTTCTGCAATGTCGGATGTGTCCAACAATGGTGGAAAGTATGGTTGAAGATGGTCTACATTGAACACTGGGTGCAAACAAAGGAAAGGTGGAATGTTGAGCTTGAAGGCATTGTCCCCTACAAGCTTGGTAATGGTGTATGGCCCATATTGAAGCAGGCAAAGCTTGCAGTGAGGTCTAGTGAGGTGCTCCTTCTACAAAAGTAGCCAAACTTTGTCGCCCACCTCGAACTTGTGCTACACCCGATGTTGATCATTACATTGTTTGTACTTAGCATTGGATTTGTCCAATATATCGTGGACCTGTTTGTATATGTGTTGAATGCTCTCAATGAAGCTATTAGCCTTGTCATTTTTGGACTGGACATGAGCCGAATCTGCATGAGTGGCTGCAAATGGTATGGCCACATCAATGGGACATAATGGCTGAAATTCAAGCCCTACCTGAAAGGAGTTATGGCCTCTTGAGCTATGGAGAGCTCTATTATAGCTGTGTTGGACATAGGGGAGGATTTCATCCCATGCGCATGGATTCTTCAAGTTGTACATGCGCAAAATATGTACAATCATCTTGTTGATGACCTATGTTTTGCCATTAGTTTGGGGGTGGAAAGTCATGGACTTACTAAGTTTGGTATTCAACATTGACTAGAGACTTGACTAAAATGCACTTAGGAATATTTTGTCCTGATCTCAGACAATGGATTGTGGGATCCCAAAGTGTACCCATATTCGCTCAAAGAAGAGCTTAGCAGTGGCCTCTACTGTGATACTCTTCTTGCAAGTTGCCATAATGGCCATCTTAGAGAATTTGTTGATGACCATGAAAACACAGTCATTACCATGATTATTAGAAGGAAGGGCCAACATGTAATCCTTGTAGATGGATTCCCAAGGTCAACTAGGAGTAGGCAAAGGAGTATAAAGGCCTTTCTTCTTTATGGTTCATTTGGAAATGGTGCAGATAGTGTAGGATCGAATGTACTTCCCATCATCCTGACGAAGGTTTGACCAATAAAAATACTTCTGCAATACTCCCACTAGTTTCTCTCCTTTGAAATATCGAGCGAACCAACTATAGTACACCTCCCAAATTTTCTTGGCACGCTCACTTGAAGGAACAAAGACGTGTCCTGGGTGGCATAAACATGCATCCTGGACGTGAAAATTTGGAACTTGCTTACCTTCCAGGAGTGTCGAGTATGTGTTTCTGAATTTCAGATCTCTCTTGTAAAGTTGTGTTGTTTCCCTTCTTGTAATTAATGCTCAAATGGAACTGTTGCAGGTATGTGGCCCATTTCTGATGGTTATTATTCTGCAACTTCATTTGTGTCTATATGAACTACAGGGGTCGGTGGTATGTGTGGATGATCATTTACTTCCCTAGAATGTAATTCTTCCATTGACAATAGGACTGCAAAATGGAATACATTTCTTTGTCATAGGTGGGATACTTTCGGACTGTGCTTGAAAGTGTCTCACTGTGATAAGCCACTAGATGCCCTTGCTGAGTAGGAACTGCACCAATAGCATAGTTGGAGGCATCTTTCTCAATCTCAATAGGTTGTTGCAGGTCTGGTAATGTGAGCACTGGTGCAAAGTAGAGGTGATTCTTCAACTTTGAAAATGCCTTCTGTTGGGTTTCAAACCAAAAATAACTTTCCTTTCGCTTTGCCCTTGGTGACTTGACTTAAAGACCAAGTGATATGAGAGAACCCCAACATGAACCTGCAATAGAAATTAGCAAGACCCAGAAAGCTGCAGAGCTCTATTAGAGTGGTTGGGGTTGGCCAATCCTAAATGACTTGTATCTTGGATGGGTCCACATTCATACCCCGATCATCAATGACGTACCCCAAATATTGAACCTAGGTCATGCCAAAAGTGAATTTCTCCAAATTAACATAGATTGTGTTGTTGTGGGGTTTGGAGGACCTGTCAAATATGGTGGAGGTGCTCTTCCCAACTCTGGCTGAAGATCAGGATGTCATCTAGATACACCACCATGAATACATTGGTGAAGGATCACAATATGTCATCCATCAATATCATGAAGGTTGTAGGGGAATTTGTCAACCCGAAAGGCATGACCAATGATTCGAAAATTCCCTCCTTGGATTTTAAGGAAATCTTCGACACATCAGAGGGTTCGACAGGCACCTGGTGATAACTAGACTTCAAATCGATCTTGCTGAAATATTTGCCCCACTTGAGCCGGTCCTAGAGGTCATTAATCCATGGGATTAGATACCTATTCTGTACAATGATCATGTTCAGCGCCCAATAGTCAATACAGAGTCTCCAGGTCCCATCCTTCTTCTGTACCAATATAATCGAGCTCCCACAAGGTGATGAGCTCAACCTAATGTGCCATTTATGTAAAAACTCCTAAATATGCCTATTGATCTCATCTTTCTTGAGAATAAAGCGTTGATAGATTATTCCATTGGGTAGCGGCATGCCTAGGTGTGATGCAGGCAAGTTCCCTTTGCAGACAGAGGCAACCCCTCTATCCCTATAGTGGGTCTAGTCACAACAAGAACAATATCAAAGAAAATTCCCTTAGATAGTTAATGTCATGAAGGCCTACCTTCAAATCCTTGTTTGATGAAGTTCTCATTGTGTTGCTCTAGTTCTCTTCTAATCACTTTGTACCTGAAAAAACATGCAGAGAACAACGACAAGCATAATAGAATACAACAAAAAAAATCTACTTAAAGGGTTAAGGAACTTCAAGCTATCAATATGCAATTTGACATAAGACATAGGAAATAAATCGTTGATTTGTATTAATATGAACTGAAGTAAAACTGACAACCATGCCTTGAAATTGTATGTCTCCTTGAAGGGTCCTATCAACATGTCTCTGCAAGAATTCACTCATGAATTGTCTCCCAAGGGGATGAATAACTCTCTCCCTTACCCAAAAGGAAAAATTATGATGCTAGAACACTCATACAACCATGTCAAATCCACACAAAACTATCCTAGTCTAAATTACATTAGAGGCTATTCTCAAACTCTCTATAACTTCAACTCTCCCTCGCAGATCTCAATCATGAAGGAGATATTTATAGGAGGAGGAGCCTTCATAAGATATGGGAGAAAGAGCTTATCCTTTTGGGAGGTTTCACAAAAGGTGGAACAACCATCCCAAAGGAGAGAGTCGAGCTCATATGATCCAACAACTAATCCTAGGACCGCCCATCGACAATTTGTTAAAACAAACTCACCAAAAGTAGCTTGTCGCGAGTGAAACACAGGGACAGAGCGACAATGTCACTAGGCTTAGTTCAATCTTGGCCATCTTCGTGGGTGGAATAACTGATGACCCGCGATGACCCAAAAACAAAGGTTAAAAAGGGTCTGCTCCAGGAGTAATGAACTGAGGTATTCTTCCTGATATGACAAGGAAGACACTGACACATATTTTGCAACATGACACAAAGAAGATGTCAATAACATGGACTGGCAGTGTCCGGGATCAGGGAATGTGGGGTCGATGACAAAATATTGTGTAACATATGCCCCCTAAAGCATGAAGGCTGAGAGAGTGGGAGGGGTGAAATGCTTTACGAATCCATAACTGAAACAAAACACCATCACAGAGAACCTGCAAATGTAGGTACAATTGATATCTCTGATACATAAGTACATAGTGAAAGGAAATACATGTGCATAAGGCATGGGCGCAGCCATCTAGAAGATAAACATAAATGATCTTTGGTATGGACGCAACCATCCAATCAAAAGGACCATATAAAAGACTCAGATGTGGTCGTAGCCATCCAATCAAAAGAGTCATGTATACAATCATGAACTAATCCGCGCAACCTGGACTTGTGTAATCTGAGCCCAGTGTTTTGAATCCCAAACCGATCAAGGTAAAAATTCTAATATGCGAATAGATGTGCTGAAGTCGAGCACACTAGAAAATCATTTGATTACCGGTCAATGATGTAAACCATTAACAAGCACGAGAGAGGCCACAAGTAATGTCAATAGTTCTTAAGGTACTTCTAGTACAATCCATGAAGTGTGAAGAATGATCTGAAGTCGAACACCCGTGAAATCACCCGATCAAAGGCCAATAATGAAAGCCCATCGTCGAATGCGAAGAACTTTCCATTAAGGCATGCAAGCTCCAAGGTACTAGAAAGGAGTCTCTAGATCAACTTCCCAGATAATGAGCTAAAGTCGACAGGAAGCGATCGGTCAAAGGAGGGCCATAATGTTTCCCACATCATCGACATGAGACAAAGGAACAAGATGAATGTGGATGAGACAGAGAATCTGAGGAAGGTGTGTAAGGATACAAACTGCAGAAGGATTAAGCTCTTGAACATATCGATGACACGACTCTGAAGTTTGGCAGCATTTTGTAACCAAGGGATCAAAGGTCATGATGATGCAGCAAGGATCAGATGGAATGAGGTAAAATGGATAACCCAAAACGCAAAAGGCCAATGATAAAGTGAGGATATACCAACCCGACACGAAGCAGAAAGAGTGTCGATGTTCAAGAGCGAAAAGCTGCCATAATAATTAATATAACCAATAGAATACTTCCAAATTTCCCCCCACCATTTTTGGCAAGTACCCCAATTATTTTTGGAACACAAGCTTGAAGGGGATAGCATATGCTTGCACTGTAATTTCATCCTTTAGACGAATCCGACCTAGTAAGTTTAACGAGCCCTAGGAAGGAGAAACTCATGTTCGTCACAGCGACAAATCCAATGTCATTTAATAGTTTAACGAGTCTGACAAAGGTGTAACTCGGTATCTTTTTTATGTTTAGAGAGTTTGAAAAAGACACATAAAAGAAAACTCCACATGATCCCTTTTCGTATGTTTGTGTCTCTTGAGCCCGAAAAGGTAGAAAATAATACTTGAGAGAACCAATTGACCATTTCAGCCAAGGAGTACCTTCTTCGTAAATAGTGCCTCCCAACCCGAAAAAGAGGGGTAAAATTATACTGGGCACACAACGTTTCACATCAGTTAACGAGTTCGAAATGACAAGGGCTCGGCCATATTTTCGTTTTTAAAAGGTAAGAAAAGAGCTGAAAGTGGACCCCCCATTTTTATTCTCTTTAATGAGTCTAAAAAGGAAAAATACTCGGAAATCTTTTCATCTTTTACGAGTCAGAAAAGAGCTTAAAAGTGAATCGTCCTGGAGGAACGAGTGGTATAAGGGGTAGCAACTGGTTCTGGCAATGGTGGAATTGCTCAAAACATGTAATGGTCAAGAGGCTGGCTAATAAAACCACTCATCGCTGTGGTCCCTCAGGAAAGGAAAAAAAAACAAGTGAAAGCATATGATCGGCCAAAGAGATGGTGGCAATGGAATTAAACAACCAAGTCTCATCTAGTAGAAATTAGTTGATAAAAACAGCAATCACGATATGTAAATTGGGCATGGGTTCATTTTTACACAAGCTTGAACCATAGAGAACTTTGCCTGGATTCAGTTTCATGTTTACAAAAGCTTGAAACGAAAAACTATGCTTGCTATAAGTTCGCATGCCCCCAGCAGAATGACTCAATTGAGGTACATGTCCCCCAAGCTTCATTTCACTCAACTAGGTGAATGGAATGAAGGTTCACTCTCGAGATCATGGAAAGACTCAACTAGGATTTTACGAGATCTTAATCAAAGACTCGATTTGGAAAAGGGAGGTGCTTCATTTTTTAATGAGGTTGACACAACAAAATAACTATCCTTGAGACCCTTGTTTCATTTTTTAACGAGCTTGACATAAGACAAAGAACTATGCCCATACCCTTGTTTCCTTTTTTAATGAGGTTAGCATAAGACCAGGAACTATCCTCATATTCCTTGTTTCATTTTTTAACGAGCTTGACACAAGACAAGGAACTGTGCTCATACCCTTTGTTTCATTTTTTAACGAGATTGACACAAGACAAGGAACTATGCTCATGGACTTGATTCATTTTTTAATGAGGTTGACACAGTAAAATAACTAGCCTCATATCCTTGGTTTCATTTTTTAATGAGGTTGACACAAGAAAATAACTATCCTCATAACCCCTTGTTTCATTTTTTAACGAGGTTGACACAAGACAAGGAACTCTCCTCATCTCTTGTTTCATTTTTTAATGAGATTGACAAAAGACCAAGAATTATCCTCATCTCTTGTTTCATTTTTTAACGAGGTTGACACAAGACCAAGAACTATCTTCATAACCCCTTGCTTCATTTTTTAATGAGGTTGACACAAGAAAATAAATCTCCTCATCTCTTGTTTCATTTTTTAATGAGGTTGACACAAGACCAAGAACTATCCTCATAACATCTGTTCATGGACCATACGAGAACATGGCTCCCAAGAGATCCTCACTAGATGGAAGAACCATGCTTTGGGAGGAATACATGTCATTTCGTACCATAGATAGATCAGGTTCCAATTCTCCCAGTACATAATGTACAATCCCATCTGTGTAATCATCAACAGATGTAGAGACGGAATGGGTAGCCACATAATTGACCTGTGGTGGGGAAGGTACTACTTGCAAACAAGAGCTGATAGGGGATGATGGTTGCAAAGGAGGCGCCTGGTGACCAATGAATGATAGTTGATCAATAGTCACAATTCTTCCTTCGTGTGGAAAACAAACCACACGGAAAAGTGAAGAAATAAGAGCTCCCATGACATACAAATAGTTGCATCCAAGGAGGAGATTTAAATCTAACGGACCTTGGACTACTATCACATCTATATAGATGGTCTTTCCTCCCAAAGTAATAGGGAAATACGGAAGGATCCCTAAGGGTTGACTGGTTCCTCTGTTGAAAGCCAACAAATTCTAAGTGACAGGAACAAGTTGTGGGGAGCCTAAAGCTGGCCAAGTAGTAGAAGACATGATGCTAACAGACACACCTTCATCTAATATAGTGCCAGGTACTACCATATTATAGGCTTGTATTGTGATATGGAAAGGCACATAAGATGGGAGGTGGAAAGTAGTCAATGGACCCTAATCAAAAGAGACAACAAAACTACTTGGCGAGGGTATCATATGATTGCCTCCATGTCATACAGGAATAGGAGAAGGACTCTCCTGAATAACCGGGACAGGAGGGTCACTCTTCAATTCATGAGAATCTGGGGAGATGAGAAGAACATGAGAAATATGATCACTAAGTTTTTCTGGAACAGAGTGAGAAACTGGTGGGAGAGCCAAGTCGACACTCTTTTTGACCAATGGTTGGTCAGGAATAGACACAAAAGTGTCTCGCTAAAGAAGAGCAGGATGGGCAAGAGATGAACCCAAGTCAATCTCATTACCAACGGAGAGAGTGTCAGAAGAATGTTTTTGATAACAAACAGGAAGTTGGGGTTGAGGAGCTGTAAGGTTTTCCAAAACTTTGGAAGCTTTATCTATAAGAGGACAAAGGTGAAGAATATGCTCTCCTTCACATAGCCTACAGGGGAATCTAATATTTCCTGTCTTCTTACCATCACTAGCGAAGATTGTAGCATCGACATGATCTCCAAAGGTCGATGGGGATGGTTGATCCAGATTTTGAGACCATGCCTCTAAGACTCTGGGAATGTCAGGACAATCTCGAAGGAGTGGTCACCCTTACATAGCCTATAAGGGAATTTAACAATCCGTGGAGGATCAGAAGGTTTGTCTGTGGGAGGTGCATTTGGAGTAACAACTAAATGGTTGGCCTCTCGCTTATCTGACTTATTCTTCTTCATCTTCTTCTTCTTATTCTTAGCCTCCTGGTTACTAGATTTGAAACTTTCACCAGGCAAAGTGGAAGAGGAAGGTGAAGAAATGGAGGAAGAAGGCGAGGGGTTAACCTTAGAATCATTGTGAAGTGATTCAAATGAAGGAGACATTTGGACAGTAGTTGGGGCACTCGAGACCACCAAGGTCGAAAATAACTAGACAGGCAAACCAATGGTTAACCCAGGGAGGGACAATGTTGCCATATAAGGAGCACCAACATTTCCAAAAGAAGGAGAAGGATCAGGATTCCCTTCCGAGGGGAACCCTTGACTGGTGGACTTTGGAAATGTTGCCATTAGAATCGACTTGAAAGAATTACTAAGGAAGATAACTCTTACCAGGAGTATTTCATGGGAAGCTAATTTTAGAACACTGAAACAAAACTTTTCCTTTTCATATTTTAAGAGTCGAGAAAAGGACGAAAGGTGACTCTATCACTTTTGATTGGAAACGAGCTCAAAAGGACAAATGCTCAGATGATCTTTTCAAAATTAAAGAGTCAGTAAATATCAAAAATGACTGCTCTGGATGATCTAGGTAAACATGATTATCAGGCAACTGTGAACTGCAGAATACTTCCTGGAAAACCGAGAAGTATAGGCAGGCAATCTCCCCGAATGTTGTGTTCGGTGTATCACATTTGCAAGGCAGCCAACTCGGCTTCCTATGGATAAAGAATTGCAGCCTAGAGGGGTCTTCCATTATATACTCGAAGGTACAACGAGCACAAGTCTGTACAAGAACTTATCGAATCACAAAAGGAGGAATCACCCAACCTTAGTGAAAACAACAACCACTATGTTTAAAGACACTGGAACACATCTCTAGCCTAGACCTTCTAGATGTGAGCGTTAAGTTTTAATGCTTCCCTAGGTTAATTCAATAAATTTTAACGATTGATCTTGAATTAGGTTTCAATTATAAGGCTTTACCACTGTCGTTTGACAAAAAAATCCTACATGCAGCTATATGAGAAAATAGATATTTTCTTTTCAATGAAGAACTAACTAAAGAAAAGTGAGAGGTTCATTTCAAAGCAATCAAAGCAACAAGAAAGAAAATGCAAGAATGGTACTTTCCATTATTTCGCAAGCAAACCAATCAAGTTGAAAGAGAAATGCTTCTATCTTTCACTAACTTGCAAGCAATCTAATTAATAAATTGAAAAATACATTCTTTTCTTTTCAACTTCCAAGTGTCAAGAATTTACTAATGCAAAAGATTGTTCTCATTTCCTAATGCGAAATGAATGTGATATTTTTATTTTTCGAATATATGACAAGCAACCAAATGCAAAACTCAAAACAATGCTAGTTTTAAGTCCTTTTCAAATAAAATCATTCAATAAGTAAAGAGACACATTCCATTCAGAAACTAATCAAAGACTTAAAACAAATAATATGTTTCTTTTTGCAAAAGCTTGAAAGCTTTCTAACTGACCGGGAAGAAATTTGATCTATGCCAAAGTGATGGAAGGAAACCAAACAAACAAGACTTGAAAGGTTTGATAACTAAACGTCAAATACCAATCAGGAATATGAAAGAACAGTCAATAAGGAAAAGCCTCAAACAAAGCAAGGGATCGCTTCAAACATAGCTCAAAGGTCCAAATGAACAAGCAACCCAAGAAAAAGCTAATGCTTCAAGAAACCCTAAGGTGAACAGGTCACACAGTTCAAAAGGAGAAATCTCAAGGGAATGAAACCAAGAGTCGAATATTCTAGCAAACAACAATTTGACACACAATAAATAGGCAGAAGACAAGCTCAGAAGGATAGGACACACTAGCCAATCAGCAAACAAAACTTCAAAATGAAAACCTACAGGAATCTTAGCGAGCGTCAAATTGACAACCTGCACCGACAATGAAAAATCGCACCCCTTAACTAGAAACTTTGTGATGTTGTCATGGAAGTACACTAGACAATAGCGCCGAGCCTATTTCAGAGCCTATCACGACTGTGAGGTAATTTAATCACACCAAACAGTAGAAAGCACAACTAATTAAATAGAGCAGATGTGACTATTGTCGCGACTATCATGAAATGAAAGGCGACGACTCGAAATCAAAGGAAAAAATTAAAAAATTAGCTGAGGAAAGGCCAGACCTATCACTTATGATAGAGCAAAGACTACCAGGAGTAGTCAAACAACCTACAATATGGAGAATTCTACCCAAAGAGTAAAGGAGACAATAAACAAGCAAAGCAAAATCAAATCAAGAGACAAAATAAATAGATCCCGAGTATGGTCGCCAACTTGTGATGTAGGCAAGTTCCCTCTGCAGACAGAGGCAACCCCTCTAGCCCTAGAGTGGGTTTAGTCACTTCAAGAACAATATCAAAGAAAAATCCCTTAGATAGTTAATGTCATGAAGGCCTACCTTCAAATCCTCGTTTGATGAAGTTCTCGTTGTGTTTCTCGAGCTCTCTTCTAATCACTTTTGTACCCGAAACAACATTTATAGAACAAAAACAAGCATAATAGAATACAAAAAAAATGATCTACTAAAAGGGTCAAGGAATTTCAAGATATCAATATGAAATTTGACATAAGACATAGGAAATAAACAGTTGATTTGTATTAATATGAACTGAAGTAAAACTTACAACCATGCCTTGACATTGTAGGTCTCCTTGAAGGGTCTTGTCAGCATGTCTTTGCAAGCATTCACTCATGAATTGTCTCCCAAGAGGATGAATAACTCTCTCTCCTACCCAAAAGGCAAAATTATGATGCTAGAACACTCATACAAGCAAGCCAAATCCACACAAAACTATCCCAGGCTAAATTATGTTAGAGCCTGTTCTCAAACTCTCTCTAACTTCAACTCTCCCTCGCAGATCTCAACCATGAAGGAGATCTTTATAGGACGAGGAGCCTTCATAAGAGATGGGAGAAGGAGCTTATCCTTTTGGAAGGTTTCACAAAAGGTGGAACAACCATCCCAAAGGAGAGAGCCGAGCTCATCTGATCTAACAACTAACCCTAGGACTACCCATCGACAATTTGTTAAAACAAACTCACCAAAAGTAGCTCATCACGAGTGAAACACAGGGAAAGAGCGATGATATCACTAGGCTTAGTTTGATCTTGGCCATATTCATAGGTGGAATAATTGATGACCCACGACGACCCAAAAACAAAGGTTAAAGGGTATTCTCTAGGAGTAATGAACCTAGGTATTCTTCCTAATATGACAAGGGAGACACGGACACATAGTTTGCAACATGACACAAAGCATTTGTCAATAATATGGACCAACAGTGTCCAGGATCAAGGAATGTGGGGTCCGTGACAAAATACTTTGTAACACCAGGGTCAGATCGATGGAGTGCTTGACCTTACAATGCAGAGGCATCCTCGTAGGTGAGGACAAAATGTCCCTTTACTCCTCCACGACCCTATCCATTTTCTTTTGTTATGTGGAGGAGCCTTGTCTGGAAGCCATGGACACAGTCTTCTTCTTTCCTTGAGGGCGAATCATAAGGAAAACAAATTTCTTGGTATGTGAAATGATCTTACTGCATTTCTTTGCTGTGATCAAAGAGATGGCGGTAGGTGGGGCTACCTCTCATATCATGTACAACTTATTACTCAAAGTAATAATCACAGAGCGAGGTATAGACCCATATACACCATACTGCTTCCACAAGTATGGTTATCCTAATAATACATCAAAAACTTCAAGAGGGGCAAGATCACACAATACCTCATCCGTGAAGGGCTTGATGCTGTAGGGAAGGCAACACTACTGGCTGACATAGAGATCTCACCCTTGTTGAAGCCACCCGATGGTGTATAGAAGAAGATGTGTTATAGTCTATAGGCCGAGCCACTTCATGAACTCTATTGAAATGATATTCTTTTGCCTCTCGCTATTGACAATGAACTGCAATGGAGAACCCTTCACCCACATCTATGAGTGGAAGAGGTGTTGCCCCTCTTCTGGATATTCAGGCTCATTATTTTGGATCTTGGGGGTGGTCGTGGTGGCACTGGGCTCCACATCAATGATTTGCTTTCGTTTGTCATTCCCCTTGTCAGGTTCTGAATCAGAGTCAGAACATGCATCTGATTCGGAAGCCTTCAACTCAGCCACCAGTGACTGCTTGGCTTGAAAGTCACTCATGTTGTGAGTGGAGCTCTTATGGAACTCCCACCATTTTCCATGTCCTTCTTTGTCTTCATGGTGTTGTTGTTTACTTTCCACTTAGACGAGTTGTTTTGGGTCTCCCTGCCTTTTCTTTGTCCTTTTCTTTGCGGTTTGGGGGTGCCTTTCTGTTGCTTCGGATACACAGATCCAAAGTCTCGTTTCTTCTAATTAAACTTATGCTCAATCTTGAAAGTGTATCAATACATCGTGCTGAGAAAGGAGATGTACAGCAACTCCATCTCTTCCTGGATGTACCTATGTAGGCAGTCGCAGTACCTAAGTACTAGGTGTCACTCAGAATCCTCGATACCCAACTTCGTGTGAAGGGTATGAAAACAGTGGTAAACTACGACATGTCTTGGTCCCTTCCCTGCCACAACGTGTTCCACTTTATGTATTTATCCTCAAAGTTCTCGATAGGGTAGTACATCTCCTTGATGGCATCCTAGAATGAATTCCAGGTGGGTGTGGCTAAAAATAGTGAGGGTGTACTTTCGTCCTTCTTCTAATAGTAGGTTTCCCACCAGTCCTTGACGTGGGGCATGACTTTAAGAAGTGTAAAAGTAATCTTTTGTCAGCTGGAAAAATCATGAATAGAGAAATATCCTTCTAGAAGCTTTAACCATTTATATACAACATCTGCATCTATCTGACCTTCAAATATAGGGATGTCAAATTTAACTTATACCTTAAAGGGTGTAGCACTTCCACAGTAGTTGTTAGAAGAAGATGTCTCACCTTTAGGTAGTTGTTAAAGGAACTGAGAAAAGTTGTCCATCATCGCATTCCTTTATCGCTCCAGGGATTTTTTAGCAAAACTTTGAAAGGATCTCCTGGCCTCTTGTCTTTCTTCTCTTCCAACATGGGAGGCCGTCGGAATTTGTGAGGCTGGTCTTCCAAAGGTTCGACCAGTTGGAGCGCTAACTCCTTATATCCTAACCTCATTGGGGACATGCAAAGAAAAAAAGAGAAATAGAAGACCGCTCTCATACCACCAATCTGAACTTAAATATGAATGCAACAAATTACAAATATAACCATAAATACATAGATGCATTAGAAGAACACTTCATTCCATTAATATCAAATACTGAAATATGCTTACAAAGAGAAAGGAATTAAAACTAGCTCGGGTGATGGTAGTTTATCTTTGAGGAGAGATATGGCGGCTACATGCCTCTGAACTGTGTTACAATGAGGCTCGAAGGCCTATTTATTATTGAGAAAGAATGTAAAACCCTAAACATCCAAAAACCTAACCCTAGGATATGAAGCGCCAAAACAATGGGCCCCATTTGGGTAAATTGGTATATCAACTTCCCAAGGTCGTAACTTTGCCATACAATCTTTGTTCGACGCGCACAATACCTCGCTAGAAAGATTTATCCAAGGAATAAAAATTTTGAATGAAAACAACAACCCCAATATAATTTTTTCTCAGTTTTCCCAAAAAAAAGTCATTTAGGGTCTCAAAACGGCTTCAGAAGTTTAGGACCCAAAAACTGCCAAAAATAGTAAATTGTGCTACAATTAAGGAAATTGAAAAAGTGAAAGAGACATTGTTGGGGGTCTAGGCAGAATAGGAAGGTGGCCACCAATATCCACCTGCCAGATCATAGCCAATGGGAGAGTTCTAACTAGAACCTCAATGAATCATATATCAAAGGAAAATCATGCTCCTAAATCAAGCAATTGAGCAAATCATGGTGTAATGGTAGCACTTTGGGCCTCGGGAAGCCACATGGGAGATGGTTCAACAAATGTAAGAAACATATCTATTTTTGTTTGTTGATTAAATAAAATGTAAAAGAATTTGTAAATGTTGTACATAGCTATGTAGATAAAGCTCCAAATCAATGTGTGCTCACCTCAAAGAATGTTTTTAATTTTTATTCAATTATAAAACACTAAGGATGGTGCTCCTCCAAGGGGGAGGGGTTTGTGACATCCCTAGTTATTTCCCCCTTATTGTAAATATTGTAACTATTTTCTTATAATAAAATGGGTTGAGATATTGGGACAAATTTATAGAGCTGAGGAAGGAGATTGGTTGGCATTAGAAGGAAGCTTGACTTGTTTAATGACAGACATGGAAGGTTGGTAGGTGTGCACTTAGATGAACTAGTTATTCTAATTAATTCTGCTAGACAAGAGAATAAAGGATCCATAACCTCCTTGGATGAGTTCACAAGGAAGAGAGGAAAAAATTTAAACAATAGTGGTTTGCGCTGGTAGGTGGAATAGACTGAAGTCAACTAACAAGAAGTGGAAGGGGAGATAGCAAAACAACATCTCCACAACCGCATGAAAAGAGAACCACCAAGACCAAGAGTTGGGGTAAGGAGTGTATGCCTACACCACCAATATATGGTTGCAGCAACATTACCGCGTGGACTACAAGAAGGAGACTTCTCCACAAAAGGAAAAGTGGGGAACACTTGGCAAAGAGAAGGAATGGAGAAGCTGAGCATAATAGATTGAAAAGGAAACTACCAAGATTTAATCACCAAGATTACATGGCAGAGTGGATCCCACATATTATTCTTAGCATTGCGTGGAATTTATAAAGGCTCGCTCAATGGTAGTATTGCACTGGGTAATACAAATATAGGTAAATATAATATAAGCCTTGGTAGGGGGAGAGCTCGTGTATAATAAGGTGGTACGGGCCAACGTGGAAGCTACTGACAGAGATGCCACATGGACCCCTAGAAAGATGACATGACAGGACTTAAAGTGCCATATGGGAACCATGTGGTGAATACGTGGGTGCTAAGAGGTAGGTCAAGATGACATGGTAGGGCCTAATAGGTGAATCTTTAAATATCTATAACTTTCAAACTAGGAGTCATATTGAGAAAAAAATTATGTTGCCGAAAAAGGTCTCAGCGAGATGAATTTAAAGGCATTGTTTATTTTTGGTTTGGGAAATGTTTGGGAAAATTCAAGAAATTTAGACCCCATTTCCATAACAGGATATTGTAGGTTGGCTCACCATAGTAAATGCATCCTTCTATCCTTATATTGTGTTATGGGTGGTAAAGTGGTGTGTTGCATTTCCATTTTTAGTATTGAAGAAATAATACCCATTTATTTTTTTTTATTCAAGGTATTCTCTAAAGTAAAACCTCTCCACACCCTCTTTCCAAAGAAGAAAATTCAGTTTATTTATGTTTTCATGAATTTAAAAAACTATTTAATCGATAAAATTTTAATATATATGTAGAGAGAGAGAGAGAGAGCTTCATACTTGGAAACATTGGGTCAATTGTTACTACTATAAAATTTAGGTGAGAGAGAGAGAGAGAGCTTCATACTTGGAAACATTGGGTCAATTGTTACTACTATAAAATTTAGGTGATCTACACAACCATCAAGACCTGGCCCTCTAAACTTGAGGGAATTGAACTTGGAACCTCTTTAACATAATACTTCATCTTGATTCTTCACAACCATCACCAATTCAATTGCTCGAAAAAAATTATTTTATTTATAATATTTAAATAAATATTAAACTAATTAAACAAGAAGTAAATATTTTTAAAATAAATTTATAATTATTTTAAAATCAAGATTAAATTGATAATTTTAAACTATGAAATATTTTAACAATATACTCTATCATTAACTAATTTATATTTTAACTATAATTGTTTTTCCAAACCATTAAATTTATGATTATATTTAATTCAATTTATTTATATAATTATTATTATATTTATTTCAAATTATTGGTTTTACTATTATAAATGTTTTAACCAATTTTATAATTAATTTATAATTTTTAACTATAAAATTTTATTTCGTATTAATTGTTGTGATTCGTCTTTTAGTTTTTTTCTAAATATAATGGATATTTTTTTTAATGAGTGGTGATGTTTTTTTAAGTGTCAATTTTCATTTGCTAAAAAGTTTTTATAATGTTTTTAATTATGTTGTTTTTAATTACGCTGTAAGGCATTCTTCTATGAAATGAAATCCCTTATATGTTAGGTGTATTGTCTTAATCCGTTGAGTTGATGTGTAACATGATCGAAAAGATTACCACCCTTGGATCATTATAGGTAGTTATAATAAGTTATAGTCAGTTCGCTACATACCCACACCCCTGTGAATCTTGAGAGACGATAAAATGGCGAGAGACGCGATGCCACTAAGCATTGTGGAGTCTCCCCATAATAACCCCTAGCATCAATGGCTTGCCAAGGGAGGGCTCCCTTCCTATTTCCTGGTTCCTATTTTTCCCAACCCATTATTTTCCAATGGGAGAGGGCTCTCTTCCTGTTTCCTAGTTCTGATTTTTCCTAACCCTTTCTTTTCCAATAGCAATCCTTCTTTTCCAATGGTGACGGTGTAGGCGTTGTTGTTGCACTCGTCTGTTGGTCCTTTGCATGATTGTTATGGACCTTTTGAATGAGTCATTACATGATTTTTATGGACCTTTTGAATGAGATGAAACACTTGTGGATACTTCTTCCCATCACAACCCCCTCCGTAGCAATGGCTTTCCCGAGGAGGGCTCTCTTTATGTTCCCTTGGTTCTGATTTTTCACATCCCCTTCTTTTGGAATGGTAATTGTGTAGGCGTTGCCATGACATCAGTCTCTTGGTCCGTTATATGACCGTTATGGACCTCTTGAATGAGCTGAAACATTTGTGGGTGCTACTCCCATGGGTAAGTGGTGAAACAAATAGCAGATTTGAAAATAGAAATTTTCAATTACTAAATGTTGTGTGAAGCAATCCAGACACGCATTCAAGGAGAAGAGCTGTTAGAGAAGGAAATGTGTGGCAATATGGACATAATCTGGGAAGCTATAGATTATTTCAAGGTTTCCCTTCATGTTGCAGAAGAAAAACATTTGGAGAACAAGGCTAGGCTTTGGAAATCATATTCCTCTATTATGAAAATGGAGAAGAAAGCCCATTCCTACCACTTTTAGAGCATCAAGATTGCACTTTCCATTATGTCTGCACACATTGCAAGTTATAATTGGTACATATATTCTTCTGAAGCAGTAAAAAAACACCAAGAGGGAGTAGTTGAGAAGGAGAAAAGAGAGAATGCAGAAAACTACAAAGGTAGTGCAAAAAGAATGAAAGAAAAAATAAGCGCGGAAGGGAAAGTGAATTATTTAAAAAAAATCAAATGACAGGCTTCATACTGTAGGTGTTTCTTAAAAAAAATTCCTATTCTTTAGTTGTTGTTCAACTTTGGCTTGTGTGGCAGTACCATTAATGTATGAACCAAACCCCCAAATCGTAAGTAGGACAGGAACAATCTTGAAGCCACCCATAGGGTCATGGAAATATACAACTTCTGCAATACCAGTCAAAGGGACTTGTATTGTGTCAAGCACTCCAATCATCATCGTCGATGTGAGGTAAAGCACTACTACACTTCCTAGTATTCCAAGATGGAAAGTTAAAGCCCCTAGAAAAGTACCATATAGTATGAAAGTACCCTGTGTTTAAACGCATGTGCCTCTAACTTCATAGCTGTGAAATTCTTATTTATAATTACACCAATTGTCGTAAAAATGAAACCGAACAGTGAAACCATAACCTGTTATTCTAGGACAACATGAAAAGATTCCCTTCCAAATATCTTAATGAAGAGAAGCTTTGATAATGCAAAAAATAGGCCAAGCAATAAGAGCCTAAAATGTCCCATATGAAGCTAGCAACATATTGGCGGTGGCTTACACCATTTGGCTTATCAGATTTTGAGTTTATGCCTATAATCAAATCTGCTACAGTTATAATCACTATTGAATTCAAAGTGGAAGCATTCAACTTCTTTCCTAAACATTGGTTGGATTAAACTCCACACTATCTCTAAATCTTTGTGTTTGTTTGTCTATTGCGCTCTTTGCAAATGTCCCAATTCAAGAAATCTGGGAAGGAGTTCCAAACCTCACTCAGGATTGGATTTTGGAAAGGGTCAATATTCTAGCTTTCAATAATCTAGTTTATGTACTCACAGACTCTATCCAACAATCTAAAGAGGGTTTTCATCTCTATCCCATAAAGAATAGGCTACGTTGCAATCATTGAATAGGTGATTTGTCATTTCTCCTTCAGCTCTGCACATCATTCAAATAGAGAGGCCTTTGTATCCTTTGCACAGAAAACAATCCTGAATTAGTACTTTTTGTGGGCCATCAATCAAAGAGTGGATGATATTTTGAGCTAAGAGTGAGAATTCCAAATCTTACCCCTTAAAAAAATGTTTTGTTTTGGGAGATAGGTACCTATGGAGTTGGTTGTTGATTCATTTTACTTGTAGATTTTGTCATAATAATTTCCATTAGTTTGTATTCATTTTCTATCTTCAAACTTCAATCATGTCTTGGCAATGTAATTTCCAACCATATATTTTTAAGATTGCATCTTTGAAATTTGTTGATTTAGGCTTGAAATTTCCTGGCATGCCAATGGAAGTTCCACCTATGAATTTTGGTTAGCATTTTTAGTTCAGTTTTCTCAAAGATTGTGCAATTTCCAGCTCTTTTTCTTCTATTCATGTACAAAATTCAATGAAAAATTAGTGTCAAATACATATTTTCATTGTTCTATTTTTCTAGCTTGATGCACTTGTTTTGTATGTGGCCCCTTTTCAAACCCTTAAGTCTATAAATTCCCCTCACCAAGTCATAATGGCTTCCCTGAAGGCTAATCATCCTTTGCCTTATGGACCAATGATCCATGTCAGTCTTTACCAAGTGCATATAGGACCAAATTCTAGAGACTCCCTGCAATAGAAAGGCATTAAACCTAAACCTAGTCAAGGAGGAGCTTGCACTCCTCCCATCATTTCCCTGCATGTCAAAATAAGGTAGCATAACCTCCCTCTTCGCTAGGGATTATGGGGTTGTGTTAGCACGTAGTGAGGTGGATGAGAAATACATAGGGGTGATTGCATCCACAGCTGATGGAATCCCCATTCGAGTGGTTAATGTCTTTGTCATTTAGTGTTTTTTCAACCCTCTCAAAGTTGCTAAGGGATATCCTCCAATCTCTACCAAATATTGATTGAGTTAGATTGAAATACCCCTTCATTTACAAGTTGATCTACCATAGCAGTAACTTTTCTCTTGGTGTGGGATAGAAAGATCACTAATATCTAGTTGCTCAACTCAATGAATAGGCAAAGGCCTAGTGATATCCTCCAGTTGTTAGAGATTTTATCTACCTTAACATTGTTTATAATTTTCCCCATAGCTGAAATGAGGTGTTGGTAATCCCCTTCCACTATTAGAGTGTTGTGCTTCTACTCCTTTTGATAACTACAAATCCTTTATCAAAGTTGTTGATTATGCTCCATTTTTGGATTTATTTCCCATTCTCATTGAGAAGATTGAAAGAATGCTTCCTATAGAATCTCTGAGCATCACCGCGCCAGGTGTTAGCTACCTATACCAATAGGTTTCATTTTTCATGATTGGCAGGGGAAGTGCCAAATATGCTCTACTTTGGTGATGCAAAGATTTCATATTTTTGTGCAAAACACCTATCTACAGTTGATTGATACTGTCCTACTTCTGAATGGGTGATCCAACAGTCTAAGCTGGGTCATGCCATATTTCAATTTTTGTTGATTAGAGAGAGAAATATGTCCAAATTGTTCAATCTTGGCAGATCAGTAGTTTGGTAGAGAATGAAGGTTCCCAATTGCTTAATCTGGGGCCTTGGAAGTAATAAGGCTAGCCTTAGATAGAAAATCAAAAGGAAATGCAAAAGGAAAAGAAAGAGAGCAATTGAGGGTTTGCCAGTCTAAGTGCACCCTCCTTGAAGTAACAAAAAATGCTAGGCAATAGAATGGGTAGGTAGATGGGGTTGCAGAAGCATGATTTCTTTCATATCACTGGCCTAAGCAAAGGAACACATGGTGGCCAGTGCAGATCTTCCTATTCAGCAATTTTGTGGCAACAAAGTGAAGCATGTCTAATTTCCCAATCATTCCCTATCAAACTTTTTTCTAACATCCCACTATCACCTTGGTTCATGACAGAAATCAAACTCATTTGTTAATTCTTGTTATATAGAAGAGCCACATTTCTTGTGTAAAAATCTTTTCATTTTGATCTACTCTCATAACTAAGTTTGTTCCCCAAAAAAAACTTAGTGTTTGCTTCCTCTCTTCCATATCTCCCATCCAATATTAACTACTAACTCTATCATTACTTAACTCCCTATGTTCCCCTTTTCCCTATTATTATATCACTATTGTATATAAAAACCCCAAAAAATGTATATACCCCTTCCCCTAGGCAATATAGCCTTATAGCTCCAAAAGGTCAGAGCGCAAAGAAATTGAAGCGCTAAAGGCAAAATAGCGCTAAAACCATGTCTCAGGATTAAATCAAGACCTGCTTGGTTTAACAGCCCTAAGCGCGTTTTATTAATCAAATGTCCAAAATCCGTTTTGTCCACAAAACATTGCAAAAACCCAAAAACCCGCCGATGGCTAAAGTTCCGCCCTGGCGCGCATTCCCAGAAAAAATAATTGTTTATTATCCGCTCCCCGCCGTATTGTCCGATCAGATCTGCTCCCCGTCAACCGTCGGATCTGGGCCCTCCCATCCGACGGTCCTCTGCAATATCGGGCTGCCTCCGGTGGCGGTACTTTAGCGCCCGAAAATGTCAGAATGATGACGTAGGGCGCTGGACACGCGTCACAATTTAATTGTATCGGGCGGCCTCCTGCCAAAACCGCGCCCGTACGTTAAGCGGTCCGAAATTACCGCTTACCACCTTCTGTTTACCGCCCGCCAAGTCAACCCTACGTCACCTCCACGCCATTGCCGAGTCAGCACCACATCAGCGCCCGACCCGCCATCGCTCCGAGCTGTCTGCCACGTCCCCCGTCCACGTGGACCCCTCACAGACCGCCACGTCATCATTCCGTACCATGACCCCACCTATGACGTCATCCGACAAAAGCGCGCCAAAGGCCAAATTTTCTATATTTTTGCCCAAAATCACGTTTTTTCACATTTTTCACCAAAAAACTACTGTGCCTCCTGCATGAAATTTCACGACGTTCTCGCCGCCAACCTGCAGAAACTGATTCAAAGCCGTGGCCGCCCAGAATTCAGCTTGGATAAGCCTCCACCCATCGCGCTGTGACCAGGTATTTACCAATTCTTCTTGCACCTAGTTCAGTTGGTTCTTCGCTGTAAAAAACGCCCAGAACTGCCTTTTTTCCTAAAACTCAAGCTTCCTCGTCCTGCAAGTGATTCAATTTCTTCCAAGAGTGACCAATTGTGCCCCTTTTTACACCAGAACTGCCCTGTTTTCACTGAAAATCCTTTTACCTCAATTCGTCGTGCAAGGTCACATTTGCCTACATTCCTAAGTGAAATTCTGCTTGAAAAGCACCAAACACATGGAGACACCAGTAGCTCTAAACATTCCACCTTTAAATGCCCCACACAGAGAGCTAGAATGGCTGCCCCTGGCTGATAGAGACTACCAGATGGCAGAGGTAATCCCAGATTACAGCAGGTATCATATTCATTTAATCAATGAGCTAAAAGCCAAACATCTCAATGGAACTGATATTCTAGGGATTTGGGACTCCTATTTGCCCATTTTCAATCTTCCTCAAGTCAATGTCCTCCCAGATTTAATCCATCGATGCAGTGCCAACTATGATCCATGTCAGAGAGCTGTCCTCAGTCCCTCAGGCTCAGTCTTGTTCTATGTCACCCCTGAGGCTATAAATCAAATGCTGCACTTTCATACTACAAAGCCATTGACTCCTCTATCCATGATGCACTTGATAGACCAAGGAGGCAAGCTGTCCAGTGCCCAAATCGTAAAGATTAATCAACTATTCATTCAATCAGGCTCTCAAACTGTGAGGTCTCCTCCTATTGGAAATGTATATCTCAATGAGTTGGGCAGGATTCTTGTGGATATGATCAGTTATATCCTGGGTTACAGGTCAACTGAGGATGTTGATGAAACCATTCTGGCTATGATGTCTGTCTTCTCCCCTGGAAAGCCTCCTTCGGTTCACTATGATTATGCTACATTCATTGCCAACAAAATTCACGAGCAATTGATGAATTTAGAGAGGGAAAGGATGTTTAGATACACTTCTTACATCTATCACTTGTTCCTATTTAATCAGCCTGACAGCTTCCCTATTACTCTCAAGAAGTTTGATGCCCAG
This sequence comes from Pinus tabuliformis, assembly GCA_031772625.1. Classification (NCBI taxonomy): domain Eukaryota; kingdom Viridiplantae; phylum Streptophyta; class Pinopsida; order Pinales; family Pinaceae; genus Pinus; species Pinus tabuliformis. The sequence continues at coordinate 565,941,657 of CM062809.1, read as the reverse complement.
GGGAACCAAAGGTCTGTGGTATTTTGGTCTTCAATCTTTCATCACACATCTTTTTCACCATATAGCTACTGTGAATTCATAGACCTTTTCATCCATCCAGCCATGTCCTTGCTGTTGAGTTCTCCTCCTCCAAGATTGACAGATGAGATGCAAAGAATCCTCCAGCTCTTAAAGGCCTACGACATTGGGGATTGGTACTTTTACCAACACCATACAGTGATCAGGATATATGGTTGTGAGTTAGCCCCATACAGGCTACCAAGATATGTCCCTATGAGACTTTTTGCTTTAGAATATTTCAGACAATTTGGAAATGCGGACATGATCCATTTCCACAGCAAAAATAAAAAGGCACAGCTCAAAGTCAAAAACCAGCTAGGCCCATTTATTTATAACAAAAGAGAAGAGGCATGGCAAGAAGCAGATAAGATCCTGAAGTGCCTCGAGTTGCAAACCAGTTTCCTCTCGTTACCCTATGACCCCAATCACTTCATTAGTCTTAGAAGGGTCAAATATAAATTGGCTAGCTATGATCATCTAAGGTTACCACATATTGAAAAATATGCAAATCAATTAGAATGGAAAGAGGGCACCCTAGAAGAGGCAAGTTCTAAAGAGGAAATAGCACAAAAAGCAGCAAAGAAACTTGAGAAGGAAGCTGACTTGGAATATTGTGGACAGGTTTCTTCTTTTCATCATACTCAACTTGGAGCAGCTACCTCATCTTCTACAACTCCCCAGCAAGCAGCTCAAACCACTACTCTAGCAGCTGGCACAGATAAGGGGAAAGAAATGGAGCAGGATCAGACACTCCCAACAGCAGAACAGCAGAAAGAACAGACAGAACAGCAAGAAGAAATGGCTGAGGCCCCTGTATCCACAGAGCAACAGGTTCAAGAAAATGTGCCTCTAAGGTAGGAAATAGCAGTGGAGACCTTGGTGCTCCAAACCCTGATGAATGAAGAGAAAGCCAGGAAGAGGGACAGACAGCAAGAAACCCCCCTTACTACATCAGCAAGTCAACAAGGGGAGAAAAGGCAAAGACTAAACCCTTTTTCTGAAGAAGAGATGCCTATTGGACCATCCATGGGTATGGGCCCCCCTAGTATGGAAGCATCAGCCAGTTCCTTCGAGCAGGAACAAGAGAGACCACTTGGAGGAGAGGTCAGCTCCTCAAGCCAGCAAAGAAGGGGAGAGTCTGGAATCAAAAAACAATTTATGGATATAAAAGCTAGGAATGAGCCAGTCAGAATCCAGCTTTACAATCATTTGCTCAAGATGGCTCCCACCAATCAACAGAGGCTCATGTCAGCATATGACATTGCAGAGGGGAAGATGACTATGAGCCATTTCATGCCTACCATGCTGCAACCACAGTCAGTTGCAGATTACATCAGAACCAACCTAGAAGTGTTTGCAAAAGACATCCACCCAATGGGCCAAATAGAGCTACATAAGCAAACGGGTGAGATGGTCTACTCTACTCTTGCAGATAAAACACTTCTAGCACACAAACTGCAAAATTCTCTCCATAATACGACTGCCCAACTAGAATTGGAGAAAGCTTCTTCTCAAGCCAAAGACAATAGGATTAAGTCTTTGGAAGATATCATCATAGAGCTTGGGCATGACCCAAGTGATCCCAAAGCTGTGCAGGCGCTGATGAAGAAAAAAGATGAAGATATGTCAGCTTTGAGGAAGATGGTCAAACTTCCAGCAACCCTTCACCCCCAAACAGAAGATGTTGCTCAGCAGAGAAAGGATCAAGATGTAGCGGCCATGCTGTTGACATTACACAAACAATTGGTAGAAACAGAAGGACGATTGGTAGCAAGAGAGGGTGCATTAGAGGCAGCCCTGAAACAAAAACAAGGAGAGCAGATACCTCAGCCCTCTCAGCCAGTAATAAATCTTGAGGAGCCTCCTCAAATTATAAGTCTGCCCCTGGTACAAACAACAGAAGCAAGTGCCTCAATTGCTGGGCCTCAAGCCACAGAAAAGGAAGCAACAGCAGAGCAAGTCCCAGGCCTCGGTATACGAGATATGATGAAGGAGCTGCAAGCTCTTGAAACCCAAATGATTGAGCTGAAGGATGCCAAAGAAAAGCTGGCCCAGCTAGACGAGAAATATGACAAATCTAAGCAGCAAGTGGCAGAAAAGACCAGGGAAGTTAGGACACTAGAAAGAAGGATCAAAGAGCTTGAAAAGGAGCTCACCATGAGCAAGGTCATAACTGAGGTCAAGAAGATCCTGTGGGCTAAGATTGGCCAGTCAATCACAGATCAGTGGCAATACATAGAGACAATTCATGAGCAAATGGATCTACTGAACAAGGCTCATGCTGAAAGTCAAAGGGCCAGAGCCTCTCTGGGAAGTATGCCTGATATTGCTACCAGGATGATCAATGTCCTGAATAATAGAACTGGCCTTCAATTGGCAACAATGGGTATCAGGGATAGGACTGATACAATTTTGTTAATCAAAAGGGTGCTCACCCTCCGGAACTATTTGCAGACATTAGAAAGAAAGTGCCAAGATATTCAAGTAGAGGTCAATGCTTTTGCCACCAAAATCACAGCATTACATGGCAGAGGGCTTCCCAGCCTAGTGACCAGTGCAGGAAGACTGTTGTCCCATGAACAGTATGCTAAAAGGGTCAACAATTATGCAGCTAATCAGTTGACAGGTACAGCAAGCAGTCCAGAAGGAGTTGGGCCACCATCAGGGCAAGAGATTTATGATAAATTAGAGAATTTATTCTTCATTGAACATGAAATTAAGCACCTTTTTGAAGTGACCCCTAATTATTATAAGTATACAGAGGCAGATGAGACCCTAATCAAGATGCAGAGACATCAAATGCCCACTGAAGAGTGGTGGACGAATATGATTAAAACTTTTCTTTAAATCAAGTCTAAATTTTGGTCTAGAAGTTTTTCACAACAACAGGAAAGCAGTTGGATGAGGTGGATAGTGGCTATGCACAGCTTGAGCATCACAGATGAGCTGTCCGAATATAGCAGTACCCTGACGCGGTAGCATAAAGGCAAAAGCAATCGAAATCGCCGCAAGGAACTCAGATGGCCCATAAACCCAAAAGTCAAGAATTTCTGACAAACAGCAAGCAGCTGTTGTATATTTATTTAAGTAGCTTTTAATTTTGTAAGAAATATCTTAGAAAGTTGGTAAGAGAAGTTATTGTGCAATAACTCATTGCTGAGATATTTTTGTGATATTTTGTATATATGCACCCCCGCATAGCTTATTGGGGGTTGTTGTTGCTCAGTTGTTCAAGAGAACTCGGCTGTATATCCTCTGAAAGATATAATGCAAAGGAGCTGTTGGTTTCCAAAAGAATGAGTTTGGCTTGGATGTGATGTGATGAAACTATTGACTGCTGTAGGATTCTCGTGTTATGGCATGATACAATAAGTGTTTTCTAACTGTATTTGTGTTTCATTTCTTGCATAATCTATTTATGATGTTTGGTGATTAGTCTTGGTAGAAAAGAAAAAGAATAGTTCAGGATTTGTCCATTAAGAACACCCTAAACTCAATCTTTACTACTAAATATGTTTTCTCCAGGATTAGCTGCGACTATGGAATTCTTAAATGCTCCTATTTGCTCTAATCACATGATAAGTCTGTATTCAGTAATTCTCACTTGCTGCTGATTAGGATTTGTCCGTTATTCCCTGTTACACTGTGAAAGAACTCTTAACTGCCTTTTTCTGGTGTGATTTATACTGTTTCTTGTCTAAAAAAAATCAAAGTTTGTATCATGAATACCCATCTGGCCCTGCAGTGAACCTCTCTTTATCACAGATATCAAATGCTATTCATTTCTGGACTCCACATGCCCAATGGATTGAACTCTCTTTGATACTTGCTTGCCCTTCTTTGAACAATAGCCGACAACCAAAATTCAAACAAAACTCTCACCTCATAACTAGCCTAAAATCTTCAAAAAACAAAGTTAAAACTAAAAAGAGAGAGCCCTCTCTGATTACGGGTAGGCTAGAACCTGTAATCCAAAGCTTGGTTAGTGGTTACCCCGGCCGTATTCCCTCAGGAGTCAAAGGGAACAACCTGGGTGTTAACACCAGGCACCAGACAGTCTTGAGTCCTTATAAGCCCCATAAAAAATAAGTTTAAAAAAATGAGTTGGGGTAGCGACCAATGTTCCTTTGATTGAGGGTTAGGTGATTTTCTTATGGGGGCATGTAGTATATGGCATCTATCCAGATCTCAGTTTTGGAATATGATTGATTCCACACCCTTGACCTATTAATCTTCCATTGTCCAGTTTTTGGCACTAATAGATTCCCAAACATTGGTTGGATTAAACTCCACACTATCTCCAAATTTTGGTGTTCGTTTGTCTATTGCACTCTTTGCAAATGTCCCAAATCAAGAAAGTTGGGAAGGAGTTCCAAACCTCGCTCAGGATTGGATTTTGGAAAGGGTTAATTTGCTAGCTTTCAATCGTCTAAATTATGTACTCACAGACTCTATCTGACACTCTAAAGAGGGTTTGCGTCTCTGTCCCATAAAGAATAGGCTACTTTGCAATCGTTGAACATGTGATTTTTCATTTCTCCTTCAGCTCTGCACATCATTCAAATAGAGAGGCCTTTGTATCCTTTGCACAGAAAATAATCCTGAATTTTTACTTTTTGTGGGTCTTCAATCCAAGAGTGGATGATATTTTGAGCTAACAGTGAGAATTCCAAATCTTACCCCTTATTTCTCTCTTATCATTTGTATGTAAACTAATTGCTATCATGTATATGCAAACCAATTGCTATGATGTGGGCTTGTGTGACCTTAAAACTTCCATCATCATGTTCGCCTTATCTCAAGTTCTCCCAACTAGAACAAGTCCTCATTTGTTAGGAATTAAGTTGAAGCTCTGTTTCCTACATGGATTGCGTGTCCCATTATTTCCAAACTCTTTCCATTATAGCCTTTGTCTAGACACACTCTTTCCAATAATGGAAAACCTCTGTCCACCTCTTCTGGATCATAAAGGCTTTAGTTTATTCACCTCTTCTGATCATAAAGGCTTTAGTTTGTTGACAGAGGGAATTTTTTCCAGGATGGGTTCCTATTCGCAAGCACATCTGCCCAGAACAGAGTTGACTAGTCATTTAGGTATGACTTCCAACTATCAACCCTCGCAATTCTTATTTTGATTCCACGCCTATTTCAAATAAACACACTCTAATTACTTTGTTTGAATTCGTAACTTTTTGTGCACTTTTGTGGAGCTTCCCAATATATCCAAGCTCACAGTTAACCAAAGTGTACAGTGCACTTTCAAAACATAATTCTTACTGGCCTTTCACATTGATAAAGATGTTGCAGCCTCCTATTACAAAAACGCTTAAATCAACCAGATTTCTGTCCATCATTGTTGGATTTGATAAAACAATGATCCTCCTCTAGAATCAAACATGCACAAAATATTTTTCCTAAAAAACTTGGACTATATGAAAAACTGGGAAGGAACACTATCTATAAAGATTATTTTTAAACATGATAGTAGTTGTCGACTAACACCTACAACTAATTGCCATAAGATTTTCAAAACTGTTATCATCGCAGAGTTAAATTCATAGTATTAATAAAACAGAAACACATTATAGTCAGAGTTGACAAACACTTGCTTGATCATTATGAAAATAATCCGATCAATCTCTCATTCAATTTGTACTGTTATATGGCTATGAATAATCTTGTACTACTTTTCAATTTACTATATTACCCTTTGAAAAACCATATCAACATTTGCATCTAACTAAATTTTTACATGGCATGCAAGTATTTCCTTATCAATATACTCTATTAACCTTTGAAGAACCATATTAACATTTGCATCTGACTGAATTTTTACATGGCATGCAAGTATTTCCTGACTGTAATGACCCAAATGTGCAGTTCATGCACAGTTAAGACACCAGAAATTGCACACAATCCTTATTCAAACCTTATAGCATCAATCTCACGAGGTGCACTCACCATCAAAACTTATAGAATATGCTTCAATATCTTTAACTTCTAATATTCTTCAACATCTTTATAATGATCCCTAGTACAAGTACTGAGAAAAACCATGTACATATCAAATCAATTATTTTCTAGTCGAGCTTTACCCAAATGACTAATCCTCCAATCATGACCCCAATACTCTGAACCAAATAGCCACAACAAAACAAGTTGTTGGAACTGCATTAGTACTACCAAGGAACTGTGTGGCTAGTAGACCAACAAGGGTAGAGCTCTGCATTCTGGTACAAAGTGAAATAGTTCTGCAAACACTCTTCTTTCCTGTTGAACAATAAGAAACAGTCAGACAGTTATGTTCCACCAAGACAATACAAAACCTATTAACTTTTTGCCTCAAACTGTACTGATGTCTCTTTCCCAGATTGATATGTGTAAATAGAATATAGAACACTAGTATTTTTATGGAGATCCTGATACTGATAATGAGAGATCCTTGCAATGATATTGATAATGAGAGTTCTAGGGCTCAAATTACATATGTTGTGTGTCTTGGAGACGTAAACATATTGGAGGTGTGAAAACAAAATTTTATGATTAATGAACAACCATTTCCGCTCATCAGTAGGGTTGATTTAGTGCAGCATGAAAGGATTTTTCATGACATTAATGATGCAGAAATTTTTTAGCTGTTGATACCTTCAACTCTTGTAAAATTATGCAAAAAAATCTAGTTGGAGCATGTATTTATGAGGCTGCAATTTATTGGAGACAACAACATTTTCAATTGGTGCTTGCAGGGATTTTCAGCCTCATAAGAGACAAAAGCAAGCCCTAAATCATGGATATATTTTCTCTTTCAAATATTATCCTTATCCTCATCTTTCATGTGCATTTCTGCATGAAGGCAGTGATGGGAGGCTGCAACTATGTTGCATAATTTTGGAGCTACCTAATCCCTTGTTGCTTGATGGCATAACAAATAATAGTTCAAGTCTTGATGATGCTTACAAATGCCCTATCCAACAATGGATAGAACAATCTTGTAAAGGTACACACCAACCTTGGCATGATTATGATTTTCTTGTCTCATTTTGAGAAGCTCACTTCTATTTCCAGCGAAGTGGTGATAGAGATGTGAGTCTATGTTTCAAGGAAATTTGACATATCCTTGTTTGGTTTGTGGCCAAACACAAAAGAAAATCTCATATTCATCATTAGATAATATGACGATTGCATTGGCTAATTGATTTTACCTAGCACTTGCATGTTGTTGATTAAGAGTAGGATACAAAGAATAAGATCAATTATGTGCATATTTACATTTTTATTGGGTTGCCTCCAACATTTTCACTTATGCCTTTCTTTGTAAAAGCCATTTTTGAAATTTATGTATCTTGGAAAAGAACTTTTGACTGTATGTGGGGTTATGGGATGTGAGCACCAAATGATTTTCTCACTTTTGCAGCAGTTTTAACAAGTAGAGAACTAGAGTTCTCAAATACCCTCCAAGAGAGTGTTTGTCCCCCATATGGAGCCAAGTGCTACCCCTAAAAAATGTACGTGCATTTTGATAAGAGTAGCACAAGGAAAAACAAATATATATAGATATATCTGAAAATAGAATACACAATAGTAGGGAAAACTGTGAGATGGATCTAGTTGATGAAAACATAAGTAAAAGAGTTGTAAAAGCTCAGATAAAATGCATTTATGAATCTGGATTAGATCCAACTTCTGCAGATGTTGCTGGCATAATACACTCATTTGTCTATCCCTAGGGAAGTAAGGCTACATGATCTTAGTTATTGACCAGAGATACCTACAGGAATCATGATTCCATTCCTTAATTCTTAATCATGTAAGACCAGTTTTAGGCTGAAGATAATATAGTGTTTCCTTGTCCCTCAATTCAGCACAAAGATTCAATCCAAAATCTATGCAGGGGATTTGAAATGGAAAAAGAATAGTATGGAATCTCTGCTCCTTGAGGATAACAACACATGAAGCCATGAAGCCTAACAGAGATATCTTTGAGAAGACTAAGTTTGACTCATGTCAAAACAGACCCTACAGTCATTCTTGCCAAGTTTGACTTTCCAATCCTTGAATCCATATGCTAAGTTTGACCACTCCATAACCTAGTTTGACCTCTTGGGTATATTTGGAATGTATTAATTCTATCTAGCCTAAATTTAAGCCTTAAATAAAGTGTTTTACACCCTAACTGGCCCTTCTCATTTTTGGTTAGCAAACATACTCATAAACTAAGAGCCTTCTCTTATTTTCAATACAATACCCAATCAACATCAAAACTTCCACCTCTGAACAGAACTCCAAACCACCTTGATAGCTTGCAAGTTTATGCTCTTTAACAACTATGACCTGGACATCGGGAAGTATACCTCTATGAACAAACTAAAAACCCCCTCCAGGTACAAATAAAAGCAATCAGCAAATTGTCGAGCTGTAATTTTATGTTGCCCTAACAGAGTGAAATATAGCAGAGAAACCATATATTTTCCCCCTCAGTTCGTGTTCCATTATAAATTGCAATTTTATGCTGCCCCAACTGAGTGAAATATAGCAAAGAAACCATATCTTTTCTCCCTCGGGTCGTGTTCCATTATACATTGCAATTTTATGCTACCCCAGCAGAGTGAAATGTAGCAGAGAAACCATATATTTCCCCCCTTAGATCGTGTTCCATTATAAATTTATTGGGTATGCTAATCATCTCCATCATTCAATTTTATTGCTAAGCCATGGTACTCAAATTGCATACACATGTTGAAGGAATTTCTCCATGAGCGTGTCAGAGCTTATAATCACTATTGAATTCAGAGTGGAAGCATTCAACTTCTTTCCCAGAGTGAAATAAGAAAATATTGCAGTAAATGTGAGTGATGATGAAGCAAGAAGAGAAGAAGTTGATGCAGGAAAAAATGAATAAGCCCACACATACATTAGGTTGTCAATAGCACTAAACAAGCCAAGCACAACATATGACATAATGAGTTTCCAACTAAGTGGTGTATGTGAAATTCCTTTCTAAAAATAAATGGGAAGTAGAAAAATAGTTGTTAGAGGCCAACCTGCTACTTCTATCCATAATAACAACCACCTACTCTTTCCACCATCAACATAGTATAGACGAGAAAGGAGGTCAGAAGTTGAAAAAGAAACAAACATTACAGAGCTACTCAGGAAGAAGAGCACCTAGTGAATAAGGTCAGAGTAGTTGTATATTTTATTATCTGTTGTCTGAGGTTATCTTTTTTATAGTGTATTGGTTGAGTCCTTTGGCTTCTACTCTTTCTGTTTTAATGTAGCTGCCAACCTTTTCAAGATGCTTCAAAAACATAGGCTAGAAGATAACGCTGGAAAGGAAGACACTCTTCTGAAAAAAACTCAAGCTAAGGCAGAAGGGCACACTGTTGAAGTGAAGAAGCCTATCATGAAATATAGAAATAATCATGTAAACTACCTTATTGAGCAGGTATTGCAATTGTAATTTTTCATGTTTCTCCAATATGCATTTTAATATGTTACTCAACATGCCTAGATATTTTTCATGGTTCATAAATTACTTGAATACATTCATAGATTCTAGGCTCCTGTTTCCAGCGTTGAGATCATTACAATTGACATCAAGCTGTTGTTTTAACTTATCACAGGGTCCATCAATCTTATGCCAACTTCTCCATAATTATTGGGCGAGCCTTGAATGTCTGCATAAGGCCTCCCTTAGGGGTTTTGCCTCTTCAATAATTGCGCTTTCCCGCTCAAATTTGATGGTACTGGGTACCAATAACATTCATTACAATCCATTTTCCTGATAAAACTGTGTACTTCTCTGTGACTAGAGGATTTTGACATTATCTAGCTTCATTTACTCATGGTAATAATAAAAATATGATTATTGTTCAGATTTAACCATTTAAACTATGTTGCACAAGTTTCTGGTATGTGGGTACTTTCAATACGCGCGAACAAGTATTCGGCACAGCTAGAAGTATTGCTCAAATTTACAAGAAACGTTAAGTTGGGAGCGACAATAATATAATATATTAAATAGTAATATATATTAAAAATAAAATAAAATTATTTATTTATTTCCATCCAAAACTTGCTAATCAAATTCCATGTTGCAAAGAAACATGCAAAACTCCCAAACCTGAAAAAAGGTTGTTATTACTCGATTATTAGGTGATTTCATGCAACGATATATGTTAAGTCATTGGTTCGATTCTTCTTCCTTGATGTAACCTCACCAATATTATATATATTACATCTAATTATAATAGAGATAAGAAAAAATAAAATATATATTAATAGTAATTAAAAAAAATTAAAACAATAGAGTTTAAATCCAATGTTATTTTAAAAAGAGTTTGTATAATAAAATTATAAATTTTCAAGTTAATATATATTTTATACTTAAATAAATATGAAAATTAAATTAAAAATTGTTTTTTCATAATATTTATATTTCATAATTTCAACTATTTTTTTTCTTTAGTATTCCATCTTTTGTCCATTCAGCTCGTGCGATAATGATGGTTTTTCCAGTGGCCAACAATCTTCCTAAATTCTTTTATATCCATCCGCCATCCGCGTATATGAGGAGAATGAATAGCTTTCCAATGACAAAGATCAGGATTGGCCAGACGCCTCATCTTCATTTGGATAGAAGGGCTTTCCATAAACATGTTGTTTCTCTTAGTTCCAAACCCATATCCAAATCTAAACCCAACAGCATACCCTTCCCTTAGCACAATACCTTCAGTTTAAGCAACACCCAAGCTTGCAACGTCAAATAAACCTAAATTTGCACTCATTCATTGCAGTGAAGCTCTCAAAACATCAAAAATTAATTGGAGTGAAGCTCCCGAAAAACTTCAAAATCCCTATTGAAACTCCAAACAATTTTGAAGTGTTTTTGATCAACTCCCAAACTCTCAAGCTCCCAAAAGCAAGGGAACTTCAAATACATGCTCTCCCATCCCTGGGAGCGGTACCGGTGTAAGTATGCATTTAAATCAATATTAATATTCTTCTCACGATGAATGACAACTCAGTGGTTATGTTTTTCTGTGACGAGTTAGCGCCTAACCAGCCATATATCAAGTATTAAATGCACCGGGAGATGCACGCGACATAGCCCGTTAACACGCAAAATGCCTTTTTTTTATTTAGTGACGAGTTTTCAAATTCGTGTGTTAACGAATTATCTCGCATGCATCTCCGGGTGCATTTAATACTTGATATATGGCTGGTTAGGCGCTGCCAGCTGCTCCAGCCTCCTAAGCATCAGAAACGAAACGAGTAACTAGTTTCTATTTTGAGAAAGAAATGAGTTGAGAAAGGAATTAAACACTTCCTACTAAGGCCAAAGGCAGGCGAAGGCTGCTCGCTGAAATGTAACGTACATTTAAACAAAATCTTCGAGAAGAACTATCAATGTGTATCTAGGAATGGTGGATATGGATCACGCATAGCTCAACCTGCTCGTCACCCTGGAATCAGGGACTGTCAATGGTTATATTAGATTAACTAAGTGTGTGGCACTTAGCTGTTTAATCTTTTGGACCAGATCTGATTTAAAGATAATGATGAGAAAGTGGCGCAAGCGTTATGGGCAGAGGAGGTTGTGGACTGACGTTCAACTTACATTGGCTTTGTCTGTAAGCTGCAGTCTGTAGGTAAGATACTAGTCTCATTCATAAGAAGGAACATTAATCCTAGGCATTGAAATGTTGTCTTCGCATTACACGCACATTAAAAATCAAGAAAGTATTTTCTTTAAAACATGAGATATGTATTATCCTGAATTTTAGGCGCAACAAAAGGGGCAATTGGAACAGTAGAATGTGAAAAAACCGAAATCCTGTGAGCACGTGAATAACACCGGCTTTCATGCAAGCAGCTAAATATAGTGTCGAATAACAGTGTAGGGTTGTTTATTCAATATTGAATCTGACTGTTTAACAGTTTCTATCAGGGAAGGGAACTTTGCAGTACCCATTCCCTTCGGCCTCTCTACTCCCTAACCGTTATTGATATTTCCCCGATTTCCTCCTTTATTTTCTGTAATATTCGACTAGGAAACATGGAACCCAAAACTGAGGCTGAAGTTAAAATCGATGAGAATGGGTGGGTTATTCGAATCAAGCAAGGTCTGGACCTACAGCAACAAGAAATAGTTCCGAACGAGAAGTTCTGTGTGTCAGTGTTTAATGTGCCGAAGGAGTTGTTGGCAGTGAAGCCTGAAGCATACATTCCTCAGTCGATTTCCATCGGCCCCTACCACCACTGGAGATCTGAGTTTTATGAAATGGACCGCCACAAACTGGAAGCTGCTCGCAGATTTCAGAAAAGAATCAACGGTCGCAAGTTCGAGTCCGTCGTTGTGGAGGAGTTTATGAAGTACGACTGGCGAATCCGAAGCTCATACCACAAGCTCATCGAATACCAGGAAGAAACCTTGTCGTGGATCATGGCTCTGGACGCCGTCTTCCTTCTCGAATGTCTGCAGTTTTATGTGAGACGCGCAGACCAAAGCTTAGACGCAGATGTCAGACAGCTTGGACGAGTCTTAGATCCGACTGGCACCAGCGCTACCCACAACTCCATTGTCAGAGATCTGTTCATGCTTGAAAATCAGTTGCCGCTATTTCTTTTGCAAAAGCTTTTGGAGTTGCAGTTGGGTTGTGAAGCCAGAGCAGAGGAGAGGCTATGCAATCTCCTAAGACTTGTGTGTCAAGAATTATCGCCTTTCGCTTTCAAGCTGCCCAAAGATTCAAAGGTCCATACAATCCAGAGAGGCCATGTTCTGGAGGTGCTGTACTATGCTATTGTTCCTATTCCCACCAATCAAAATCCAAATCCAGATGAGGAAGAGATAGAGGTTACTGACAGAGAGGAGACTTCAACCATTACACGAGACTCTAGTATGGTCTGGAAGGCTATGTTCTCTTTAACCGCTGGCCGTGTTCAATTTCTCAGGGACTCAACTCAGCGAGTGCTCAAAGGGAGGGCGGTGCAGTTCACAATGAACTTGATCTTCGGTATTCTGTCACTTCTGACTGTGTTAGTGAGACCCTTGGCTCGTCTTTTCAAGAAGGATACCGTAAGGACTGAGGAGGGGGATAACGAATCATCTATTAATATCATACCACCTACGCGTGACGAACTGGCTATTCCATCTGTGGCCGACTTACACTCTGCCGGAGTCAAATTCGTTCCAACTGATGGCGACCTCAACACAATACAATTTGATGAGAAGACCGCCATGCTTTACCTTCCCAAGGTGACGTTGGACACAAACACAGAGGTAATCTTGAGAAATCTAGTGGCATTCGAAGCTTCGGCTGCGCCTGGTGCTATGGTTTTCACGCGATACACCGACTTTATGAACGGGATGATCGACGCAGAAGAGGATGTGAGGTTGTTGAGGAAAAGCGGAATTATTTCGAACCACCTACAGAGCGATGGCGAGGTTGCGAGCCTGTGGAATAGCATGGGTAAATGCGTCCGTCTCACAAAAGTGCGATACCTGGACAATGTTATAGCCGATGTAAATCGATATTATAATAGAAAATGGAACGTCGTCGTGGCGGCGTTCGTCAACAAACATATATTTGGTTCGTGGCAATTCCTATCTCTGGTAGCTGCAACCATCCTTTTGCTTCTCACTTGCTTACAGGCTTACTGCTCTGTCTTTGATTGCAAGAAGTGGTTAAGCAAGACCAATTTCTTTCAACACTAGAGGTACTCACAAAATCTTTTTGGCGGTTAAATGGGTTAAATGGCTTAATGTCCAAATTCCACAGCACCCCACTCCAGGACGGCCACTTAGATTTTTATTTGCAGTAAATATTAGCTATTTTGCAGGTTTAATAGTTACTGTTTGGGAAAGGGTAGAACCAAGCACGGTCATGTTGAGACGGTCGCAGAATCTAGGATTCAATTTTTCTCACGCGTGATTCTACAGATGCTTGGGCGATTGCTGATATTTGAGTCTTATTTCCATGGCACTGGATTTTGTCGTCATGGCTAAAATGTATTTCAAATTACCTATTCTCACTGATGGGTGAAAATGTTTTGCACCGTCCGCCCTTGTCAGTCACAAAGTTTTCGATGTAATTGTCTCCATTGCTAAAATTTATTTCTTTCGAACTAAAGATAACCATAATTATGTGTATGTGTTTTCGTCATTTTCAATTTGTTATATGGAACCTACCCGCCGTATTAAAAGCCATTAATTTTCTCTTCTTTTTTTAGTATGAACCTACCTGCCGTATTAAAAGCACATTAATTTTCTCTTTTTTGTTTTTTCGTTTTCGATATTTGTTTGTTTCAGTCCTTGTGTAAACTCTTCACTATTTTATTGAACTATATGTTTAGCGTTCCTTCCATTTAAAAAAGTATTATACAATATAATTTGTCGAGAGTGCTCTAAATAGGTGAAAGTGTCATATGACGCTTTCTGTGCGTAGAGTGACAGGGTTTGTGCTGATTCTATCTAACTAGCAATTGTTTCAAAAGGTACAAAGAGAGGCTGATAGAATTATTAAATTAGAATTGTTGAATTTCTCTAGAAGAGATGTTGGTTCAAGCCTAACCGATGAGCAATTTGAGCTGGCTAAAGGCCTTCTAATTGTTTTTTATTATTGTAAAATTATATTGATAATTCATTGGTTTTACTTTCAAAAGCTTGAAGGAATTTGAAGAGCAAGCATAGAATTGCTTTGTGGGATTTGATCCCAAAGTCCTTGATTTGTAGATATATACTCAATGAAATGTTAATTGGTTGAAAGTCTTAATTGGTTTGTGGAAAACCTTGTTTTCTTGCACTGGATCATTGTGCAATTAATTTTCTTTAAATGTTTTGCCGGATGAGAAAACTTTATACGTACGCCATTAAAACGAAATCATCAGTATTCAATGTCAAATCCTTCACTTCCTGTTATAGCTCCGACGACCAATTAAATATAAATCAAAATGAAAATAAACTGATAGTAAATATCTATATCATAACCTGGAGGAGCTGCCTAAAGTATAAATCCGAAATTTTAATAGCTATTGGAAAGACACAACAAATCTAATTATATAAAACGCTCTCAAACACTTCATAGGATGACTGCCCTAATCCTGCTGCTGATTTTGATATTGAGATTTATTTGAGGAGCCAGGACGGCTGCCTTGTTCCGTAGATTCAGTCAACAGCAATTGAGGAGAACCCCGACTCGCCTGGACTCCATGCGTATAGCCATAATCAGCTGGATAAGTCTCCAAAGCATAAGATCGTTTATTTAAATAAGCCTAAAAACCCAAATGAAAGTGTAAAAAACAACCAAAACAAAAGACAATTCAGAGTTGGTCATTTATTATTAAAGGACAAAGAAGGGGAAAAGAAAATTATAAAACAAATATTCCAAAGGTTAAAAGCCATGGATCCAACCACTTAGCCAAGTTATAGACACAACCCATTTCGCCTTTCTAACAATTTAAATCAAAATCTTTAATCTCTAGAGCTAATGCTGTAGATCATTCTACAAGTAGACAAATTTATGTAACAATAAATAAAAGAAGAAAAGACCCAGAAAAGAATGATCGAAACCCACCTCAAAGAATTCAATGCCGAACCGAATATGGCAGACTGAAAAAACCCTATTGTCGGGTGAGAAAACTTTATGCAAACGCGATTAAAACGAAATCGTCAGTATTCAATGTCAAATCCTTCACTTCCTGTTATAGATCGGACGGGCCAGACGATTCAAAAAAAAAATAAGAATATTAAGGAAAGAAAGAATGAAGACAAAAGAAGGCTGGAAAGGGGCTACATACATACATATTAGGCATCACTTTAGTCTGGCACACTGGAAAAGGCGCAGCTTCGGTCCTAGGCATGGGAGCGAGCCAGTCGAATCACCGCCCCGTATCTGCCCAAACCTAAAGAGGCAGCGCATCGAACGTTGAACGGTATGAGAGGTTCGGTCTGAACCTAAGGTTGGGCATCCTTCCCGAATAAAACATGCGGCGCAACCTAATGAGGGTTACGTGGACCCACAACTATTTAATTTTGGCAGACGGACAAAAATGGTAGGAAACCATGCCAGATGTCAACAGGAAATTGAAAGTGTTGACGATTGTGTTGATGCATAGGAAGGCCTATCAGCCTAAATATCAATGTGTGGTTCCAGTTCCGAATGCCTATACATAAAATGGTCAATATTCAAATAATGTTGTTGGTCGAAATACTTTGTGTGCAAAAATATACAATGCCGTAGTGAAAATAAGCCCTTTCGTTGCGAGTGAAGTTAAGATAACCAATGTGGTCATGGCAAACGATACAACTTTATTGCTAGCAGTTCGTGTTAAGGAAGGTGTAATACAACTTGGCTATGTTCTCAAAACAGACACACAGCTTAATAATTTCTGTATTCAACTTTCTGTGATCTATAATGAATTAAGCAAAGTCTCTTAGTAGAAATCACATAAGAGAAATTTTTGACCAACGCGTTTCGAACCAACAAGTGTAGTTCATCATCAGGGTGATGGACCGCACTTGTTGGTTCAAAAAGCGTTGGCAAAAAATTTCTCTTATGTGATATCTACCGAAAGACTCAATTTAATAATTGTTGTTGATTGCGGTGATGTTAATATTATAGCAAATGGTATAACTTAACAATGGTTAGAGATTGTGGTGATGCTAATATTATAGTAATCGTATATTTACTATGATCATATAATATTAGAGATGATATAGAGAAAAATGATGTTATAGTTACATGAATTGAGGAAGACATTGGATTATTAAAGTTTCTAACTAAATTTTTTAATTTTTCTGTATGCTCACCTCGTGCCATTAATTTTAAAGACTATTCCCAATTAAAGCATTTATTTTTCTAATGGAAATACTATTTACTTGTATATGTAGCATAGTGTCATAAACCCAATAGATATATATATATATATATATTATTTTTTTACGTTTGTAAATATATTCATTTTACATACTCCAATGCTATTTAATTCGCATCCTATCCACGTATGCATAATCCCATATACTTATGAAGTTGGTAATCTCAGTATTAAATTAGGCAGGCTCTGCTGACAGTGCGATTTCAATCTACACCGTCGTTTGGTATGGGAAATCGGGTTATGGATCTTTGGCCGTCGGCTAGCCGCCTTGATTTTTGTTAAATTGAAATGTTAATTTAATACCTGCACTACCCACTGTACGTGGCATGTGCAGTCCTGACCAGCTCGGCTACTGCCTCGGGATCCCCTTGGGATCAATGGTGTTGGAGCTGGCTTGGCGATCCAACGGCTGTAGATGGCTCAAACCTTGTTCACATCACTTGGTCTCAGTTCGGAATTTCATTCTTTCGCCATTTCGCTTGGTCCACTGCTTGGTTGCTGCTCTCGTTCATCGTCCTATTTCACTCTTCGAACCAGGCTTCTGTGGTGATAGTGGAAGGTGCTCAGAACGCCATACCTTTGTCTTCGCCCTCCGAATCTGGGCACTGGTAAGTCTTTAACTGTATAACTGTGTATACCAATTTCTTTACGCAACAATGGTTGAACCTGCCTCATGCATTCAGAGTTCTTTGTTTTTGTTGGTCCTGAGACTACTTCAGATATCTAACCTATTTTCCGTGGTCTCATGTAGGATCCTCTCGACTCTGTCTTCGAGCTTGGTTCCGAATGGAAACACAGTCCTCCAGAAATGGAATTAACTCCAAATTCCGCCGGGTATGAGGGTTTCCACCCTGGTTATGGTCTTTTAGTTATTGCTCCATTAATTCTCTTGCGAGAGGGACCTTATTCCTAAGATTGCTACTGTTTATGCAATGTAGAGTTCGGGTTTTTAGCTCGCCCATTGAGACTCTGTTACTCATGTATTATATATATATATTTTTAAGTAAAGAAATTTAGCTTCGAGGGTTTTTACCTCTGAAGCCTTTTGAGCCGCACTGGCCTATTTGTAAATACCTTAAGCTGTCTTACAACATGTCCATTTTCTTGTGTTTATGTTTCATTATAAGTGCTGGAAGTCATATGCTAATGAAATCTGGTTTATTGGGTAATTTTGTAAATCCTGTACATTTGGAAAGTCTCCTTCCTGGGTTATAATTACCGTAGGGTTTATGCTGTTTCCAACGAGATTATCATGTATTTTGTTTACCTACTACAGCTCTTTAGCTTGCTATACTGCAGAGTTCCATGCGGTGCCAATATATGTATATATATTAATGTTCCACGTTTATTGTTTTCTCGGTCTCTTCAGTTTATTATTGCACAGAAATTACATGCACTGTTTCCAAATTAATACTGTCTTTCGACTTGCTCATTTGTTACAATCTTCTTGCTACGCATTTTAGCAGAGGGGTATTTATAATTTTTTTTTGTTTAATTCGGTCAATGAATTTTGCAGTAAAGCCATTGTTAATTCTTGTTTGTAACCCGACTAGACAGTATAGCCACTAGTTAGATACTTGTTCGGCGATTAACTGAATTATCTCTGATGAGGGTTTGAGAAATGACACGTTAATTTGGGGGTTTTGAGTTATCAGATGGAATTTAGGAAGCCCTTTCACCCGGAGGACTGGGTCGACCATCAATACGGGTCTTCCTTCTATCATTTAGATGTAATTCAATTTCTGTTGTAGCAAGCTTTTAAATCTAGACCGAAAACCCTACACCCAGGGTTCTGGGCACATGTGTTTGTAATTCCTCTCTCGCAGAAAGCAAATTTAGCTAGCTACTGTAGGGTTAAACAGTGTTGTTCTTTTAGGGCTTTTCCCTTGTTCACTACTACTGTTCTTTTCTTAAAAAGAATTCAGATTAGGACCGAAACTTGTTGCTTCTGAATTTGTCATACCAGAACCATTCTTGTGGGAGTCGGTTTGTTGCCAAACCGATTGCACTTCATCATATGCCAGAACGTTAGGCGCGCTAAGCTTACAAAGTCTCATTAATTAAGTCTTTTATTTCTCATAAACTTTTCCTACATCACTACCCCAGCAAGACCCTTGTTTTTTTCCCAGGAAAAAGGTTCGTCTTTAGTTGCCTGTTCTTTTCCTTCCCTATTGCACAATTCCACACTTCCTCTACAGTGCTTTGCTCATATCAAATCAGAATAAAGAGGTGGTTTTATATGTATAAATTTTGTTTCCATTAACTGTACAGTTTTCTGTTAAGATGACCCCTACAGTATTCTTTTTTTCTCAGAAAATAACATGGGCACCTAGTAAGAGTCACTTTCACAGTTGACTCAAGTTTTAGATAATATATCACAATAGTGCAAACATTTAATATAGTTTACTTCATTAATATTTTTAAATGATTTCTAAGCGGTTCAACCCACTTACCTATGCCACTATAACTTGCAAACACTTGAGAAGTTGAGATTACCTCTATTCATCTGCTTCCAATCTGCCACCCGTCCATGAGATTCGTCTTTCGGGACCAGAATCCCCCCCCAACTCTCTTGCAGGACCACTGTCCGTAGCAAGATGCTTGCACTTAGTGCTTGGCTATTTGGTCATCACCAGACTTAGCCATTTTCTCATTTTCTTTTTTTTTTTCCTGCCTGTCCCAATAGCACAGATTTTTTCCCCCGTTTCCTCTTTTCCTCTGGAAGCCCTTCCAGTTAGGGAAAACAGTTAAGGTTGGAATCACAATAACTGTCTTGCCTCCAGCTTCCTCCTTGAGAAGTTCCCAGCTCTTAAAGAAACATTTCTTGTTTTTTTAAAAGAAAATATTATTAAATTCAAACAGATAATAACATCAATTCAGTTTGTCATTTACCACAGTAAAGTCAAATATTTACATTTATCCTCGGGCATTACATCTCCCCCTCCTAAAATTAGACATTGTCCCGATGTCTTTCGGCTATGAACAACCCTGGATAAGCTTTTTTCATGAGCTCTTCATCTTCCCAGGTAGCCTCATCAGGCCCAAAGTGTTGCCACTACACTTTAACTTGGGTAATAGCTCGCTTCTGCAGCATTACTTCTCTCCGATCAAGGATGTTCAGCGATTCGACCAAGATTTCTCCTTCAGGTTCGACCTGCAACATGCAGCATCCTAAGTCAGTTTCTTTTAAAAGAAAACATTTAGGCTGATTTACCGGAGATAATTCTCACTTGTATATCCTGCCATCTGATTACATGTTTAGGATCATAAACATATTTTTTTAACACGGAAACATGGAAGACGTTATGGACCTATATGTGACTTGGCAGAGCGAGCTGGTAAGCTACCGGCCCAATTCTTGCTAAGACTTGAAAGGGTCCACAAAATCGGGGTGCCAATTTAGCGCACCCGCTCCATTGTAATGTGCTCTTTTTTGCTCAAATTCTCACATATACATGATCACCAACTTGATATCCTCTAAACTTTCTCTTCCGATCAGCAAAGTTCTTTTGCCTATTGTGAGCTGCCTTTAAATTAACTCACACTTTCTTAACCATTTTTTCCATTTCCCTAAGCATGTCGAGTCCCAACATTAATCTATCTTCTAGTCCACCCCAGCTTGAGGGCGCGTGACACTTCCGCCCATATAATACTTCAAATGGGCTCATTTGCAAAGATGTATGATAGCCATTATTATATGTGAATTCAACCAAGTGCAGATAATCTTCCCACTTGGTCGGTTGCTGCATTACATATGCCCTTAACATGTCTTCCACCACCTGGTTCACCCGTTCTGTTTGTCCGTCAGTTTGAGGGTGATACTCTGTACTGAAATTCAACGGAGTTCCTAATTCTCCAAATAATGTTTTCCAAAAAACCGAGGTAAAGTTTACATCACAGTCTGAAATTATTATTTTAGGTAACCCATGCAGTCTAAATATGTTCTACATGAAGATGTGGGCAATCTGCACAGCTCTAAAAGTCGATTGCACAGGTATAAAATGTGTCGATTTACTTAATTTGATGGAATCGTTATTTTTCTTTGTCTTGGGGCAAACCCGTTATGAAGTCCATGGAGATGGTTTCCCACTTCCACTCCGGAATAGTTAATGGTTGTAACACCCCGCAGGATGTTGATGCTCCGCCTTAATTTGTTGTCACTCCAGACAACGTGCCAGGTACTCAACCACATCCTTCTTCATACCTGGCCAATAATACTCCTTCTGTAGTGCTGTTATCATTTTATGATATCCTGGGTGTCCACCATAGTGACTTTTATGAAATTCCCCCAAAATCAAGTTTTTAATGCTGTTTTGGTAGGGCACATATAGCCTCCCCTGATAATACAACATTCTAGTAGTACCTAAAGCATAACCCTGTTGTTTTTCCTTGCTGGTGGGGTGCTGTACTTGCTCTTTTATTTGCTGATATATCGTATCTTGTTCTGTTGCCTTTTTAATCATCTCTTCGAAGGGGCTTTTCCATTCGCTACAAGAAATCTCATATAAACATTGTAATTTCCGACTTAAAGCATCCACCACTCGATTCTCCTTCCCTTTCAAATGCTTGATCTCGAAATAAAACCACCTAGGAAATCCACCCACCGTGCTTGCCTAACATTTATGGTGGGCTGGCTAAAATAATTGGTTAGACTATGGTGGTCTGTCAATAATAAAAATTTCCTTCCCATAAGGTAATGTCGTCACATTTTCAAGGTGTGAATGACGACTGCCAACTCTAGATCATAAGCAGAATATTTCTGCTCATGTTCTTTTAGTTTCCTAGACTCATAAGAAATTACCTTCCCTTCTTGCATCAACACACCTACTACACCTTCTTTGCTTACGTCAGTGCACAACACATAATCTTTGCTAGGATCAGTTATGCTTAGAATGGGTGTGGTGGTGAGCAAATGCTTAAGTTGTTCAAAACATTTTTGGCATTCTGGGGTCCACCTAAAAGCTCTTCTCTTTTTCTGTAAGGAAGTGATAGGATACACTACTCTCGAGAATCCTTCTACAAATTGTTTATAATAACCTGCTAATCCCATGAAGGATCTGATGTCTGCCACATCCTTTGGTATCGGCCATTCCATTATGGTCTTTATCTTTTCGGGGTCCACTGTGATCCCTTCTTTTGTAATTATATGCCCCAAATATTGTATTTGTTCCTTAAAGAAGTCGTACTTGTTGAACTTGGCATATAACTGGTGTTCTCGGAGGGTTTGCAGCACCAATCTGAGGTGCTCCTTGTGCTCTTCCATAGTTCGGGAATATATCAGTATATCATTAATAAAAATCAGCAAAAACCTATCCAAATATTGATGAAATATGTTGTTCATTAAACACATAAAAGTCGCGGGGGCATTGGTTAACCCAAAGGGTAGCACCACAAACTCGTAATGTCCATACCTTGTTCTAAAAGCAGTCTTAGCTATGTCTTTTTCCTTAATCCTGATTTTGTGATACACTGATCGCAAATCGATCTTGGAAAATACTGTTGCTCCTTTCACTTGATCAAAAAGTTCATCAATCCAGGGTAGAGGATACTTATTTTTGATTGTCAATTTATTCAACTGACGATAATCTATACACATGCGAAGGGTCCCGTCCTTTTTCTTAATGAACAATACCGGAGCTCCCTAGGGAGACACACTGTGGCGAATGTAGTTTTTGTCTAATGGTTCCTGTAACTGCATTTTTAACTTTGTTAATTCGGGTGTGCTCATTCTGTAAGGTGCTCGGGATACCGGGGCTACCCCTGGTATCAATTTGATAGTAAAGTCTATATCTCTCTTAGGTGGCAGTCCGGGAATCTCCTCCGGAAACACATCAGCAAATTCTTGTATCACAGGGATGTTGTCCAATGTAGTTGTTTTATCTTTCGAGTTAGCATAGCCCACTTGGATGGCATAAATCTGACATCCCTTCCTAATGCATTTTGCTAGTTGAGAGGCAGTTAATGGTCGAATCTGCACTAGTTTCTTAATCCCCTGCATCTCTTGCCTTGTTCCAAGCTCATCCTTGTAATAGATAGTCTTTGTTTTACAGTTGAATATGGACCAATGTTTTTCTAACCAGTCCATACCAATTAGGACATCATATGAACCAAGGGGAAGCACATTTAGATCTACCTTCACTAGCTATCCTGCTATCTTTAAGGGGCAGTTATTGACCTTAGCAAGTACTTGTCTCCTTGCCCCTGTAGCCAACTGTACTAGCCATGGGTTCTTAAATTTAACAGGTTGCAATTTACAATGCTCCACAATCTTAGGACTAATATAACCTAATGTGGCTCTAGGATCAATTAAAACAGTTACAGTAAGGTCTGAAATTTTACCTTCGAATTCCACCATGGTCGACTGGTACTCCGCCTGACGATATTCCAGGGCATCATTAATCCTTGGTAGACTACTTCCTACATCATTGACTGTCGATGCTTCATGGATTTGGGAAACTTGTTCGGTTCCCTTCTATTGAGGACAGTTTTTAACGTAATGAGGTCCACCGCAGCCCCAACACTGCACTGGAGGCCTTGCTGTCCCTTCACTGTCTAATTTTCTAGGTGGTTCACTGATCCTAGACTCATTGGTTTGCTTTGACCTGAGTGAATTTTTCTGTAAATTTCTACTGTTTTGCCCTTTGGCAAAACCCTTGTTACTTCCACCTCAATTCCCTTTATTATTCCTAGCCAATTTGTTGTTTCTCTTATCAGTCCATCTTTTACCCAGAACTTCTCCCTTCTATTTACTTTGCTGGTAACAAATCCTGGCTTTACGTATTACTTCATCTATTATCTTTGGATTGTCAAATTCAATCCTTTCCCTCATATTCAAGGGTAAACTACTGACAAACCTTTGTACTTTAGCCTTTTCCTCTCTAATTTAAGGCACATAACGAAGCAATGATGTAAAACGAGTGATAAATTCATCCACGGTTTGTTGTCCCAGTCACAAGTCATGGAATTCTCTCGCTTTTTCATCATAGAAGTGTTCTGTTAGGTACCTTTCCTTCAAATATTTTTGAAATTTTTCCCAGGTAATATTCTGCTCACTTACTCCTTTAACAATCTTAACTTCCTCCCACCACAGGGTGGCTTTCCCTTGTAATTGGAAAGTGGCTAACTGTGCCTTGAGGTTGGGATCGTATTCATATAGCTGGAAGTATTTGTTCATATTAATCAACCAAGCTTCGGCTGCTTCCTCCAATTCCCCATCAAAATGTGGTGGCTTTATCTTACGAAATTCCCCTTTCACTTCTACTCGTTGCCTTTTTGATGTCTATTGCTCGGAAGCATTATCAGATCATTCTTCTCATTCTTCATCCCTTCCTTCTGACTCCTCTGGTTCTGTGTGGTGATTCTGCTCCTCTGACACCCTTTGCTACTCAACACTAGGATTCAGCGTTTGTTGATTCTACTTGTCTGATAGGCTCTTTAAAATCCTTTCCTACTCCATGGTTAACCTCGCGTTATCCTACCGTAATCGGGCCATTTCATTTTTCAACTCCTGTATTGTCTCTAATATTGCAAGGTTCGTATTGCAAGCCTCCTCTCCAAGTTGTACCCATAACTCTGGGTTATTTCCAGGGTTTGTTGCAGGTCCCTGACCCGCTACAAACCTATGTGATACGCTGCCTACCCTTCTCATGTTGGCTGCCTTCTGTTTTTCCTATTCTTAGCCTAAGAATAGAAACAGAAGAAGGGTTAACACATTAACAATGTTTTCCTTTGAATATAAATAGAATTGCAAAATAAAAATATATAATGAATTCTCTTCAGCTGTTTATTTCCCAGAGGCCACAGTTTTGAAAACGTGGCTCTGATACCACTTGTCATAAACTGAGAATTTTTTCTTCTTTTTTTTTTACATTTGTAAATATATTCATTTTACATACTCCAATGCTATTTAATTCGCATCCTATCCACGTATGCATAATCCCATATACTTATGAAGTTGGTAATCTCAGTATTAAATTAGGCAGGCTCTGCTGACAGTGCAATTTCAATCTACACCGTCATTTGGTATGGGAAATCGGGTTATGGATCTCTGGCCATCAGCTAGCCGCCTTGATTTTTGTTAAATTGAAATGTTAATTTAATACCTGCACTACCCACTGTATGTGGCATGTGCAGTCTTGACCAGCTCGGCTACTGCCTCAGGATCCCCTTGGGATCAATGGTGTTGGAGCTGGCTTGGCGATCCAATGGCTGTAGATGGCTCGAACCTTGTTCACATCACTTGGTCTCAATTCGGAATTTCATTCTTCCGCCATTTCGCTTGGTCCGCCGCTTGGTTGCTGCTCTCGTTCATGGTCCTGTTTCACTCTTCGAACCAGGCTTCTGTGGTGATAGTGGAAGGTGCTCAGAATGCTATAACTTTGTCCTCGCCCTCCGAATCTGGTCACTGGAAAGTCTTTAACTATATAAATTGTGTATACGAATTTATTTACACAACGATGGTTGAACCTGCCTCATGCATTCAGAGTTCTTTGTTTTTGTTGGTCCTGAGACTACTTCGGATATCTAACCTATTTTTCGTGGTCTCATGCAGGATCCTCTCGACTCTGTCTTCGAGCTTGGTTCCGAATGGAAACACAGTCCTCCAGAAATGGAATTAACTCCAAATTCCACCGAGTAAGAGGGTTTCCACCCTGTTTATGGTATTTTAGTTATTGCTCCATTAATTCTCTTGCAAGAGGGACCTTATTCCTGAGATTGCTACTGTTTATGCAATGTAGAGTTCGGGTTTTTAGCTCACCCGTCGAGACTTTGTTACTCATGTATTATATATATATATATATATATATATATATATATATATATCTATATATATATATATATATATATATATATTAAGTAAAGAAATTTAACTTCGAGGGTTTTTACCTCTGAAATCTTTTGAGCCGCACTAGCCTATTTGTAAATACCTTAAGCTGTCTTACAACATGTCCATTTTCTTGTGTTTATGTTTCATTATAAGTGCTGGAAGTCATATGCTAATGAAATCTGGTTTATTGGGTAATTTTGTAAATCCTGTACATTTGGAAAGTCTCCTTCCTGGGTTATAATTACCGTAGGGTTTATGTTGTTTCCAACGAGATTATCATGTATTTTGTTTACCTACTACAGCTCTTCAGCTTGCTATACCGCAGAGTTCCATGCGGTGCCAATATATGTATATATATTAATGTTCCACGTTTATTGTTTTCTCGGTCTCTTCAGTTTATTATTGCACAGAAATTACATGCACTGTTTCCAAATTAATACTGTCTTTCGACTCGCTCATTTGTTACAATCTTCTTGCTACGCATTTTAGCAGAGGGGTATTTATATTTTTTTTTGTTTAATTCGGTCAATGAATTCGGTAGTAAAGCCATTGTTAATTCTTGTTTGTAACCCGACTGCACAGTATAGCCACTAGTCGGATACTTGTCCAGTGATTAACTGAATTATCTCTGATGAGGGTTTGAGAAATGACACGTTAATTTGGGGGTTTTGAGTTATCAGATGGAATTTAGGAAGCCCTTTCACCCAGAGGATTGGGTCATCCATCAATACGGGTCTTCCTTCTATCATTTAGATGTAATTCAATTTCTGTTGTAGCAAGCTTTTAAATCTAGATCGAAAACCCTACACCCAGGGTTCTAGGCACATGTGTTTGTAATTCCTCTCTCGCAGAAAGCAAATTTAGCTAGCTATTGTAGGGTTAAACAATGATGTTCTTTTAGGGCTTTTCCCCTGTTCACTACTACTGTTCTTTTCTTAAAAAGAATTCAGATTAGGACTGAAACTTGTTGCTTCTGAATTTGTCATACTAGAACCATTCTCGTGGGAGTTGGTTTGTTGCCAAACCGATTGCACTTCATCATATGCCAGAACGTTAGGTGCGCTAAGCTGACAAAGTCTCATTAATCAATTCTTTTATTTCTCATAAACTTTTCCTACATCACTACCCCAGCAAGACCCTTGTTTTTTTCCCCAGGAAAAAGGTTCGTCTTTATTTGCCTGTTCTTTTCCTTCCCTATTGCACAATTCCACACTTCCTCTACAGTGCTCTGCTCATATCAAATCAAAATAAATAGGTGGTTTTATATGTATAGATTTGTTTCCATTAACTGTATAGTTTTTTGTTAAGATGACCCCTATAGTATTCTTTTTTTCTCAGAAAATAACATGGGCACCTAGTAACAGTCACTTTCACAGTTGACTCGGGTTTTAGATAATATATCACAACAGTGCAAACATTTAATATAGTTTACTTCATTAATATTTTTAAATGCTTTCTAAGCGGTTCAGCCCACTTACCTGTGCCACTGTAACTTGCAAACACTTGAGAAGCCGAGATTACCTCTGTTCATCTGCTTCCAATCTGCTACCCATCCATGAGATTCATCTTTCAGGACCAGAATCTCCCCCTAGCTCTCTTGCAGGACGACTGTCTGCAACAAGACGCTTGCACTTAGTGCTTGGCTATTTGCTCATCACCAGACTTAGCCATTTCTCATTTTCTTTTTTTTTCTTGCCTGTCCCAACAGCATAGAGTTTTTCCCCCTTTTCCTCTTTTCCTCTGGAAGCCCTTTCAGTTAGGGAAAACAGTTAGGGTTGGAATCACAGCAACTGTCTTGCCTCCAACTTCCTCCTTGAGAAGTTGCCAGCTCTTAAAGAAACATTTCTTATTTTTTTTAAAGAAAATATTATTAAATTCAAACAGATAATAATATCAATTCAGTTTGTCATTTACCACAGTAAAGTCAAATATTTACATTTATCCCGAGGCATTACACATTATGTGCTTGCCCATTTGAAGAACATTGTAAATTGGAATCACAATGTGTCTAACACCGAGTTGAAGCAACATTAACAGTAGATTGCCTCTATATCTATAACCTTTTAGATGTAGGGAGATGATTTTGATTTGCAAAGTGCCATTATTGATTTGTAGAATTCACATAACAAAGTGAATGTGGATGTTTCCTTGTGTAGAACCTCATGTTCCTAATAGGGGTGGTGATGATAGGGCACATACTTTAACCTTTCAATATTCAATATTTGAGGTAGGAATGCTTTAGGGAAAGGAGTATTAAGGACCTCATCATTGCCATGTTGGATAGCATGTGAAGGGGGCGAGCCTTAGTCTTTATATAAAATGATGATAAAAAATGGAAGAGACATTTTAGGGACTTTAGGGAGGTTCACTCTAGATGAGTAGTATCTTTTTTGGCTTTATTGAGATTATAGAGATTACAATATAAATGTAGGATAAATAAGGTTTTATGTTAGGATACTACCCTAACCTACCTTGGTGTTAGTCAATTAATGTATGAGACAATCATCTCTGAATAATCGCCATTAGATAGCTAGCGAAAGTTACTTAATGTAAAATATATTTCTTTATGAAATAAGGACACTACGTAATTGGTACTCATTAATGATGGGGCCATAAATTTTTCACCATGGTTTAAAGACATAATGATAATGTTTTACCATGTGTTGTTGTAATTGGAGCAAACAAGAGGCTCTCTACATTAAGAGGCTTATGACCCTCACTCTCCTTTTTGGGATGATTATATTTCAAACATTCCATCTTATTGTGAGTTGTATACTATTATTGCATTTATATTTATCTAAATATCATGCTTGCAATTTGAAGTTTAAGGGTAAAGGATCAGTACAAGTAGTTTCTTAGCACTATCTGCCAAGATTTTAAAAGACTTATACTTTTAAGTTTGATACCTATTTTGATGTCTTTGAATATCATAAAACCATGTCATTAATGATTAAATATAGGGTTGAGGAAGGATACATGTAGAAAATACAAGTGACTTGACATATTTCGATATTCTTATAACCTCTATTGGTTAGCCTAAGTAGTACCTCATTGGACATCACCTTTAGATAGATTTATCTTGCATGTACCATTGGGAATATAGAAATCTCTTTAGGTGTATCCAAACCCAACTTTACATAAATATGTAGTTGCATTTTTGTGTACATTAAGCATAACACTTTGGGAAGATCACTTGTACCTACTAGGGAATCAAGTAGTGTAGCTAAAAATATGGTATATCCACTATGGTGAGCTTTGTGAAAGATTTCAACTAAGTATTATTGTTGGAGACCGTTTGATATATTAGATAGATATATCACTTGATACTTAGTTTTCCCTAGGGCCTTGAAAAAAATAACCATTACAACACCACTAATGATATTCCTACATCTTTAAGTATATAGGGAATTTAGCATAATAATACTCAACATGGAGTAATGCTCCCATTAAACAATTTTGAAAAATTCTATGTCCTACTAGTGTAATTGTAGGAGACATATCTCAAAAGACTCCTTATGTGAGATCAATCATATAGATATTTTCTCCTAGTTACCATTGTGTGGGTTTCATAATAAATTTAATTGTTACATATCTCAAAAGAGTCTTCATGAACCATTGATTGCATTGAGATTACTATGGTATAAACCTTTGAGCGACCTTGAGTGGTCTTATGACCCATACTCAGAACATGGAAGCCATGGACGACATGCTCAATACCTCATACAATAAAAAATAATAACTTAACTCTCAAATTTTCAAATCAGATAAGTTGTTTAAGAACATGATGCTTACCTAAAGACCTTATATACTAAAATTATGGTTTACTTATCTCTATTAGGATGACTTGGCTAGAACAAACAAAAGGAATCATAATCACCCACACTTGTCACATAACCATGATATAAAAAAATATTTCCATAATTAGAATTCATAACACAACTTTCCTAAAAAAAAATATTAATATATTTAGTGGTTTCAATCCAAGTACTCAAAATATCTAAGTTAAACACTATTTACATCTTTATAAAATTTTGTAAAACCTAAAATAAAAAAATTATATTTAAATTTAAAACAATAAAAATAATAACATAAATAAATAAAACAACTTATAAAAAATACATTATTTAAATATATAGATATATGACCTAATTATATTTGCAAAAACCACCTCTATTAATTTTAAAATAAAAACTTAATATGTAAAACAAGAGACAAGTTATACCAAAGAAACATAACTAGCAATTTCATCACATGTTGCAAAGGAAACGTCGTAAGACAATAGCGTAGGAAAGAGTAGCATAAAAGCCATCAAAAGCAGCAAAAAGTGAGAGGCAGATCCAATAAAGTATTACCTCCCAAAGCCTAAAGCAGTCAAAATGTCAAGAGTCCAAGGAAGCCAAGAAGAAAGAGAGAACCATAGAAGCTTATTAAGCTATGAATGAAATTAAAGAACTCCTAAAACAAGCAAGAAATGATTCACCTATCATATCACATCACACACGAAAATGTTTCTTGTCTAGGGAGAAAGAACACCAATCATAGAAGAGAATTACTTCTTCTTCATAGGCATGCTCACATGAAGATTAATCTTTTTCACCATATAAAATCACTAAGATTTAACTAAGAAAAATCGCTCACAAACACCCTGATTTGCCTCTACCAACACCCATAACATTGTTATCATGGAATGGGTATGAGTACAAACTGGTGCTTCATAGTTTTTCCTTCATCTTTAGGTTTGAATTTTTCAGTTCATTCATGTACGAATACTAAGAAAGAAGTTCTCTTGCTAGAGAGATTTGACCTTATTATGCATCTACAAGGGAAAGGTATTATTTATTGTCAATGTTGCATTTTAATGTGGCTTCACTAAAGTCAAATTACAGTCATCTAAGTAACATTGAAGATGTTATTTGTCATTAATATCTTGGGATGGGTTTATATACCATATCTGAAATCTTTTCTCAACACATTAAGGGAATTGATTCATTTGGTTTCAAGCACAATGACACTTCCTATTCACAATTTCTCTAAAACACCCTCTGGAGTTACAATACTTCTAGCTTTTGGCCACCATGAAAGATTCAAGTATATTAATGCTAGGTTGGTGAGCATGTCAAGAGTTGCACAGGGAAGATGTGAAATGACAAACCAACACAAGAGGAGCTCATAGGTGTGGATCACTAGGAGCTCCTACAAGCAAAATGCCACACAGGCTTCACATTAATCTTCAATAATAAATAGATACAATTTGTTTGGGATAGCAAATCATATCCCTGAATAATAGGAACCGAATGACTAAGAAAAGTAGAATGCACAACTATGTAACAAGAATAACCTATTCTCCATTAATTCTAACACTCCCTCTTAATGGAGAAAGGGTTCTTAAACACACCTAATATGTCCCTAAACAACTAAACTTCAATCTTCCCAGAGGCTTAGTAAATATATCAGCGATATTATCACAATAATTACAATATTCAACACAAATCTCTTTGGACTACACCTTTTCCCTAACAATATGAAATTGAGTGTCTATGTGCTTAGTGTTTTTATGAAACACAGGATTTTAAGCCAATTTGATGGAACTTTGATTATCACAATTGATAACCGTAGCTTCTGTCTGTTCTTCTCCTGCATCTTGGAGAAGTCTGTGCAACCAAAATGCCTCACATGCTATTGCGCACATAGCTTGATATTCTGATTTTGATGGGGATAAGGCTATAGTATGTTGCTTATTGCTGCACCAAGAGATCACCCCGGATCCAATGCTAAAGGCGTAACTTGTAATTGATCTTCTATCATCTAAATTTCCCGCCCAATCAGAGTCCGTATAACTTGTCGAGCTAACATCAAATGAGTCAGAATACAAAATACCAAAGTCTGAAGTTCCTTGCAAATACCTCAGTACTCCTTTTGCTGCAAGCCAATGGTTCTCATGAGGTTGAGTCATGAACTGACTCAAAACACTCACTGCATAAGCTAGATCCGGTATCGTTGTAGTCAAATACTATTTGTACAATGTTGCATCTGCATATTTCGAACCATCATCCACCTGAAATATTTTGTTTTGTTGTAAAGGCACAAATGCAGCCTTGCAATCTTTTTTTTTTTCAACCCTGAAGCTCTGATACCATGTTAAGAGCTGCACAGGGAAGACGTGAAATGACAAACCAACACAAGAGAAGCTCACAGGTGCGGATCACCAGGAGCTCCTACATCAAAATGCCACACACACTTCACATTAATCTTCAATAATAAATAGATACAATTTGTTAGGGACAAAAAATCATATCCCTGAATAATAGGAACTGATTGACTAAGAAAAGTAGAATGCACAACTACGTAACAAGAATAACATATTCTCCATTAATTCTAATAGAGCACATGTGACCATTATTTTCTATATTATTTGTTCCAATTAATGGTCTAGCTTCCTTATTGAGAATATTGGTACAATGATTATGTGCTCATCTATATTGTGTTTGGTTCTTCCAAAAATATCACACAACTTGAATTTGTGAGGTTGTTCCTCTCATACGGGCTTGCACTTAGTCATTGAAAGTATTTGTGAAGTTGAACAAAGCATGGTGGCAGTGGAAAAAATACTATCATATTGTAAGATTTCCTCTTGGCTCTCCTAATTTGTTTGTTACCAAAGGGCTGAGATCAACTTTGGTTGTCCCCAGATTTTATGTTTGGGTTGTGTTAAAGGGTGAATGCAATTCAGGTCATTTGGTGTTTATATGTGTTGGTCTTATGTTTGGGTTGTGTTAAAGGGTGAATGCAATTTAGGTCATTTGGTGTTTAGATGTTCTGGTCTTATGTTTAAGTTGTGTTAAAGGGTGAATGCAATTCAGGTCATTTGGTGTTCATTTGGTGTTTAGATGTTCTGGTCTTATCTGATTTGTTGGCTTTGAGAGCTTCTACATTCATTATCCTTGCCATTTTACCATTTAGCTTCTTTTTTCTTAAGCATTTGGTCAAAATGCATGTAATCTCTAAATTTAAACTAGTAACTTCATAAGATTAAATATATACCATTAACCATTAAACTTACTCAAATTATGTTTTATCTATATAAATATAAATTTATTTATTTTAAATTTAAATTTAATTTAAATTTGAATATATTAAAATTAAATCTTATTTAAAATTTTATATATTAAAAAACTTATTTATTTATTTTTATAATTTATTATAAAATAAATTAACTTAAATCCAACTTCAAATTGATCAAAGAATGGGCTGGTAATACAAATCATTCACATTCGGGCTCCAATTCTTTGTAAAACATAATACGTCCAAGTTGAAAGACAAAACTAAGTGGATTCTGATAACTCTGACGTCGATGTCACGTTTCACATCACAAATTAGCTACAAGGCCTGATATTCAAGACTCCATTGACTTTTGGTAGACCATGTTAAAAAATATCTCATATTCATGAACATGTAATTTGAAGTTAAAGTTTATGGATAAAAGTTGCTCTGAAATCATTCACATTCGGGCTCCAATTCTTTGTAAAACATAATACGTCCAAGTTGAAAGACAAAACTAAGTGGATTCTGATAACTCTGACGTCGATGTCACGTTTCACATCACAAATTAGCTACAAGGCCTGATATTCAAGACTCCATTGACTTTTGGTAGAAACCATGTTAAAAAATATCTCATATTCATGAACATGTAATTTGAAGTTAAAGTTTATGGATAAAAGTTGCTCTGAAATGTTTGAAAATTCAACATAGCAGTTGAACGCACAACTACAACCGAAAAATCCCAAGCCCCTGCAAATATGAAACTAATATCAACAAGGAAAAGGCTCCAACTATTTTGAAAAATTCAAAAGGTAAAATGAAGGGCAGGAAGAATTTGGTTATCGCTGAACGCACACGTTCCCAAGTGTTTATCTTATGAATATTGTTATTTAATGTACGACTTTACATTTTCTATAAGTTTCGACGTTTTTTTTGGCAGCGCCTAACCAGCCATATATCAAGTATTAAATGCACCCGGAGATGCATGCGAGATAATTCGTTAACACACGAATTTGAAAACTCGTCACTAAATAAAAAAAAGGCATTTTGCACGGGCTATGTCGCGTGCATCTCCCGGTGCATTTAATACTTGATATATGGCTGGTTAGGCGCTGCCGGAGCAGCTTATCTAGATACCATTCATGCACAGAATTTAAGAAGGAGATAATTTTTTTACGTCAAAAGAATATTAAAGTGGCAAATATTGCAGATTAATGAGCTAACCCAATTACATTTTAAAAATAAATAAATAAAAGAAATGGCAGATAATGTTTGATTCCAAAAATAAATAAAAGAAATGGCCGATAATGTTTGATTCCAAAAATAAATAAAATAAATAAAAGAAACGGCACATAGTGTTTGATTCCAAAAATATTTGATGCGAAATATATATTTAATATAAATAAAAGTTATAAATTATTGATATTTATTTTATTATATTAATGATTTTTATTCATAATCATTATAAAATATGTCAGAAAAGATTAATTAAAAATAAAAAAAAATTATGTATAAAAATGTAAAATTTATATAGCTATAAATAATATTATTGAAAAGATCCATGTTAATTCTTTATTTATTAGGTTTAGAGAGATTTGTATAATTTTTTTTTTTTAATTTTATATTTCAAAAAATGTATTTGCATCTTTTAATATATCTAGATTTAGAATGAATTTATGCTAATATTATGGTAATTGAAGATACATGGGTGTGTTTCTTGCCCCTTTGGTGATTACAAGTGGTGTGGATTTTCTTGAATAACAATGATGATTCAATCTACATTAGCAAATAGTCACGAGTGATTTAACATAAATTATAATCAATTTTCTCACATTGTTAAACAAAAACCTAAAATTAAATTAATATATAAATTAATCTTTACTTTTTAGAAGCTAATATAATCTATTTGAAATTATATAAAACATACTTAATGTTATAATTAAAAAATGATAATTATTTATTGAATGAATGATTAATTAATTAATTAACCCCTACACATTATTGTTGATCCATGTGTATTTCCTTTCTAATCTCTTTTATTTCTATACGATAATTGTTGTTCCATAAATTGTGTTGTATTCACAATTATGTTAATGATGCTTGCCTTGTAATAGAGGTTATGATAGTGTTTTATGGGTTGGTGGTGTGGTTATTAACTCTAGTTCAGTTTGATATTTTTGCTTTCTGCCTCGACACAAAAAAGGTTTTTGAGCACTACCGTAGTCTCTTTACATTGGGTCTAGTCACTGCAGGTTTTAGCTCTTACTAGAGGAGTTTTGTCATATCCTTGAGTCGCAGTGACACTATAAATTTTCTAGAATTTTCCGCAGTTGTATGGTCTTTAGGTGATGACTTGATATTATTGAGTTTGGGCTTTCATGGAGGTGTATTAAGTCCCTTTTCTGGTTTTGGATCAAAGAGTTCTTGTCTCTCTTGTCTCCTTTATTATTTGGTAGTTGTTGTCATGCCTCCTCGGTAAAGGATGAGTAGTAGGAGGGGTGGAGGAGGTAATATAAACATAAGAGAATGTGTCCTTTTGCCTATGACTTTGTGGCCAGCTTCTATGATGTAGTTCCTTTGGCAGTTAGGAAAGAGGTTTTATTGTTGGAAATTAAAGAAATTGAGTACCACCCTTATCACTCATATTATGAAGGGATGGGGGAGGATTTGAAATGGTTCCCATACCCTAGAAAATATTGGAATAAATGAGTCCATTTTCTAAACTCGTTGGGCTTGCACTAGCAAATAGTCACTTCGCTTCACCTGATATTTAAGGATAGAAAACTTGAGTTCTACAGTCACTTTTCTTCCATAGAAGATGTTAGAAGAATGATTCATAACCTCAAATACTGTTTAGATAGTGTGGGATCCTAATTACCTCATGTTGATGTAGAAATTTTGAATAATAAACACTTATTCAACAAAGATTATCCCGATTATACACTATTGTGGAATACATGCATAATACATAACCTCCTCTACATTGATCATCAATTTAGCAGCATAAAAAAAACAATGAAACATCAATAGCATGCACACATTAACATAGTATGTATCCCGGGGAAGGCTTATAGTTGAAAACCCCACACTATCTGTATATTATAATGATTGAGAACATGTAACAATACATAGTACAATACTCCTCACAAGTATCCAACACTATCTCCACCTGTTACACACAAAACTAGCTTAGATCCGAACAAGTCACAGGTTCAAATCTCCTCCGCTACTTTGCTTGCCTCTATTGCACAATACCTGCTGAGAATCACTCACACTAGAAATCACGTGAGCACAGGCTATTCTACTGGGCATATATTGGGCAATCATCATGGGCATACTCAATACATTGCTTGTGCAAGATGTCATGCACAACTATAGTCACAATTGATAGCAATCTCAACCTCTAACACCTGTCTCCACTGAACTGTACATGCACTGAGTTAATTGATGTATTCTCCAGTTGCATTATGAGTTAATAATTAGTGAACATAACTCATCACTAGTCTAATTGCAGTTAGACTAAGTACAATTAGTTTAACCAAGTCAAACTGAACACAACTCCATCAACTCCACATCCAACTCCATCAAACTCAACCACATGAGTTCTAACTGAAGTACTGCATGCAATAGCTCAACTGACCCATAAGAAAAGCGTATTTCCTTCTGACAGCTGCATGTGCCACATCTGTAGCTCAAACTGAAGTGCTTCAAGAGGATAAGATAAAGTTTATAGTCTAAATATTATTATGAGACAATAATATTTGACTTTTCTATTTTTGACTAGTAGTCTAAAAATAGACTCTGATCACTCTTGCTGTGATCTGAAAATAGAAGTCCATCTATTTTTCCCAACATGACCAATCATCCATAAACAACATCCTACAACTCATAGACCATGATCCATATGTCTAAAAATAGACATAGTCTAAAAATAGACTTTGCGCCATAATTTGCATGCGGGCCCACTTAGTGAAGGCGACTCCGTTCCAGTAAGCTCCATCATCTTGTTGCATTCTCAACACTCCCTCTCAACAAGATATGGATTATCAGCAACCCCTATCATGCCTCGGTGGTATTCGAATTTTCTCCTAGTAAGCGCCTTCGTTAAGATATCAACATCCTGATCCTCTGTTGGAATGTAAGAAAGTAACATGATTCTCCGCTGCACACAATCTTTGATATGATGTTACCTGATGTCAATGTGCTTAGATCTATCATGGAATACAGGATTAGCCGAGAGTTTAATGCAACTCTGGTTATCACAATAAATCACAGTAGGCTCCAAGTAAGAACCGAACAAACTGACCAAGATCTTCCTCATCCATATAGCCTCGCATGCAGCCAAACTTGCTGCCATATACTCGGCCTCTGTTGAACTGAGTGCCACGGATCTCTACTTCCTGTTGTACCAAGAAACTATTGTCGACCCGATATTAAAGACCCCTCCTGATGTGCTCTTTCTGTCCATTGGGCTCCCTTCCCAATCTGCATCCATGAAGCCACATAGCTTCACTTCATCCTCCTATCTGTACGACGCAATACATGCTTGCCTGCCTTGTAGAAGAGCTTGGTTGGCTAAAGCATAGCTTGTGAAAGCTGGTTAACAACATAGCATATATCGGGTCGTGTATTGACCAGATACATAAGCGACCCCACCAACTGTCGATAAATAGTGGCATCCACTTCTTTTGCCGAAGTGGCATCCTCCTTCCTCCAACCTCCAGGAAGAGGAGTATCAACAGGCTTGCAGCCATGCATGTTTAACTTCTCCAGTATCTCCTGAGCATACTTACCCTAAGAAACAAATAGTCCATCACTGCGCTGCCAAATTTCCAATCCTAGGAAATAATGAAGGAGGCCCAAGTCCTTCATCTCAAACTCCTTAGAAAGATCATCCTTGCATGAAAGTATCAACAGTTCATCACCCGTTAGAATCAAATCATCTACATAAAGTACAATGATAAGCAACTTACCCTCCACCACAATTTGGTATATGTTAGGATCTGCCTCAATCTTGGAGAATCCAAGTCTAGTGAAATAGCTGTCTATCTGAGTGTACCAAGCACGTGGTGCTTGTTTCACCCCATACAGCGCTCTCTTGAGCCTGCACACATGTGACTCGCTGCTGAAGATCTCAAAACCTTCGGCATACTTAATGTACACCTCCTCCTCAATGACTCTATTGAGTAACACAGTCTTCACATCCGTCTGATGAATGTGCCATCCCATCTGTGCTGAGAGAGCAAGAATCGTTCGTATGGAAGAATACCTTGTGACAGGTGCAAAGGTCTCCTCATAATTGATCCACTCTATCTGTGAAAAGCCTCAGGAAACAAATCTTGCCTTGTACTTTTCCACACTCCTGTCAACTGCCTGCTTAACTTTGTAGATCCATCTCGAACCCACCACTGATTTCCCTTCCGGTCTAGGAACAATCTCCCATGCACTGTTTCTGACAATCGAATCATACTCTTCCACCATGGCGTCTACCCATGCGGGATCCTCCACAGCTTCCTCGAAAGAGGATGGCTTAGTCACAACACATTTGCTCATAAGAGCCATGTATCCAGTGTACCAATCAGGTGACTGTCTCTACCTGCGTTCGGTTGTAGGTGGTCCTACAACTTTCTCTGCATCTTGAGCCAGTCACTCAGCTTCTGTCAAGTGCTTTCGCCCTCTGATGGTTGGCACTGCATGAGTGGTCTCTTCCACTCCATGAACCTCGTCCTGTGGATGATCCACGTCCTGAAGCTCATCCTTAGGAACTAATAGCTCCTCATCTACATGCAAGTGTGGCTCCCTCTCAAGCAAACACTTCATGGCTTTCTCCTTCTGAAATTTTATATCTCGTCGCACAACAGTCTTACCAATGTCTGGTAAATACACACGATAGTTGCGGGGCATATCAGTGTACCCCACAAATATTCCAACCTCTGCGGTCGGCTCCAACTTCTTCCTGGCATCCTTCGTCACATGCATGTAAACGTTAGCGCCAAAAATCATCAAATGAGAAAGATCAGGCTTCTTACCAGAATAAGCCTCCTCGGGTGTACTCATGTCAAGTATCCTGTGAGGACAACAGTTCTGCACATATACTACAGTATTGCATGCTTCTGCCCACAAGTGAAGGGGTAGGCCGTGATCATGCAACATCGCCCGTGCAGCACCCACGATCGTTCTTTTCTTCCGCTCAGCACCCACGATCGTTCTGTTCTTCCGCTCAACAACCCCATTCTGCTATGGGTTATGGGGATCTATGAGCTCTCTTCGAATTTATTCTGCACTGCAGAAATCCTTGAACTCGCTAGAGATGTATTCACCACCATTATCGCTCCTAAGAGCCTTCACCTTCTTCCCCGACTCCTTCTCAACCAGTGCTTTGAACTGACAGAACTTTGAGTATGTCTCGCTCTTCTCCTGCATGAAGAAGATCCGGCACTTAAGAGAGAAATCATCAACAAAATTCACATAATACCTGTGTTTTGCTGTCGAAGCAACTAAGAAAGGTCCACACACGTTTGCGTGAATTCTCTCAAGGATCGTCGTGGCGTGACTATCCTTCTCGTGAAAGGTTGCTTTCACAAACTTTCCCAAAGTACACCCCTTGCACTGATATGACTGCGCAAGAGTGCCTTTAGGAAGCCCTGTAGTGATCTGTTGCAGTATCTTCAAGGCTCCATGGTGAAGGTGACCCAATCTCCTGTGCCACAGCTCGCCATCATCCCGGCTCACCAATCCTTCTGCTTTGCATGCCATTGTTGCGCATCCATCTGCATGCAACTGATAAAGGTTCCTCACTCGAACCCCTATCTTCTGTGTTTCTCCAGTTGTCTTGCTGTGCAGGAAAGCGTTTCCCTCCATGAAAACAACATCATATCCCTTGTCTTCTAACATCACCACAGAGATAAGATTCTTCTTCAATCTTGGAACATGCATCACTTCCTTCAATACGAAGGGTTTACCAGACTCCCTCTCAAAGGAAATGGTACCGATACCGGTCGCACTGTATCTACCATCATCACCCATCTCGATGTGCACTCCAAGATCTTTGTCCTCCAGATCAGAAAACAAATCTCGATCTCCTATCATGTGAAAAGACGCACCACTGTCCAAGAACCACACCGATCCCATCACACTTGAAACCAAGCATGCGATCAATGAAAAATCAAGCTCAAACTGCGAGGCTAGAGCCTCTCCTACTGCAGATCCATCAACTTGCTTGTTCTTCTTCTTTTGCGGACAATCAGTGGCATAGTGTCCATGTTGGTGACAGTGAAAACACTTCACCTTGGTCATGTCCTGCTTCTTGCCTTTCGCACCATACTGAGAAACTTTCTTGCTCTTCCCCTTATTTTCTTTGGCAGCCAAAGCACAATTTTCTTCATCAGGTACCTTTGCTGAAGATCTGTCCCTGGTATTCCGCTTGATCTCCTCTTCCACAAGATCTGACCAAAGTCTCTCCCATCCTAGCAATTTCTCTCGACCATTGATAGAGTCCTAATAGGAATGCCAACTCTTTGGAAGACCAAGGAGAGTCAAGCTCACCAAGTCCTCATCATCGACAGTCAACCCCACACTTCCCAGCTCATCTCGACACTGAGTGAACTTTGTGAGATACTTGGGCATACTGTGTCCCTTCTCACATTTGATGTTTCTGAGTTTATCCTTGAGCGCCAGCTTCCTCTGATCACTCTTGCTTTGGAATAGATCTGTCAACACTTTCCACATCAAGTATGGAGAAGCCTTTCCATGCAGGCTGGACACAATGTGATCCTTCACGCCCTCCAACAGAATCCTTCGACACTTTGTTGTCTTCTTTTGCCAAGCATCAACCTGCGCAGCATTAGTAGGCTTTGGGAGAGCAGCCTCTATGAAATCCTTCAGCTCATTATCATCCAACACTGCCTCCATCCTATCCTTCCATGCAATATAGTTTGAGCTGCCCTCAAGAGCATACTCTAATCGCAATCTGTTGAAAGACATTGCCACGTTGATACCAAGAAAACACTGCTGCAAATTCGAATTCCACCATCTCCATACTCAACCGCCTCTGATCTAGAATTCGTGAGAACAAAGTATTTCTCATACAGAGATTGACTGTATGGGCTTTTACCGAATATCTCACCTTCCAAAGGAAGGATGAATCCAGAGGCTACCTGGCCCGATTACAAACTCTACCTGAAGAAATAAAATGTAATCACTTTCTGAATAATAGATCTGATGATAAGCAACTCTGATACCATGTAGAAATTTTGAATAATAAACACTTATTCAACAAAGATTATCCTGATTATACACTATTTTGGAATACATGCATAATACATAACCTCCCCTATGTTGATCATCAATTTAGCAGCATAAGAAAAACAATGAAACATCAATAGCATGCACACATTAACACAGTATGTATCCCGGGGAAAGCTTACAGCTGAAAACCCCACACTATCTGTATATTATAATGATTGAGAACATGTAACAGTACATAGTACAATACTCCTCACAAGTATCCAACACTATCTCCACCTGTTACACACAAAACTAGCTTAGATTCGAACAAGTCACAGGTTCAAATCTCCTCCACTACTTTGCCTGCCTCTATTGCACAATACCTGCTGAGAATCACTCACACTGGAAATCACGTGAGCACAAGCTATTCTACTGGGCATATATTGGGCAATCATCATGGGCATACTCAATACATTGCTTGTGCAAGATCTCATGCACAACTATAGTCACAACTGATAGCAATCTCAACCTCTAACACTTGTCTCCACTGAATTGTTCATGCACTGAGTTAAATGATGTATTCTTTAGTTGCATTATGAGTTAATAGTTAGTGAACATAACTCATCACTAGTCTAATTGCAGTTAGACTAAGTACAACTAGTTTAACCAAGTCAAACTGAACACAACTCCATCAACTCCACATCCAACTCCACCAAACTCAACTACATGAGTTCTAACTGAAGTCCTGCATGCAATAGCTCAACTGACCCATAAGAAAAGTGTATTTCCTTCTGACAGCTGCATGTGCGACATCTGTAGCTCAAACTGAAGTGCTCCAAGAGGATGAGATAAAGTTTATAGTCTAAATATTATTATGAGACAATAATATTTGACTTTTCTATTTTTGACTAACAGTCTAAAAATAGACTCTGATCGCTCCTGCTGTGATCTGAAAATAGAAGTCCATATATTTTTCCCAACATGACCAATCATCCATAAACAACATCCTGCAACTCATAGACCATGATCCATATGTCTAAAAATAGACATAGTCTAAAAATAGACTTTGCGCCATAATTTGCCTGCGGGCCCACTTAGTGAAGGAGACTCCTTTCCACTAAGCTCCATCATCTTGTTGCATTCTCAACAGGTTTTCTAGCGAGTGAATTTGCCTCTAGAAACCTCATTGATCCTCTAGTTGATCATGGACAAACAACAACCATTATTTCCTCTAACTACGATTAATGATGGTAGAATTCAGAGTTTTGTTTGTATTTTTTTTAAGTGTCTCTTCACTATATATAATATGATAGTCCACTTTTCTCGACATGTTATGAAGAGATCAACTAATGAAATCATGTTGTATTGTCACTTGTTGTTGAAGGGAAAAGTTCGCTAAGGAAAGGGTTTAAAATCTCAACAAAGCAGGATAAGATAATCAGCAAAGGACACTCAAAAAAGCATGCCAAACATATGAATTATCAAACTTGGATTTGGAGACATACCAAGAGGTCCTAAGTTTGAAGATTTTCCTGTAAGGTCCAAACCCTTTGCTTCCTCCAAGATGTGCAAACCTGCAAATCAATCACATAAGCATATACATAATATATAATTCAATGTGCATACATAATAATATGTTAGATCATGATATATAAACATATAGACTATCCTTTATAAGATGACAACATATATTCAGAATAGGACATGAACTTCTTGATTGATTAACAAAGGTAAGTATAGGAAATATAAAACCTAATCCAAGCCAAAGGCACTGACGAAGCCTTCCTCTGAATCCGTCCAACCCGAGACATGAAGGCAACATTTCTAATAAGTGAAAGAAGATGCTAAATAGGGATGTTGAGCATCTCTGTAAAGGAAACCAAGGTTTCCTATAGACTGGGAGTGCAAGAGGCATGGGAAAAGAAAACTTTATTTGAGAGAAATTGAGTATAATTTTGATATCCTTCTTTTGTTTTCATTAAGCGTACCCAAGGGGTTTATATATACCACCTCAAATTGGTTATTTCAATTAGGCCACGAGCTCCTGTAGGTGGGTTCTCGATAAAACCCGTAAACCTCGCCCAAAAAATAGAAATTTATTTTATTTTTTCATATTTTAAAATATGTACATAGGTATAGTATTATGGGACCAACGTATGTACACATTTTTGTATGAGTAGAGTCACATATGGATTTTGAAATACTATTTTTTAGTATAAAGTCAAGTCTGTAAGGGAAAAGGGATTGCCCAAGGCCATAAAATAATATCAGATCTACATGAGTGCTAAATGATGATATAATATATTGCCCTTAATATATAAGGTCACAAGGGGAACATGATGGCCAAAACATCTTAAATATAGAGAGGAGTCATCCAAAAACCTGAGAGGAGATCATTCTAGCCCATTGAATACCTATGGAAGGAGTCAGAAAGAAAACTCATGTTTGAGGCAGGCATACCCATGCTCAAAAGTAGTAAAGCATATATGTTGATAAATTATAAGGTGAATCCATAATGTATACATAAGTGTACAAAAGAAGTTGAAGAGTACCTAGTGGATCATCAGATCATAGCCATGAAAGAACACAACAGAACTATATCTCAATATCACATATAGGAAAATGTATGACCAATGATACTAGAAGACTCTATGATCAATGATGATGCATAACTGATCCTCATAAAAGTACTAAGTAATATAGGTGGAATAGTGGTAGTACATAAACTAAGGTGCCAACATATAAGATGTTGTGAAAGATTACAACATATAGAGCTAAAATGTGTCACTAACAAAAAACTGAAGGAATTGTCAAGTGAACCAAGATACTGACACAGCCCAAGGTATTCACTGACCATAGATGGTACTTTTCTACACTATGGGAATTAAATGAGATGAAGTCGACCATGTGAGAAATTGTTTGATCACTGGTCATTGATGTATATCGTTAACGAACACGAGTCAACTTAGCAATAATGATAATGAGTGTCAACGTACCTCAGTACAAACTAATAAGTGTGAATAAATGTGTTGAAGTCAAACACTTGAAAGAATATATAAGTCAAGAGACATTGATGTATTCTCACTATCGATAGTGAAGGAGTCTACCACTGATGACTGCAAACTCTAAGGTATTGAAAAATAACTCTACACCTTTTTCCCAGAGAAATGAGTTGGATTCAATGGGAAAATATCCACTCAAAGGAAGGCATTAAGTCATCCCACATCAACTAACGCGAGTGTAATGTGCAG
The DNA here is from genome assembly GCA_031772625.1 of Pinus tabuliformis. Lineage (NCBI taxonomy): Eukaryota > Viridiplantae > Streptophyta > Pinopsida > Pinales > Pinaceae > Pinus > Pinus tabuliformis. The sequence goes on along the minus strand of CM062809.1, from coordinate 565,897,380 downwards.
GCCAAGAATTTGGAAGAACTCAGATGTAGAGAGATGAGGTAACCATTTTGAAGTACATTTCTAGCGTAGAAAATAGGTAGCTAGTGCACAACAAAAATCTTATGAACCAGCCAATAATGAAAGATGACACAGAGGCGAGGAATCCACTAATAAGATCAAATGGAAACCAAGGTACTGAACGAATCCCAATGTGTGATAATGTAAGCTAACGTAGAACACAAGGGAAACCACTCAATCAAAAACCCATAATGTTTATTGATGTTGAGCACAAGGTCACCTATCAATGATGTAAATAGGGCCATGGTTCAACTCTAGGTCTACTCAGAGAAATTTGTCAGAGTTAATAAGAGAAGACCTAAAAGTAAGAAGTCAATAGAGACCTTCTTAACCAACATGAGCAAAGGACAATGTTGTTGATGTGATACTGAGAATAACTTGACAAAATGGGTATGAAAAATAGAAATGAGTTAAGAGATACTGCAGAATGGATAGCAACATGTTTACCTCCCTTGAACAAAATCACGAATTGATGTGACTTTATGGTAGAATAAAATATATTTTTAAAGTTTGCAATGCATGAGGCATTAACAAACTCTCCATATGATTGGAAGAGATAACCAACAGGTGGAGGACTAACTAAAGAACAAGGTTATTGCTTCCCTAAAGTCAAACTAAGTCTCATCTCAATGGAGGAAAGACTCATTTTAATTGCTTTGTTCAAGGGTGATACGAATAACTCTTGCTGCCATCAAATGATGAAGAAATTGTCTTGTTCTTGCTATTTTTTAAATATTTAATTCTTTTGTCTTTTTCATATTTAAAGCTTGAAAAGGAATAAAAGAATGCCTATAATATAGTGGAGAGAAAGAGTGTTAAGGGAAAATGTATTAGTTCCTAGGACTAGAACATTTCTATGCTCAATGCAAGGTGGCAGATGCTGGTCATCGACACTCATGGGATGTTCCCTCCATGGAAAATGGTGTCAATTCACAAAAACTAATGAATGCATGGTTTTGAACATGCAAAAAAGTCATGGTCAAAAGTGGATTATAAACGATTCCAAATGAAGTCAACTTAAGGCCAAAATGGGTGTAAGTGATCAATATGAAATGCAATAGTACAACTCAACACATGGGAGCCTCTAGGGTATAAAGCTAGAATAATAGTGAAGAAGAAGAAGAATGAAGCTTCAACAAAAAGTCATGGTGGGACTAAAGAGGACTCCCAAGCCTACTCAATACTTACAGCATGGGAAACATATGTTAGTGAGGTTCTAACTAGGAAGCCCATGGAAGGAAAGGATCTACCACTATGTTATGATTTTACAAAATGACAAGTGAGAGAGGTTAAAAAAGCGCAACATAGTGGGGTTGACCCTATGGCTAAATATCTGCATATGAGGTCAAGATGAATAAAGAAATGAAAAATTTATATGTCTTAAACTATATGATAGTTTAGAATATGATACCTGCCACGATAGGTCAGGGATCATGGAGTTAAAAAAACATTAAAAATATCATTAACTGATAAAAAGTATCCGTCGCCCTTAAAAATACCTTTCTTAACACTTCAAGGAAAGGTCAAAAGTTCATAAAAATAAAATAATAAAGTTAAAAATGAACTTTAGGAAAGTGGGTTTTAGATTTTAATTATAAAATAGAGTTTTGGACTCACCCAATTCATTTTCACCATTAAAGTGTTGAGAAGAGGGCTTTTAGAGCGAACTTGGGCAAGTGAATCCGATCAATTCCACCAATGAATCTGGAAAACACAATCTCGGGGTAATTCATGACCTTAAACTCTTCCATTTGATTGAAAATTTAATAGATTATATCAAAATTCTCAGTCAATTTTTCAAATTTCAAAATTTGTCTACGTGTGTGCAGGTCCAAGATTTTAAATTCGCGTATAGAAAACCCTATACGCGGGTTACTAAAGAGAAAGACACGTATATACACAATTTTCTCTTACATAAACTGTGTATGTGCAAAGGAAAGTTTTAAAAATCAAATTCTAAAGGATGAAATATCTTTTTCAAAATGTCGATGGTTTGGAGGGAAAGAGAACATAGTGATGTGGACAATGAGGTATTAGATGATCAAGAATCCTTGGATGGATTGAAAATTTGTGTTTTGCTCAAATTATTCTTGATGCCAAACATGAGAGCTCAAACTCGATTATTGGCGATGTTGATTCATTACTAGGAACCAGAGCAAGAGAAATTCATCATAGATTCAATGCCTTTACAGATTGAAGTAGAATATATCTAATTCATTCTAGGACTATCTCGAAGGGGAGAAGTAGTTAACCTGAAGGAAAAGGATAGTGGCGGCCTTAATATTGATGATTATATTGTTGTATGTTGTGCACCAAGCACTAACAAAGTTGTTTCACAAGTCCCAATAAAAAAAATTATCAACCTTCCTATCAAGATAATCTTTTTCACTATTGCCAGGATATCAGGTTTAACTTCGTTGCATTAGGCCTCACAACCAACTATTTTCTTAGCACTAGAATGCCTAAAACCAGTAGTGTATGACTGGTGCATAGTGCTCCTAGCCAATATGAAAAAACAACTGACATCAATGAGACAGGGGAAGACAAATAACTTTGTCTATGGCATAATCGCATGCTCATTTTTCTTTGAGTGGATTCATGCGCTATGACCTAGAGTAGCATCTGCCATGAGCAGTCCTAGAGATCCAAGAATGGCAAGATGGGTAGAATTGATCAAGAGACTTGGCAGAGGCAAAGTCACTTAGGCGGTCTTTGACGACTAATTCTTCTAGTGGTGCACGAAATAAGTCGTGGACATAGAGGATTACATGTATGCATGACTAGATTTCCAAGGGTACCCAAAGTTACTACTTCCTGAAGGAGATTCATGGTGTAATATTGGTAAGTTTTTTATTTTTCAACATATTTTTTTTTGGATTTCTCAATGTAATCTCAAGAAATGTAAAGTATTTTTTTCATGAAACAAAAATCCTTACAAGATTAAATTCTCATGATAAATATGTGGGACCAATGAGACCTAAGGGCATATGGAGGCATAGCCATCACGATAGTGACATGGAGAGAGAAATTACTAAGTCTGAGAGGGTCCTCCATACTACACAAAGGAACTTGGAGAGTTTGACTTGCAAGGTTCCAATGACAACGGTAGATGATCTTCCCGAGGATATATAGAGATGAGTGGTTGGAGTACCATGAGACTAGGTGTGACTCTTCTAACGACTGGTGAATTCCATCGTCTTCTACCGCGATGCTCAGATTCTAGGGTAGGGCCCATAGACTTAGTTTTTAGATGACTAATATTTTTTTATATGGACATGATTGAGATTAATCCCTAATTTTGCAAGAATTTTTTCCACATTTTCAAATATTTTCAGACATTTTTCTATCGATATACAAATATTTCGTGATGACTTGATCATATTTACATACGATTATTTGATATTTTGATTTAATGTGATGAATAATTTATATGTTAATCCAATGCTTGGTTTGCTATAGAATCAACAAATGCATTATCTGATCATGGAATGTGAATGAAAGTAATAAAATTAAATGAATTTTGCAACAATCTCACTCTCAGAAATTAACAATGTAATAAACGATCCCTTAGATGACAAACATTATTTAATTTAGACACAACCAATTGTGAGTCCAATTAAAACACTAATTATTCAATACCATAAGATATTTCTTAACAAAGTAAATTAATAACAACACTTACTGAGTCATATTATTAGAATCAAGACTGATACACATGCCTCTTGCGACCAAAAACTGACTATATGGATAATGTATTACCCAAGCGGTAGAAGCTAAATTCTGAGTATGTCTACTAGCACCATCTGTGAATCCTAAATACACTAAACCACACATTAAAACCTGCTAATGATACTTCTTGAGATAGAGCCCATTTTTGGGCTCCGGCAACACATTCCCTTAAAAATAAATCAATTCATAAGCACCTTTTTGAAGACCCTTTTAATAATGAAAGGACCATACCACATAGGCTTGAATTTTCCTACCCCCAAGGTGTCTTTATCTTGGTCATATACCAAGACAAGGTCACCTTCAAAAGAACCCTAGGTCATACAGACTTGTCATATTGAACTTTGACTCTTTTCTTATTGGCCTCATTCATTGTGGCAGCATCCTGATGTTGCTCATCAAGATGTTCCAAATGAAAAAGGCGCTCTTCAAGATTTGAGGTGCTTGGAAGAAGGTGGACTACCAACTTAAGTGATGGAATCTCACATTCTATAGGAAAGATCAATTCCAAACCATAAACCAACTGAAAATGAGTGAACCTTGTAGTAGTATGAACATACATTTGGTGTGCCCATAATGCAGGATAAAGAATGATGTGTCATTTGGACTTCGCTTGATTAATCATCCTTTGTGGGATACTTTTAAGGGATTTATTAACAACTTAAACTTGTCAATTATCTTGAAGATAATAAGGAAAAAAATGCTCTTGTTGAAATCCTAGTTCCGTAGCCAACTCAAACATCATCTTATTATGAAAGTGACTTCCATGATTAGTGTAAATATCTTTAGGGATACCAAAATGTGATATTATTTGATTGAAAAAGAAAAGAGTTGTTGTCTCACCATCATTATTAAAAGTGGGCATCACTTCAACCCACTTCGTAAAGTAGTCTATTTCTACGATAATATACTTGTGTCCCTTTGTCGAAGTCGGGTTAAAAGTAGTAAAATCAATTCGACACTTAGTAAATGGACCAACAGTGATGAGAGGAAAAGAAGAAGCTGGATGAGTGCACATTTTTCGAGTATAAAATTGACAAGGGTGCCATTTTTTTACCACCTCAATAAAATATTTGAACATCAAAGGCCAAAAATACCCTCCATGCAAGATTTTCTGATTTGTAGAAGGCTCAGACAAATAACTTCCACAAGCCCCACTTTGGCAGTCATCCATAGATGAATCAACTTCTTCTAAGGTCAAACATTGTCTAAGAATTGAATCAACCCCTCAACGATAAAAATAATCACCAATGATTAGATACTTCTTAGCTAGGTGACGTAATTTTTGGAATTCATCGTTAGAAAAAATTGAGGGAACTTTGAAGTTTGGAGATATACAACGATGTCTTCATACCAAGGATCTTGTGAGGATATAAGAAAAAGATGTTCATCCAAAAATGATTCTTCCTAAGTACCATCTCCTTCACAAGGTAATTCCGAATTTAATTTTGCAAAAACCAAAGACTTTTTTGAGTTAGATGACATAAAATCTAGATCAAATTGCTTCAAAACAACAATCCATTTATTGTATTTTCCCCCAATAACTTTCCTAATAGGGACAAATTGAAATGTATTGACTTCAACTAATACACATGTTTTTCTTAGCAAAATGTAATGACAGAGTCACTAAACAACATGAATTGCTACTAAATCCAATTTCTCAATATGAGAATACCAGAGTACATGACTAACTAAGCCACGACTTAGATAATAAATCACATGATATCTAAGGGTATCATCTTGCTGAACGAGAACCATACCAATAATTGATTCTACTACCGCGAGGTACATACATAAATATTTGGTATAATCAGATGGACTCAAAATAGGAGTAGAGGTCAACTCCTTTTTCAAAGCATCGAACGAGTGTTGAGCGAATTCATCTCAAACAAATGGAACTTATTTCTTAATTAAATGCATAAATCCTTTCGTGATCTTAGCGTAGTTCACCATAAATCTCCCTAAAAATTGGATTTTCCTTAGAGGCTTTTAATTTGACAGATCGACGGCGGATGCAACTGAAGTATTGCCTCAACCTTGAAAGGATCAACTCTAATCCCTTTGTTAGAAATTATGAATCCAAAAATCGACCAGTTGTACCCATGAAAACACACTTATTAGGGTTCAGTCGTATTTTATAATAATGACATCTCTAAAAATTTACAAGAAGATGTTTTGGATTTTCCATTCTTTTACGAGATCGAGCAGCTAAATCATCAAAATAATATTCAATTATATGTTTTATGTCATGGAAAGCATATGACATAGCCTTTTGAAAGGTATCCCCAACAATTTGAAGGCCAAAAGGCATTTTTTAATATGCAAACATACCCCCAGGGGAAATAAACACCATCTTATGTTGATCTTCAATATGAATTGTTATTTGATTGTATCAAGAAAATTCGTCCATGAAAGAAAATATTTCATTCCCAACACACTCATTAATAATATGATCTATAAATGGAGTGGGGAAATTGTATTTTGTACATGTTTTATTCAAATCCAAGAAATTAATGCACACATAGATTTTTCCTCGGCTTTTGTCCACAGGGACTAGATTTGAAACCCATTCAATTAAAGGAACAAGGTAAATGAAACCTTCCTTGAGAAACTTCTCTAGTTCTACCTTGATAGCCACAACCTTCATAGGGTTGACCAATCGTATTTTTTGACACAAAGGATTTGCATTTTTTGTAAGTCTTGATTTCATGTTGAACTATACTAGGATAAATCTTAGGCATTTCCTCATAAGATCAAGATAGTGAATCTCTAAAATCCTTAAGATTATGGGTGTAAATTGTGATTACTTCAAGGGAACATTCAACTCTAATGAAGATATTCACGATAACGTTGGGATTCTTGGAAATGTTCATTAGAATAGTTTCTGAAATATTAGCCATGTTACCTTCAGAAAAAATATGTGATGGAGCCAAAGGGTTTAAAATTTTATGAACACTTCCATGAGAAAGAGGAATAGACAAACATAACTCAAATTTACGCAAGTGAGGCAAAAAATAGGACTGATGATGCAAATCAACCCGTAGTCTCTCTACACCAGTCATTACTTCTAGAATTTCCTCCTCAAATGGTAAAACAATATCAAGGAAATCCATAGCCAAAGTGAAACAAATTTTCCAGAATGGTGCAAAATCATCATCCACATCCTTTGTTGAAACAGGGATGGGATCAAAATCTACAAAATTAACAATAGATTGTTATGAAATTTATTTTGTAGGTATAGGATAAGAAATTCCACCTACTTTCCCTTCTTCTAATGTGGTTGTAGGAGGGGGAAAGGGCCAAGGATCCAAAATATTATGAGTTCTAAAAGAACATTGTCGAGGGACCATCCTAGAGGATGAAATGGCATTAACATGAACAACAAGAAGTGGAAGATCAAAAGTACCCATCAACGAGGAATACATTCCAACTCTAAAATATCAATAGGTTTCTTAGTATTCTTTACCAAGGCGATAGTTGAGTCAACACATGCATTATGGTCACTGGGAAAATAGACTAACTGATCAATCATAACAATTCTCCCTTCATGAGGAAAACATAGGATGCAGAATAAATATGAGACTACGACATCCATAACATACACCCAGTTCTAACCCAACAAACTACTATAATCAATATTAGCATCAACTATCTCTACTTCCACATTAAAAGACTTCCTCCCTACACAAATAGGGAAGGGGGTAGAATCCCATGAGACTTATGAAAATGACCATCAAATGTGGTTAAGAGAGTAGAAGAGGGAACAAATTCAGAGGACTCGATAACTTTCCAACATGACATAGAAATGACACATGTGGAAGCTCTTTCATCAACTATGGTTCGAAAGATGGTCTTCTTACGATACACAGATTAATATGAAAATCCATATGGTGAGGGAGTCTCGTTTTAACATTTGAAATATCAAATGTAATTATTATAGAGTTTTTCAAGTCAGTTGAAATAACTGCAATATGCTAGTGTCGACATAGCATAGGGGATTTGAGCTAAATATTCAAAAACATAATAGTTTTGAGAATCTCTAAAATTTGGATTACAAGTTGATCATTTTGAGGATCCTTTCAGCATTTGAGGTATATGTTAAACTGCAAACCACTCTATATGAAGAGGTTCTTTAGTATTAGAAGCATTTTTATCGTTTATAAGGTTCTAGCTCTCCATAATCATGAGCTCTAGTTTAAATATCAAAATGAGACTTAACCATGTACATATTCGATGTAGATTCCCTTTGTTGGTTTCCCCCTGTAGGGATTCTCGTATTAGCATTCACATGAGCAAGTAATTGTTTCCCTTAGTGAAAGGGGTTAGTAAGCATAGTTTGGGAACTAGAAGAAAATTATTGGGCAAACAAGCACTGAACATATTGAATCTTTGGGAAAGTATGAGGAAGATGATCACCACTACATAACTTGCATGGGAATTTGACCTTCTTTTTAGGCTCTTTCTTCTCTCATGAGTGCCTTCACTAGGTTTATTCACATTCCCCTTCCTTCCCCTATATTTCTTCTTCCCACACCCTTTCTTCTTCCCATCAAATTGTTTATTTTCTTTGGGATTCGAGGACTAAACAACAATAACCGCCAAAGGTTGAGAAGGATGAGACACTAACAACATAGTTTGTCTCGCAGAAGTAGATTGTAATGACAATTATTGTAATTGATTTAACAAACTATTCATATTACTATCAATTAATCCTACAACTCTATCGCCATGGGGGCCTGGTTTCGGTTTGCCAAGATCAATTTTTGATCTAAGAGTTTCAGGAAAAATCTTATAGAGGACTCGATACTGGGAATAAATAAGCTCTAATTGTTGGGCTCTAAAGATAACTTGTTCTTCAGTGAACACTCCTGAAAGTGGCACATCCTTAGATATATCTAACTGTAATGATTTCAAAAACCATTCTAGAATAAATTCATCAAGGATATAAGCCTTGATCAATCTCTTCCTCTGCGCCACTCTTGAATGTGGTCAGAAATATGGGTAGCCTTAACCTGCTCAAAATTGGTGAGAAGTTTAGTTTTCACATCATAACAGACAGACAATTGTAAATGGTTGAGAAACATTATAGCTAACTCACAAAATGTATAAAATGACCACCCTTTTAACTCAATATACCATTTTGTTTCATTTCTAGTTGAGTTGCGTTGAAAGAGTCTCAACCTAATTAAATCATCAATCAAGGAGTTTGATGAGCACCATAAGTGGAAAGTGGTTACATGGTCTATTGGATCCTCACCATACTTCCCTTCAAATTTTGGTATATCAGATAAAAGTTTAGTAGGGACCAGAGGCCAAGCCTGGTTGTAATGGATGAGATCATTAATGAATTTCGAAAGATATGGAAAACTAAGAGTTTCCAGGAATTGTAAGTGCAGAGCGACTACAAAATTCTAAGCTCCAAGAGTGGAATTCCCAACATTCAAAAAAGAGTATCTTGGATTTTGAGAGGCACCAGAATGCAAGATTACTTGTAGAAGCAACTACACTATCAGGAAATCCTTGTAGTCTAGGAGTATATGGAGGGTATCCACCCTGTACTACAAGATTACTAGTCATAGGAAAACTTCCTCCTGGTGGAATATTATATGAAGGGGAGAGACCCTGGTAAGGATTCCAAGCACTAGCCAAAGGAGGAAAAACTTTTGATGTAATATCAATAGGGAAGGTCATACTCCACTGCTGACCAAATAAAAGGGAGATATTCGTAGACCCAAAACCACTAGAAGAAGTATGTACCAAGCCCTGGATCCCTTAAAAAGGATTTACACTTTGAGCATGTCCAGAGAAAGGCATTGATCCTACATTCAACGATAGATTGGAAGGAGGAGCATGTATACTTCCTAATGAAAAGCCTTGTAAATATGTCAAACCACTAGCCATCGAATTCATACATATGGAATCAGAAAAAGATAAGGTTGATGAGATTGAGGGAATCCCACTAGATGGCATTCAAAAAGCATAAGAACCAGTGAAAGGAGTAGAAGGTTGGGTGTCGCCACTCGAACTTGGGATGGAGGTAGAGCCAACAACTACCGTACTAGGTGTAATAGTAGAGATAGTAACAATACCTCCTCATATAGCTGAGTAATGAGTATGTACACTTGCCATATCGGAAGCCATACTTGTGCCACTAAAATTGGCCATTTAGAAGAAAGGAAAGTGAACAGAGCTAGTTGGTCTATGAGTCAAAGTACCCACATATGATACAACGTAAGGAAGATGAGAAAGAAGATGTTCTATAGGAGTCGTAGGGGACTCAGAAACATCTTCAATCTCTACTTTGTATTCTAATTGAAAGAGTACTCTAGCAAGTACCGGAGCATTTCCTCCCAGATTATGGACTAGATTAGGTTTACCTTGTGAAAATAAGAGTCCTTGGAGAAGGATCTTTCTCTGTTGCGTTAGCTGGCACTGGCTCAAAAGATCTAGCAGAATTACTCCTACACCTTCTAGGTGAAGATTTGACACTCGCGGGTGAAAACCCATGAAGCCTTCTAGACCAACGAACTGGTCGATCAACCAATTTTATATATAAAGAAAAATTAAAGACTCAAATCACCTATATAAAGATAGGAGCACAAAGCACTCTCTAAAAAAGTCCTAAAGATACAACCAAGCAAACAACTTCCAAGTATTTCCACTCCAGGTGATTAGGACTAGACACCAAAATACAAGAAAGTGAAGATAAGGACCTCTTGAAGGTAGTTTGGGATGATGAGAGCCCAAAACTACCAGCAACGGTATGAGAATTAGTTATGCTCACCTCCATATAACAACCTTTGCTGGTGCCAATACCCAAGATTCACAAGGGCACCCTCTAGAAGTACTATGAAAGTGATGCAATGTCTTCCTCAGGTACCACAGGCATTCCCCCCTGTAGTCACCTATGTGGTCCCTAGGAAAGGAAATTATGGTCACTAGTTCATGATCAGAAGTAGGGCAGAACAGTCATGGGCATGCAATCCAACAAGTAGGAGAGGGGGTATCTCTCTTCCCTTATCTTCACATGTCCTTGTGCTTGAATATTATTTTAGAGGGGCTTTCCCAGACAACTTTACGACACTAGATTTCCACTCATTAATAAACTTATATACTTTCAATTTAAGTAGCCTTGGAGAGTTTACTCTCCACACACCTATTCCAAGGACCTAAATTCCCTTGACTAGTCGATGTTGCTATGACAAAAAGAAAATTTCTAGTTCATTTTAATTTTAAGTGCTCATTGTAGTTGGTTTTTATTTAATAAAAGGGAAGCAGAAGTCCAACTGATGATGTTTTGACAAAAAAGAAATCAATAGAAAATGTAGGCTACATGAGAATGCAATACTTCTTTTTTCTTCAATGAAAGAGATTTCTACAAGGGTTCTATGAGAAACTTAAGAAAAAAAAAAAATCTTTTTCTTTTTAAATTAAGCACTCATACATTCAAAACCTAACAAATACACTAAATGATGTCTAAAAATGCATCTAAACTAATGCACACTAGAACGTAAATGCAATATTTAAGGAAAGGCTAAAAAATAAACAAAATTGATCGCAAAGGCAAAGGCCAATTCAACAAGCAAGGAGAAGAAAATCTCAAAAAAAAAAAACACTCCTCAAAGAAAAAGACTCTTAACCTCCAAACAAGAATTCACACATTTTCCAAAAGCTCAAAAGACTACAAAGCCAAAAACAAAAGAAAATAAACACAAAGAAAATGTTTTTTCTTTTTCTTTTAAAGATATAAAGAACTAAGAAGTTTAGAAAGGGAAAACAAACAACAATTTCAAGACCAAAGGCATGAAAAAGACTCAAATCCAAATAGTCACCAATTATCACAAAGATAAAATACTAGAGAAAATAAGAGACATAATCATATCAAAAATTTGGCTAGAAAGATATAAAAGTCTCTGAAAATCACAAAGACTCCAGAGAACTAAAATCTCTCATTCATCCAAGAATCACAAGCCCCTTTCAGAAGCAAGAAAGGGAATGCAAAAAGAAGCCAGCTTCTAGGTCGGAAAAGAAGCAAATCGAAGAATGGGTTATCAACAAGTTTAAGAGCAACAAGACCTGTTCCAAAGGCACAGAATAACGAGACACTTCATAAAGAAGGTTTGGAACCCAACTTCATACAAAAAAATCCTCAAAGTCTACAAACGCTAGGTTGACATAGCTATTTCTCAAACAAGATGAAATACACCTACAACATCAACGTAAAGGTGATTACATGATTCATCAACATTAGGAAATCATAAACATACTTGGTCAAGACCTCAACAAAAGCTAGAAATGAAAAAAATAAATAAATCATTTTTTAGATATGTACACGACTATTTAAATACAATCCCACGTATATACATGACTATGTATGAAGAAACAAACGTATACATAGGTTTCTTTGGAATAAAATACATATATACGTGACTCTGTATAAGAAAAAACATGTATAAATGGAAAAATAAGGAAAAAATTTAAAAGAAATCCCATATCTGAAAGATCAGGTTGAATGACCAAATCACTTAAGACTCAAGAAGTCTAGAAAAAACTAAGAAACAACAAACTAAAGCCATATCAAATAACAAAAACCCTTCTAGAAAATACGTAATGGTATTACCCATTGGAGTTGTCAATTATATTAGCGGGAAAAGTTTCCTAAAGAAAAGGTTGAAAAACTCAATACAAAAGGATAAGATAATCAATAAAGAAAATGCAAACAAGCATGCCGAACATACAAATTATGAAACCTAATTTGGAGACATGCCCGAAGGTCTTACATTATAATATGTTCTCGTAGGGTCCAAACACTCTACTTCCTCCAAGATATACAGACTTGCAAATCAATCACACAAGCATATACATAATAGATAATTGTGAATACATAAGAATATGCTATATCATCATATATAAACATATAGACTATCATTCCTAAGATTACAACATATATTGGGAACAAGATATGAGCTTCTTTATTGATTAACATCAATAAGTAAAAGAAAGATACAACCTGATCCAGGCCAAAGCCACCGATGAAGCCTTCCTCTGGACCCGTCCAGCCCGAGCCACGAAGAAAACCTCTCTAATAAGTGTAAGAATAATCTAGATAAGGATGTTGAGCATCTCTCCAAAGGAAACCAAGGTTTCCTAGAGACTGGAAGTGTAGGAGACATGGGAAAAGTAGACTTGATCTAGGAGAAATCAAGTATAATGTCGATATCCTTCTTCTCTTATTTTCATTAGACCTACCCAAGGGGCGTATATATACCACCTCAAGTTGGTTATTTTAGTTAGGCCACAGGCTCTTGTAGGTGGGATCTCAGTAAAACCTGTAAACCCCTCCCAAAAGATAGCAATTTATTATATTTTTTCATATTTTAAAATGTATACGTGAGTATAGTGTTATGGGAACCATGAATGTACACATTTTTGGATGGGAAGAGTTGCATACGTATTTTGAAATATTGTATTTTAGTATAAAGTCAAGTGTGTATGGGAAAAAGACACTACCTAGGGTCATAAAAGAGTATCAGGTCTACAGGAGTGTTCAATGATGTTATAACACGTTTATGCAATTGTATGGTTTTTAAGGTTTTGTCGATGGCGGAGAGAGTATGTGGAGTGGATCTTCATTTGAAATTTTATGTTTTTATGCTACTTGTTACTTCGTGCTAGCAATAGAGTATACTTTGTTTGTACTCATTTTCTGGGCACCTGTAACTTGTATTTTTCTAATTGAATCCAGTTTCAACATATGCCTACAACTTGGCTTGTCTTGGGACACTTGGGTATGTTGGATTTCACCTTAGAGGAAGCGGTTACTCATTTCATGCTAGATGGATGACATGGTATTTTGCAGAGGATGCACTGGAAGATTATAGCTTTATTTAAAAATGTTTACATCTGTCAATGGTTGCTCTTTTATCTCATTTCTTCTCGTTTTCAATACTTTTTAATGTCACGTACTTGATCTTAGTTTATGCACATTGTTTCTCTAGATTTATATTATTTTGATGAGGGGTGTATCTTTAGTTTTTTTTGTAATGGGGTTATGGCATTGTTGTGGTAATAGTGTTTTTGTTGTAATGGTGGCTCTAGGATTTTGTGGTTATTGGAGAAGTTGGTGCTTCTGGAGTATATGAACTTGATCATTAAGCTAGTTATGTAAATCTCCTATTTTGATATAAATATGAAGTACTTTAATTAAAAAAAAAAATTTGAGTCAACATTATGCTTTATTACTATTATTTTTTGATTTAATGCATTATTATGGGAACTACATCTCTCTCCTACTAGGAATAAGTTGCAAAGAGGTCTTCTCACACTAACAAATTTATTTTTTATTACTTGTTTTAATTGTACCAATGCTAAGTTTTAATAATATTAATTTTCGATCCAATATAGCATTTATGGGAACTACACAATTTCTCATACTACTTATAAAAATCATCGTTTCATACTAATAAGTTTACTTTTGAGTGTCATTTTTATTCAAAAATGATTAATAATTTAATAGTTCAAAATTATTTTCAATAATAATAATAATATAACAAATATATCTTTAAATAACTATGTAAAATCAATATTAAATATTATGAATTGTTAACTTTGATTCATTTCATTCAAGCACAAATTACATATGAAATACCAACCAAAACTTTTAATATGATTAAAAAGTATTAATTATAACATTTTCTCACAAAAAAATTAATGAGTAAAAAGTCTAATGTTCGCTAACTAATTCATCTTAACTTTCTAAACAGATTTGATCCCTTTCAAATCTTTGTAGATCTAGAATTAAAATGACTCTAGATTAGATTAATTATTAATAATTGATATTTATAATTATTATTTTTATTGATTTAATTTAATTTTAATTTTTATATAATTTGATTTAATCAAATATTTTATAATTTTATTTTTATATTTTAATTGTATTTTATTTTTATTATCATGTAATTTAACTGAACCAAAATATTTATATCAAATAACATAACTTTACAACATCCTTTCCATATCACACAATAAACTTTAATTAATAAATAATAAAAACTAAAACGCATAACAAAATTAAAATAAGTTCTAAACAAATTTATAGTATTTCTTTAAATAAAACACAAAACATAGAAAAATTGTCACTCAAAAATCCTTCAAATTCAAATTTTTGAATCAGTAATTCATGCCACCGTAAGTGTACATACTTTTGTAAATGAAAGATGTGTATTCCTGGATGTGTACACCATTCTCGCTCTTAAAAATTGTGTATAACATCAATTTACAATAAAGGAATCTCAAGAAATTATTGAAAAATAGTCGTATGTGTTTTAATTAAGAAAAATAGTTTTTTATGGGTTAATTAATTAAGAAAAGTAGTATAATTTATTTTAATTAAAAATAAAATATTTAATAAAAAATAAAAATAATTTGAAAACTATATTTTATCTATATTTCAATGTTACAATATCTATATGCCATATTATATTCACAAATTGTTACAATATTTATATGCCATATTATATTCACAAATTATTTAAAAATAAAATTCAAAAATAAAATTTTAAATTTAAAAATATTTAAACTACATAATATTTTTTCTACAATTATATATTTTTTTATTCATTATAAAGGTTATCTTTAATCTCTCTCAATATTAGTATTAATTCTTACTTACCAATTCCTAAATTGGTATTCTTCAATGTTAGGAAGCACCAATTTGTAATGGGTTTGGGTTCGAGAAGTATAAAACCAATTTCTTTAATAATAAAATTTTAAAATGAAATTTTAAATTTTAAAATATTTATTTATATAATATTTTTTCTATAATTATATATATATTTTTTATTCGCTATAAAAGGTTTTGTTTTTTTTTTTTTGTTTTGTTTTTTTAATTTTGAATTTCTCTAAATATTAGTTTTAATTCTGGTTGTCCAAATATATTTTTCTTAGGTGAATCACTCTATCAACTCCTAAACTGGTATTCTTCAATCCTAAGAAGCTCTAATTTGTAATGGGTTAGAGAAGGTATAAAACCAATATACAAATTGTGTAGATCCATTAGAGAATGAGTTCCTAATCTCTCAAGTATATAAAAAATATTGAAACCAAACACAACACTAATTATTTTATAAACTTTTTAGTAATATGATATTCATTTAATTTTAAGTACAAAAATAGTTAGGCTTAACAAAAACCATCTTCTTTTTATACAACAATTGAGGATTATGCCACTTAACATATAATGTTAAAAAACCAATTATTTAGATTAAATGCATATTGTTTTACCTAGAGATGTGTCACTTCATTCAAAATTAATTATTTATTTCAAATGTGAAATAAGGATTATTCATGTAATCCTAAAATATTTTCCTATTTTTACTTTGAGATGTTCCATAAATCTTTTTATTTTTATTCATTAAATATGTAAATGCCAAATTATTATTATTATTATTTTTATTTAAAAAAAAAAATTGTTTTGTTTTCATTTATATATGCATTTTCCATTATTAAAAATTTCTACCATTCTTTCCATTTATGACTGTAATATAACGTGCATCTATAAATGTTCTTCAAAACATTCGAATATATAAATTGATATAAACTAATACAAAGTAGATATCATGGATGAAACCAAGTTACCTCAAATCTCTCTAGTATTTGGTACTAAGAGCTAGACATAATGTTTACAATTTTTCAAGCAACTTGCACTTGGAGGTAAACATAAGTGATTGTTCATTGATATGATCGAAGGCATTAAGACAATGCATACTCTTTTACTATAACTTATTTTATTTACCAAGGGTACCATCTTCATACATACTGTTCAAACATCATGTTTTTTATGATTAAAGATGATGTTAACTAACCAATCTTATTCACCATTAATGAGAGACCAATGATCACTAAAGAATGTTTTTTATGATTAAAAATGATATCATAGTTAAGACTTAACTAACCAATCTTATTCATCATTAATGAAAGACTAATGATCACTAAAGAATGAGGCTTGACACCATATTACATTCTCCCTCATATACCCCTTATAAATAACCAAATCTAATATCTACTCTATAAGATACATTAACACATATATATATATTTTCAAATCATTACATAATAAAAAAGCTAGTAAAAAAACAAACAACTTTAGCCTACCCTCCCTTATAGTTTGCAGGTCACAAATTCATGTCACATTTCATGATACAATTTGTTCCCCTATAAAAATGTTTCATGCATACATATCCAAACCTATCTTAAATTTGCATATCTTAGCTCAATACATCTACATTTGTTTCTTCATCACACTTGCCAAACCATTATATGATATCATATAATATAATAGCTAAGGTACTACACTTTCATATGGGTCACACATCACAAATCCAACCATTAGTGATATTATATGACATGATAGCTAAATTACCTAACCTATTAAGATCTCACAAATCCATCGTGTCAAATAAAGGTTTATAGCACGTCTTGTTCATCAAAAGAAAAATACCAAACACGTGGCATCACAAGCCCTGACAATATCTTGAGATTTGATACAATAAGACACGACCTCTAAATGCTATTGCCATTTCCATTTTTCCTAAAATCTTCTACGGTGTTTATTCAAATAAATGACGGACTCAGCAATGCTGGCAAGTTTGAATATTCGGTAATGGGTAATGAGATGGATATGGTCGCGACCAAATAATTGACTGCGAGTATGTTTTTTTAATCTGAATATTTGACGGATCAATAATCAAGATAAACTCAGAACAACAATATCTTAAGTTTTTTCAAACTTAACATTCTATATTCAATTTAGCAGCACGTGGCGTGCATAGCACCAAGCTGCCAAAAAGGTCATCATATATGCCATAGTTTCAAACCTTTTTATTATTATGTAAACTGGAATTAGGATTTAACATTAGAGCCGAGTTTGGAAATGGAAGACAAATGTAGAAAAGTCAAATTTCAATTGAGCTAATAACTTTAATAGCATAAAATTATTATATTCCAACTTTATGATTTAAATATAATACTAATAACATTTATCTTTTATTTTTTAAAATGATAGTAGATATTAAATTAATATATAAAATTTCCTTATTAACGAATTAAAATATTCCCTTTTAATAAAGCTTAGAGTTTTAAAATTTAATGTATAAAATGATTTAAAATATATTATCTCATCATGTAAATGTTTAAATTTTTACATTATATTATGTCACGTAAGATTCTTATATGTTTTTAATGCTTAAACTTTTGTATTAAAAGGTAAACGTCCCTTTTGTTAATAGCTATTAAATTCTTAACTGCAGCGCCTGTTAATGATTAACGACCCAACCTGTTAAGGCGGATAGTTAACCATTTAAATCGGGCGATGCGTTTTAGAGACAGTGCGTCGCAGTTAAGGCTGGTAGCGGGCAGCGGTTAGGACGGCCGACGTAGTGCCCCGCAAATAGGCGGCAGAGGTTATTTAACGAGAAGAAGGACGAGCTATTTCTCTTACTAGGAATTATAGCGTGATTAATTACTGTTTCTTCCCAAGTAATTGTGAGTAGTAGCTGCTATCGGAAAAAGCTTTGCAGGTCACACCAGCTGATTATTCAGGTATGACTGTTCACGTTCAAGATTCTCAAGTTAGGATAGGGTGCACGTAAGAATTGGATAGTGGTTATTGAATATTTAACTGTTAACTCGTATGTTTGTGTTATGCCTGTATTATATCATATTCTGAATACAGTTTAGAAATTCCCAACAATGCATATTGCACAAAATTAGGGTTTCCTGTGAAACGATGAAAAATATTTAATATGGGTGGGGAAGGGGAAACAGAAAACCGTCAACGGGTTCATTATTGACCTAATTTAGTTCTCAAGAGTCAAAACCCCAATACAGAAACTTCATGTTGGGAACTACCAAGAGAGCGTTTACATAATAATATTATTGCTGGTTGAAATAAATTTTGGTATGGATATACTCATTATCTGGTTATGCCCCCTTTGTGTTTTTGGTGTCTCACGTGATCTGCATATCGAACCAAAACGGCCATAAGGATAACGAGTTTATGTGTTTGCTAGCTAGAAAATTTAATGAGCGGATATATTTATATTTTTTTTATAACAATTTTTGTTATGACTATAGTTCAGTTAGACTTACACAAATATTAATACTAGCACAATTATATCAATAAAGTTGATATATATATTAATGTGATTTACTATTAAAAAAATATATTTATCAGTAAGTATGTAAAACACTTTTAATAATATGTATGTAACATCTTTTACTTAATTATAAAATTATGTAAACAAAAATTCCATTAAGTTTATGTGGTTTCATTCCACTCTCATATTAAAAGGATATTTATCTATATATATAATTAATTTAGAAATAAAAAGTTTTATTGATATATTTATTTTAAAATTGGTTTAACCTTGAAGTTGTGTAAGTGTAATATAAATTTATTTTGATTTTTCAAAAATATATATATTTATGTAACTACTCACTTTCTTATTGTTGAATTAGAAAAAATGTTAAAAAGATATAGGAGGAAAGTTACAAAATAATATAAATAATTCACACACACAATAATACGAGCTACCACATTTTTATTGATCACAAAAATTGGATGATTATAATCAACTTGGTGAGGAGTATTTAAAATTTTTTGACTATGGACTCACAACATACAACATTATACTAAATTCGACTTTACCCAAAATAAGACTTAACTTGACGTAACTCGACTTGACTCAACTAGCTCACTCTCTAATTTTAGCCAACTCTTCATGCAACAATAATTAGCTATCTTGAACACTACCCCTTAATTATGACCGCTAAACTAAGACATGACTCATGAGAACTCAAACATGCATGTTGGTCTATTTCTCAGCTAGGCTTCTAACACCCAAATTTCTTGTATGAAACTCAAATACATCTATTGCTAATGGATTAGTGAATATATTAGTGAATTGATCACTCGATTTACAAGGTTTCAAATGGACTTCTCCATTGCTCACAATTTCTCTAATAAAATGATATCTAATATTAATGTGCTTTCTCTTTTGATGAAACAAACTATTATTGGATAATGCAATCGTTGAGGTGTTGTCGCAATATATTGTTGTTGATCCTTGTTGTTTCTGATTGAGTCTATTCAATACTCTTCTTAACCACACTTCTTGACATGTTGTTCATGTCACTGCTACATATTCTGCTTTTGTTCATGATAGTGTCACAATAAGTTTCTTCTTATATGGTCGTGCTATCACACTTGAACCAAGATGGAACACATAACCATAAGTGCTCTTCCTATCATCCAAACTTCCTACAAAATCATTGCTGGTGTACCCAACCAAATACTTCTATGTGCTACCATACATTATTCCACAATCTCTAGTTCTTTCTATGTATCTCAAAATTATTTTTCGTGCTCTCCAATCCATGTCTTTTGGAGTCTCCATAAATCTAGAAATCAGACCCACTCCTTGCATAATATCTGGTCTTTTAGCTGTGAGATACATGGGGCTGCCAACTAATCTTTTTAATAGAGTTGGATTGACAGCTGATCCTTCATCATCATTGCTTAACTTCATACCTGTTGCAACTATTGTAGGGCCAGGTTTACAATTTTCCATCTTGAATCTTTTTAGAAAATTTCTAGCATATTTATTTTGACAAATAAAAATTTCTTTTTTCAAATTGTTCAACTTCTATGCCAAGAAAGTATCAAATAATACCAAGATCTGTCATCTCAATTCTTTCTTCATGGCTTATTTAAATTCATCTAACTTAAGATCACCAGTGTAAATCATGTCATACACATAAAGAAACAATCAAATTCTCTCCATGCTACTTTACCTTTGTGTACGAGGTAGGTTCAATGTTTCTTCTACAAAATCCATTCTTGATCATGTAGCTGTCAATTCTGCTATAACAAGCTCTTGGCACTTGCTTGAGTCCATAAAGCGCTTTCTTTAGCTTATAAAATTTATCTTCTTGTCCTTCAAATTCATAACATGGAGGCTGTTGCACATAGATTTATTCTTCTAGAATTCCATTCAAGAAGGTTGATCTCACATCCATCTGATATAATTTCCACTTGTTCTGAGGTGTTGTGACTAAAATGTCTCTTACCGTATCCAATTTGGCTACCGGATCAAACGTTTCTCCAAAATCTATTCTCGTTTGCTGCGAGAATCCTTTTGCTATATTTCTTGATTTAAATCTTTCAATTTCTCCTTTATCATTCAACTTTGTCTTATACACCCATTTCACACCAATGATGTTTTTATCCTTTGGAAAACTAGTGAAATCCCATGTATCATTCTTTTCAATAGCTTCAATTTCTTCATCCATGGCTTGCACCCAATTTTCATCTTTGATTGCTTCTTCAAACGAAGAAGGTTGGAATGACAACAATGCAATGTTTGAGCTAACATCCAAATCATCATAGATATATTTCAAACTTCTCATTTTTCTCTTACCATTCCCTGATTCATCATTTGATTGACTCTAGGAGATTTTTGATCTGTTGATGTGCTTGAAGATCCATGTTGTTTAGAATATCTTAGAGTCCTTGCTAGCATGACTCTGTTTGGTGTGTTCACCTGTGATTCTTGCTGCTCCTCTTTTGCTACATCCTCTTCATGTATCTATGGTACTTTTTCATCAATTGTTTTATCTATGCTCCCATTCCATGACTCTTTTTCTTTGAACACAACATCTCTACTGATTTTGGTCTTTTTGGTGACAGGTTTATACAATTTGTAAGCTTTTGATTACTCACTCTAAACAATAAATATTCATTTTTCACTTTCATAATCCAATTTAATTCTTAGATCCTTTGGAACATGTGCATAAGATACACATCCAAA
The DNA here is from genome assembly GCA_031772625.1 of Pinus tabuliformis. Classification (NCBI taxonomy): domain Eukaryota; kingdom Viridiplantae; phylum Streptophyta; class Pinopsida; order Pinales; family Pinaceae; genus Pinus; species Pinus tabuliformis. Next base: position 565,875,730 of record CM062809.1, on the reverse strand, counting down.
CACTTTGAGATGAGGTACGCTACAATACATATCTGACCTGTACGCTACAATACATACCTGACCATGCTTCTTTTGGTACTATGTTCATCACGCTATTTGAAGGGGATCTATTTATCACATAAATAACACACACAACATCCTCTGCGAAATACTCATTAGACAAATTTCTTCCTTTAAACATGCTCCTTGCCATATTCATAATTTTTCTATTCTTTCTCTTTATTAGACCATTCTTTCACAATGTGTATCTGGTTATAAAAAGTCTTCTAACTCCATGTTGTTTGTAGTAATCCTGGAATTCCTTCGAATCATATTCTCCACCATGAACTGGCCTCAATACCTTGATCTGTTGATTAGTTTTGTCCTTTGCTAAGGCTTTCAGTTCTTGGAACTATGCAAAAGTTTTAGACTTTTGCTTTAGTATGTAAACCCAAGTCTTTTTGACAAATCAACAAATAAAGCGAGGAAGTAACAACTTCCACTAATTGATTGTGTCCTCATAGGGCCACGCAAGTCTGTATGAACCAACTCTGGTGGTTTCTTTGCTCTATATGCAACTCCTTTTAGAAAAATCTCATGATGTTTCTTCCCCAAGATGCAACACTCATAAGTACTAGAAGGTTATTTGATGGGAAGTAATCCTCTAGCCATCTTTTTATGCTGCAACGATCTTAAACTAGAGAAGTGCAAGTGTCGATACCAAAAGTGCCATAACCAGTAATCATTAGAACATGCAACTGTAAAAGAATTGACCTGATCACTATAATTCATAATTAGAAGAAATAGCCTATTCCTCATCATATGTACCTTTTCTATACATAACCATAAGTGCTCTTCCAATCATCCAAACTTCCTACAAAATCATTGTCAGTGTACTCAACCAAATACTTCTATGTGCTTGCATACATTATTCCACAATCTCTAGTTCTTGCTATGTATCTCAAAATTCTTTTTCTTACTCTCTAATATCTGTCTTTTGTAGTCTCCATAAATCTAGAAATCAGACCCACTCTTTGCATAATATCTGGTCTTGTAGCAGTGAGATACATGGGGTTGCCAACTAATCTATTTGATAGAGTTGGATTGACATCTGATCCTTCATCATCCTTGCTTAACTTTATACATGTTGCAACTATTGTAGGGGCAGGTTTACAATTTTCCATCCTGAATCTTTTTAGTAAATCTCTAGAATATTTATTTTGACAAATAAAAATTTCCTTTTCGAATTGTTCAACTTCTATGCCAAGAAAGTATCAAATAATACAAAGATTTATCGTCTCAAATTTTTTCTTCATGGCTTCTTTAAATTCATATAACTTAAGGTCACCAGTGTAAATCATGTCATGCACATATAAAGAGACAATCAAAATCTGTCCATTCTCCTTTACCTTTGTGTATGAGGTAGACTCAATGTTGCTTCTGCAAAATCCATTCTTGATCATGTAGTTGTCAATTCTATTATAACAAGCTCTTGGTGCTTGCTTGAGTCCATAAAGCGCTTTCTTTAGCCTATAAAATTTATCTTCTTATCCTTCAAATTCATAACATGGAGGCTACTACACATAGATTTCTTCTTCTAGAATTCCAGTCAGGAAGGTTGATCTCACATCCATATGATATAATTTCCAATCGTTCCGAGGTGTTGTGACTAAAACGTCTCTTACCGTATCCAATTTGGCCACCGCATCAAACATTTCTCCAAAATCTATTCTCGTTTGCTGCGAGAATCCTTTTGCTACAAGTCTTGATTTAAATCTGTCAATTTCTCCTTTCTCATTTATCTTTTTCTTATACACCCATTTCACACTAATAAGGTTTTTATCCTTTAGAAGACTAGCCAAATCCCATGTATCATACTTTTCAATAGCTTCAATTTCTTCATCCATGGCTTGCACCCAATTTTCATCTTTGATTGCTTCTTCAAATGAAGAAGGTTGGAATGACAACAATGCAACGTTTGAGCTAACATCCAAATCATCGTAGATATATTTCAAACTTCTCATTTTTCTCTTACCATTCCCTGATTCATCACCTGATTGACTTCTAGGATATTTTTTACCTGTTGATGCACTTGAAGATCCATGTTGTTTAGAATATGTTAGAGTCCTTGCTAGCATGACTCTATTTGGTGTCTTCACCTATGATTCTTGTTGCTCCTTTTCTGCTACATCCCCTTCATGTATCTATGATACCTTTTCATCAACTGTTTTATCTATACTCCCATTCCATGACTCTTGTTCTTTGAACACAACATCTCTACTGATTTTGGTCTTTTTGGTGACAGGTTTATACAATTTGTAAGCTTTTGACTACTCACTATAAGTAGTAAATATTCATTTTTCACTTTCATAATCCAATTTAATTCTTAGATCCTTTGGAACATGTGCATAAGCTACACATCCAAACACTCTCAGATGAGATAGTAAATATTCATTTTTCACTTTCATAATCCAATTTAATTCTTAGATCCTTTGGAACATGTGCATAAGCTACACATCCAAACACTCTAATATGAGATATGCTACAATACATACCTGACCATGCTTCTTTTGGTACTATGTTCATCACACTATTTGTAGGGGATCTGCTTATCACATAAATAACACACACAACTGCCTCTACCCAATACTCATTAGACAAGTTTCTTCCTTTCAACATGCTCCTTGCCATATTCATAATTTTTATATTCTTTCTGTCTATTACACCATTTTGTCGTAGTGTGTATCTGGTTATAAACTGCCTTCTAATTCCATGTTGTCTATAGTAATCATGGAATTCATTTGAATCATATTCTCCACCACAAGCTGGCCTGAATACCTTGATATGTTGATCAATTTTGTTCTCTGCTAAGGCTTTGAATTCTTTGAACTATGCAAAGGTTTCGGACTTCTTCTTTAGGAAGTAAACCCGAGTCTTTCTAATAAAATCAACAAAGAAAGTGAGGAAGTAACAACTTCCACCAATTGATTGTGTCCTCATAGGGCCACACAAGTCTATATGAACCAACTCTAGTGGTTTCTTTGCTCTATATGCAACTCCCTTTGGAAAACTCTCACGATTTTTCTTCCCCAATATGCAACACTCATAAGTACTAGAAGGTTCTTTGATGGGAAGTAACCCTCTAACCATCTGTTTATGATGCAACAATCTTAAACCAGAGAAGTGCAAGTGTCGAAACCGAAAGTGCGATAACCAATAATCATTAGAACATGCACCGGTAAAAGAATTGACCTGATCACTATAATTCATAATTAGAGGAAATAGTCTATTCCTCATCATATATACCTTTTCTATCGACTTTTTGCTTGGAGGCTTATCATATATAACACAATATTTTCCTTGAACATAACTGTATATACCTTCTACATCAATTGACCAACACTTATCGGTGGAAAAGAAGGATTGATCGAGCGATGGCGAACCCTAGAACCTCTGTCTCCGTGCCCTCGGCCGCCGTCGGCTCTTGGCATGCTCTGTGTGAGAAGGGGTTTGAGAGATCTAAGCTAAGACTTAAGGGTTATCTCTCAGAAGCAGATCAGCAACATGATTTAGCCATGTTCGCCGGCTTGAACCCCAGCAATGATGCCTCCATGCCTCATGCCGCCGCAGGGTTTCAGATTGTTCCGGCTGCGATGGGGACGGAGAGAACTGGGCAAAGACCAAAGGGCTTTCACTCAAACGCAGGCGTACAAGATTCCCAAGCCATCATCACAGGTGCTGCAGATCCAAAAGAACTTGTAATCCTCTTAGCCGAATACTCCCGGAAAGCCTGGACCCGGCCCCCTGTCTCCACGACGCGCCTATGTAGGCCCCTTTCGATGGCTGGAGCAGCGAACAAGATAGATCGTGCAGATCTGTTGGCTTGTCCTTTGTCCAGAGTTTCCAGAAACGAAGGAATGGCGTCTATCAGATGCACGCAGCCCCTGCCACCTAGACAATTGCGGGATCTGATAATTTATCAAGGCAGTTGCCTTTCCTCTCCACAGATCGATTGGGGAAAAAGGCTCTCGGGAACTTCCTCTTCCTTCCAGATTCAAATCAGGCTTCTTTCTGGCAAAACTATGCTTCATTGGGTTTGCCAGACGGATCTAGTGCGGAATCTCAAGCATGCATTGGACATCAAACTGGGGATCCCGTCTGCAGCTCAAAGGCTTCTCTTCGAAGGTAAACATCTTGAGGATCCCTTCCCCATTTCTTCTTACGGCATTGTGAAAGATGCATCTGTTATCTTAACCCTTCGGCTTCGAGGAGGAGCTGTGGGAGAGCCTTCTTCAGCTAAAGCTTTCTCGTATAAAGATGCTGTCCATGCCAAACAGTCTGAAAAGACAGATCCGCCATTGCAGTATTCACCCAAGCCTTTCTTGGTTGACAGAGTGGAGGAAGTCCCCTCAGTTGAGATCTCGTACCCTGATCTTGAAGACGAAACCCAGAAATTTGTTGAAAGGGCCATCATCTGCAGATTCAATGGGCTCTGGCCGCGCTCACAGGATCTGTATGACTGGATCAAAGATAATTGGACTGACCGCTGCAAGGTTTATTTCTGTGCAAAAGGATATTTCATAGTGCTGTTTGACGACCTCGAGCATTGCTACAAGGCCCTCGATGAAGGACCTTGGTTCATGGGAGAAGCTGGCCTCTTCCTCACTCCATGGTTTCCAGACTTTGACCCAGCCACAGCGGTTATCACCAAAGCCCCGGTATGGATCAGACTTGCAAATCTCCCTATTCACCTGTGGCGCACAGAAGTATACAGGCAAATCGGCAATACCTTGGGTAGCTTTCTCACGGGAGACTACAAGAGAGAGAGGCAGGGGCTCTATACACATGCAAGAGTTTGTGTGGAGCTTGATTTAAGCAAGGGATTGCCAGAGTACATCAATCTCAAGATCAAGGACTTTATCTGGACCCAGTTTCTAGAGTACGAAAACACGGCCTTCAGATGCCGTCATTGTCACCTAACAGGGCATCTGCATCACTCTTGCCCAGCGCTGTCAGCAAGAGCGAAAAAGGGCCTCTTCGCTCACTCTAAGCCCAAGCGTTGGGCTCCTTGTCCTCAGCAGCCAGCTGGAAAATCCAGCTCCCCTTGTATGGAGAAGGAGGAAAGAGAGCCAGAACCAGATCAGACGCAGCAGCCGATGGAACCGCCACCGATCAACATGGGGATCTCCCAGGTCTCAGCAATCTCCCAGAAACGTCCCCATGAGACTTCTTCCTCGGATTCAGAGAAGGAGTCCCCGATGATAGAGAACTCCAGTCTTCAAGTTGTTCTAGCCCATCCTCCCCAGGATAGCTGGACAAAAGTCAACAAAAAGAAAGGGAAAAAACATTGTGGAGCAGTCATTGCCCCGCTGGGGTAACAGCCTGACAGTTTGTCTTTGCTAGCGAATCTGTTGATGTAGTTGAGCTTGTTTCTTCCTCCGAGACCGAGGTTGATGATCCCATCATTTCCGGTCTATCGGTCTTTTGTTTTTCCTATAGCTCTGTGATTGTTTCTTTCTTCCGGGACCGAGGTTGATGATTCCATCATTTCCGGTCAGACGGTCTTTTGCCTCTCCAGATTGTACAATATTTTACTTAATAGATTTAGTCTTTTACCGAGAAAAAAAATTGACCAACACTTATCAGATTATGTTTGAGACCAGGGACATAATATACCTCTAAAATTGTCTTCAGATCCCCTTGCTTGGTCAGAATGTTGTCCACTCCTTTTCCATCTACATCCACAGTCTTTTCAGTGCCCAAATTTAACTCTATCTTCACAGATTGTTCCATATTGGCAACCAAATTCTTGTTGCCTATCATGTGGTTACTGCAACCACTGTATAATAGCCACACCTTATCAGAAGGTTCATGCATGGTATGGAAATATATGAACAAGGAGTCACTATTCTCTATAGTGACATTAGCTCTGTTTTTTTCTTGATCAACTATATTCTTGTTGCAATCATGGGCATAATGGCCAAATTTATTGCAATAGTAACATCTCACCTTGGATTTATCAACTTTGATTGTTTTGAAGCTTCTATTTTTGCTTCCACTTTCTTGTTTCTGCTCTTCTCTTCCATCTCTTTGACCACCATGTATTTTGCCTAGTCCTTTGCCTCTCGATCTACCTCTACCTCGACCTTTGTCTCTTGAAATAGAGAACTGGATTTTGAAATCGGTTTCTAAAGTGGAATCCTTATTTTTGTCTATCTTTGCCTCATGGGATAGAAGTGATCCCATCAACTCATCAAATGTCAGCATTTCAAAATCCTTGGCTTCTTCTATGGATGCTACCACAGTGTCAAATTTGGTAGACAAATATTTGAGGACCTTCTCAACTACCTTTTGATCTTCTATGTCATCACCATAAATTTTAACTAGTTTACGACAGTCAAAACTCGATTCATAAAAGAATTGATATCCTCTATTTCCTTCATCTGCAAACTTTCAAAATATCTTCTAGTATTTTGCAACTTGACAATATTGACTTTGGTCATACCTTTATAGCTTGTTGCCAAGGTCTCCCATGTTGTCTTTGTTGAAGACCTGATCATAATTTTCTAGAACACTTCTTAGTCCACACCTTGCTAGATAAGCTGCAACGCTTATGAATTTTTATTTTTTGTCTTTCTTCCATTGTTCCCCCTCTGCGTTACTAAGGGCTTGTATAAGTGCTTCATCCTTAAGTTATGGAAATCTATCCGTGACATATTCCCAAACATCATGCGCCTTCAACATGGTCTCCATATTAATGACCTACATATCATAATCTTTGTTTGTAAATGGTGGAAACTAAGGCTAAAAACTTAACAAAACAATTTAAAAAAAAATCTTTTGAAATAAACATTCTTTGACAAAAGAACCTTAAAACACTCTTTTTTATAAACCCCAAATTTATATATATAAAAACTTGAAAATAAAACTTTTTCAAAAACTTTAATGTAAAACCTTTTTCATATTAAACACTTTATCCAAACCTCCCTTTGAAAATAAAACTTTTAATAAACACTTCACAAAAGAAACTTAAAATACTCGTTTTAATAAACCCCATATATATATATATATATATATATATATATATATATATATATATATATATATATATATATATATATATCTATATCTATATCTATATCTATATCTATATATATATATATATATATATATATATGTATATCTATATCTATATATATATATATATATATATATATAAAACTTCAAAATAAAACTTTTCAAAAACTTTAATGTAAATTTCTTTTTCATATGAAACACTTTATTCAAACCTCCTTTAAACAAAAACCATTAATATGCTCCAAAAACTTTACCCATGTGATTTGTTTATGTTCCAACTTTCAATACTTGTTCAAACTTTTATATAAGACAAAAGGACAACCCACGTGCCCTTTAAAAACACTCGGTTTATGAATTTTGTACTTGCTTTTGTTAGGTCACTATACTACTAGTCTAACCCTAATTGTTATTAGTACAACCCCCTTATTATATTGTTGGGCCCATGTAGTCCCCATATGGTTATTATTATGCCCCATAAAGGCCCACTATTGTTATTATTGTGCCCTTACATTATTATTGTTATGTTGGCTTTGATTATATTATGACCCCTTAGACTCTTATATATAGAAAGGAGGTCTTGTCCTTTGTATCATCCAAGAACTGTTCATTTGTCTAATGTAAAGGAGGTTTCCCCCTCAAAGAGGCTTATTTCTAAGGTGTTGATCTATCTTTTCTATCTTTTTGTGAGCTAGTTTCATAACATTTGGTATCAGAGCTTTGGATTCTAGGGTTTCGCTGCTCCAAATAGGCCATTGTGGAATTTTCTCTATAACTTTTTTCTGCGATGTTTCAGAAGCTAAAAAAAAAACCCATTTGAGATGAAATATCTCTGAACCTTGGGTCTGAATTTCAGATCTTGTCTCACACTATTTTCAGAGATATGGTCTGAGGAAGTTAGGGTTTTGGAAAGCTCTAGAATTTCATCTAAAACAGGTCATCGTGGAATTTTCACTATCACTGTTTCACTACAAAGGTTCAGAAGCTCAAAAACAAACCCATTTGAGAAGCGAACGGTCTGCACCTTGGCTTCGAATATCAGATCCTGTCTCGCTATATTTTCGGAGATATAATCTGAGGAAATTAGAGTTTTTTCATGCTACCAAATTACATTCCAAACAGGTCACGTTGGGAAAATTGTCATAACTTTCTCTCTGAGCATCAGATTGAAATTTCGTAAGGATTTTTAGAAAGAGGACTTCCTATAGTTTTCTGTATAGTAGTTTTAGGTACCAAGGTTGAAACAATGACACGTGGAACTTCGTACAAGTTCGCTCTACTGAACCAGTTTGTAATCAGGTCATCGTGGGAGATTCGACATAACACGTCCTTGCAAAATCCAATCTTGATTAGACTTGCAGGATTAGAAAGAGAACACAAAGGGCTACAGTAGGAATAAATTTCAGATTTTGGAGATTTGAAATTAGAATGTTACAGTCGTTTCAGATTAAGCTCCAAAAATCAAGAAAATGTGGTATGAGGAAGTTTGATGGCAAGGATCTGGTAAATTGGATACTACAGATGGAGCAATATTTTGAACTACATGGTGTACCACTGTTACAAAAAGTATGTATTGCATCTTCATATTTAGAGCCGGGCTAATTTTTATGGTATAAAGGGCTTTGTTATCGTAAACAACTTGTTACGTGGTCAATTTTCATGGAGGAAATGATAGCACATTATGAGGATACAAAGAGAAACACCTTCTTTAGAGAAACACCACAACAATTAGAAGAAAAAAGAGCAAAAGGGCTTTGTTACAAAGTGGAAAGAAAAATTATTGCAACAAGGAAGTCTACCCCTCACAACTACAAAGAAGGAAGTGTTTTTTCTCCTAACCTTCCACAACCTACAAGGGTTACACCACAACAATTGGAAGAAAAAGAGAACAAGGGATTTGTTACAATTGTGATAACAAATACATTAAAGGTCATAACTGTGCTGAGAAGAAATTATTTTACATTGATTGTGGAGAGGAGGAAGAAAAGGATCAAGAAACATCAAAAGAAGCATATATACACCAGGAACCAACAACAGAGAAAGAATAAATGAATCCGACCATATCTTGTAAAGCACTGGAAAGAATTACTACTCCTCAAACTCTTAAGATAGAAGGACATATCAAGAAGAAAAAGGTTCAAGAAGTAAATGACCACATCAAGGAAGAAGAAATGAATCCGACCATATCTTGTAATGCAATGGCTGGAATTACCACTCCTCAAACTATCAATATAGAAGGACATATCAAGAAGAAAAGTGTTCAAGAAGTGAAAGTTCACATAGAGCATCGAGAAATGAATATGACCATATCTTGTAATGCATTGGAAGAAATTACCACTCCTCAAGCTCTCAATATAGAAGGACATCTCAAGAAGAAAAATATTCAAGTAGTGAAATATCACATCAATCATCAACAACAAGTTCTCCAACTTTTAAAGGATAATGCCACTTTGGTGTATAATCGAATGAAACAATAGGCATATCAACATCATAATGAAAGAAGTTTTGATGTAGGTGATTGGGTATGCAGATGCACTCTCAAGAAAGGATGAGGATGTGGAAGCATTGTTGTGCACCATTTCTATTATCCAACCAGATTGGATAAATGAAGCAATGTATGAATGGAAGAAGGACGAAGAAGTGTGGCCACTCATTCAAAAGTTGCAGAAGATCCCAGTTCAAACAATATTGCTAGAACTTGACAAGGAAGGAAAAGTCATATTGGAGCCTAGAGCAGTCACAGAAAAGAGAACTCGACAGCTACGAAATCGATCAATTTCAGAGTATCTCATCAAGTGGAAGAACTTACTCACTAAAGATTCCACATCGAAGGACAAGAATTTTATACAAAAGCAGCAAGAACTACTCAAGCATTGAAGCCAACACTTTTTGAAGGAGAGGGGCATGTTAGATCGCTATACTACTAGTCTAACCCCTTATTGTTATTAGTACAACCCCCTTATTATATTTTTGGGCCCATGTAGTCCACATATCGTTATCATTATGCCCCATAGAAGCCCATTATTGTTATTATTTTTCCCTTACATTATTATTGTTATGTTGGCTCTGATTATATTATGACCCCTTAAACTCCTATATATAGAAAGGAGGTCTTGTCATTTGTATCATCCAAGAATTGTTCATTTGTGTAATGTAAAGGAGGTTTCCCCCTCTAAGAGGCTTATTTCTAAGGTGTTGATCTATCTTTTCTATCTTTTTGTGAGCTAGTTTCATAACAGCTTTGATTTTTCTCATGGATTTTGATACAGGAGCATGAGGCTTGAAGACAAAAGACTTCGAATTTATTCCCAAAATAAAATTAAAAAAATACAAACAAAGGAGTGAGATCCTTTAGCTATCACTTTAAAAGCCTTCTAAATAGGATTAGAGCTAGAATTTAGGGATTTGGATTATCATGTAATAAATTCAAGTAGTTAGGCTTAGTTGAGATTCTCGAGGAGAATATCATGCAGATTAGATAGTATTAGGCAGTTTCAATCCATTGATTTAGGATTTGGTTGTTGTATGTACAAGTATTTATGTAAGTTTTGAATTAATGTAAAGGGACTTGGCTGTCGAGGATTAGACTATAAAAGTTTGAAATCTCTCTGTGCCTCTATGTATTCTGCACATGAATCATTAAATCCCAGAGGTTTGAATTTCCTTCGTAATATTTTTTAATGTTGTTTATTTCTAGTTTGGTCTCTAGAATTAGAGTTTTGTATAATCTTGTGTCATCATGGTTAAAAATTCATTCACTGTGTATTGAAATAACTTAACGTATTTCGAAACCACATAGTTTAGTTAGCGATATCCTGAATCTGATAGTTGAGGACTAAACTTGGTGGAAGTGCTAAAACCTTGGCGGAATGAGGAAAATTTGATAAATTCGCAAGGAATCCAGGAAAAGATCTGAACCATTCGATCGACAGATCCGATAGATATAACGGTCATCACGTGCTTACAAGCGCAATAGTTAAATAGAATAGAAAGGCGGTCTTCGTAGGTGAAAGTTGTTTCTCACGCGGTCTTAAGGTGGTAATCTGTATTTTGAAAATTCATGCAATTCCACTTAGCAGCTGACACGTAGTATGGGGAAACTTCTTTTCTCGTGTGCCCTCGGCTTGTTATACATTGGCTATAATTCCACGTGATATTACATGTCAACCATTGGATCAAGCGGGATTGATCAATGGTGAAAATCATCCGGCTAGTTTGCGAGAGGGGAAAGCGATAACTGTCGGATTGATTTTTGATATCGACAATGGAGGTTTAACGCGATAAAGTTTTGTGGAATGACGGACACGATAAGGTTTTAAATTGAAGTTTTATTCCCTGTCGATTCTGTGGAAAAAGTGAAGGTTTGCCATATTTCTGGTAAATTAGCCAGTTCTACTATTTTAGTAGAATATCTAATTTTAGAGGTTGATGACTGATACTCCAAAGAAAATCCAAGAGGAAGTTCCACCCTAGCTTGAAGAAATCATTTCTAGTTTTGAACGATTATCCTTAACACCTGCAACTAGCCCACCATTAGTGGTATCAGAGTAGCTTATTGACACTGATCAGGATCTCAAAGATCAAAACAAGAAATCCAACATGGCTTTCAAAGTTGGAGGAAGATGTGGTGGTGGTCGAAGAAGAGGAAGACCAGCTGCAAATGCTAAAGTGTTGGAAGCTATGCAGGAGATGCAAGTTATACTAGAAGCAGTGGAAATCGGAAATCAAAGAGATGGAGATGTCAGTGAGCCTGAAGTTGAAGCTACAGAAGAAGAGGAACCTGCAGAAGTTACTCCTGAAATGAGATTGTTTAAATCAGTGTTGGGATCCACATCTAAACCCATACTTGAGTGTTCATTTTATACATGAGGTTTAAACCCTGAGGAGTTGATAGACTAGATTAATGACATGGAGAAATTCTTTGATTATGAAGAAATTGAAGAAGGAAAGAGAGTGAAATTTGTTGTCGTAAAATTGAAAGGACATGCAACACTTTGGTGGTATGGAGTGAAGGCAGAAAGAAGGAGACTTGGTAAGAAACCAATTAAAAATTGGAACAGGATGGTGGCAAATTTGAGAGGTAAGTTTTTGCCAAGTGATTATCAACTTTCATTATACAGACAAATGTAGAACCTTAGACAGAGGTATTTAACAGTGAAAGAATACACAAAGGAATTTTACAAGGTGAGCATAAGAGCTAGACAAATTCAAGATACAGATGAGAAGGTTGCAAGATACATAAATGGTCTCAGAATGGAGATCCAATATGAGATAAGTTTGATGTCTCTTAAAATAGTAGAAGAGGCATATCTGCTGGTATTGAAAGCTGAATAAAAACTCATGAGGAAGAAATCCGCTAGAAGTAGAGGTACTTTCCGAGGATGGGGAAGTCAAGGTGGTAGAGGAAGATCTACAACAGCTAGAGATGGAGCTAGCAGCAGCTCAAGTCAGCATACACCCACAGAAGGTCATGCAAGTGGCAAAAGGATTTTTTTCAAAGGAAGAGGAGGCAAAGGCAGAGGAAGAGAAATTAGATGTTATAGATGTAACAAGCTGGGACACAGAACCTATGAGTACCCAGAAAATGAAGGAACAAATCAGAGAAATGCAATTGCTGCACAGAGGAAGAAGAAGAAGTAAAGGTGACAGAAGAAGAAAATGTACTAGAGAGAGGGGAATCTTTAGTAGTTAACAAAGTTTTGTTAAATCCAGCAAAGGAAGTTGTTGAACCAGCACATAGGAAGACTTTGTTCAGGACTGTGTACAAGGTTCAAGGAAAATGCTAACAAATGATAATTGATAGTGGCAGCACCGATAATTTGGTCTCTACAGAAGTGGTGGAGAAGTTGAAATTGAAGACCAAGAAACATCCAACACCTTACAAGGTGTCATGGCTTCAAAAAGGACATTAGTTGTTAGTGAATGAACAGTGTGAAGTGGAGTTGCAGTTGGGAAAATACAAAGACAAAATTCTGTGTGATGTGATGCCTATGGATTTGTGTCACATATTGTTAGAAAGACCTTGGCAGTGTGACAGAGGAGCGATGCGTGATGGGAAAAAGAACACATACAAGTTTGGTAAAGATGGTGTCAATCATACATTGCTGCATATGGAAGAGGAGGATGCATCAAGAGGATCTGATCCAAAGACCCTATTTCTGAGTGGAAAAGAATACTTGCAACAGATTGAAGAGGATGAGGTAAATTTTGTAGAAGTAGATTGAAGAGGATGAGGTAAATGGTTGATTAAGCTTCCACTAAATTGTTTGTAGAAGTAGATCAATTGTTTTGCTTTAGTACATTGCATGACAAGGTTGATCTACAGGTGGGAAATTTCTACATGGTATCAGAGCTAGCTAATCTGTAGAAAAAGTTCTACATGGTATCAAAGCTAGCTGATTTGTAGGAAAAAATTTACTAAATTCTACATCCCACAGAAAATGAAGAAATCAGAAAACAAGTTCAAGAACTATTAGATAAAGGACTAATTAGAGAGAGCTTGAGTCCTTATGCAGTGCCAACAGTGTTGAGTCCAAAGAAAGATGGAGGTTGGGGAATGTGCACTGATGCAAGAGAATCAACAAGATAACAATCAAGGATAGATTTCCTTTGCCTAGAATTGAAGATTTGATGGATTGTTTAAGTGGAGCAAGATATTTTACAAAGTTGGATTTAAAATGTGGTTATTATCAAATAAGGATTAGAGAAGGGGATGAATGGAAAACTGCTTTTAAGACGAATTAAGGAATGTATGAATGGATGGTAATGCCTTTTGGGCTATCAAATGCTCCTAGTACATTTATGAGGCTTATGAATGAAGTGTTGAAAGAATTTATTGGTAAATTTGTAATAGTATATATGGATGATATATTAGTTTACAGCAGATCTAAAGAGGAACATATGAGAAATTTGAGTTATGTCTTACAAAAGTTGCAACAAGAAAAGTTATTGATAAACGTAAAGAAATGTTCATTCATTGAGATAGAGTCGGTATATTTGGGCTTTGTTGTTTTTGTTGAGGGATTGAAGATGGATCCAGAGAAGATAAAGGAAATCATAGAGTGGCCTTCACCAAAACTATTTTTGAGGTAAGAAGTTTTCATGATCTTGCTAGTTTTTATAGGAAATTAATAAAGAATTTTGGTAAGATCAATGCTTCTATTATTAACACTATATAGAAGGATAAACAACCATTTAAATGGAATGCTTGAGTAGAAAAGTGTTAGAAAATTATATATTACGGAGCAATGGAACACATAAAATATTGCCGACATATAAACATAGAAAACACATAAAACAAGAGAGACACAGATATACGTGGTTCACCCAGTTTGAGCTACATCCACGAAGAAACAACCAGTCCTTCTTTTATTATATTATCTAGCAAACTGAAGAGATACAACCTATAGCAGATTAGTTGTAACACCCTCTTCGTTCTCAATCTCCTCTCTCTTCCTCACTCAAAATATAGATATATATAGACACAATACAATTCCCTCATATATAGTGAGTGGTTGCCTTCTAGGGAAAAAACCCTAAATTAAACGTAACTTCTATCGTCAGATCATCCGCCTAATGAATGGCCCAGATTGACTAGAAATTACTAGACGTTTACAAGGCAATTTTACATCTATTTTTAGCTTCGGGTGCGCTGCCCCCGAACCCCCAGCCAAGGGGGATTAGCCCCCCTGCGTGGAGGGGTGTACACTCTTCCTGGGGTATACATCTGGCTGAAACCTTTGAATACAGAAGATAATCAGGCTCCACATCCAACAAAAAGAACTTTCAGCTGTTGAAAAGGAAAATCACTGTAAAACCTATTTTAATTTTTCCTGATTTTAATAAACCTTTTCAAGTGAAATGTGATGCCAATGGAGAAGCTATTAGAGGTGTTTTAAGTCGGGAGGGCAGACCTGTAGCTTATTTTAGTGAAAAAATTAATGAATCAAAGAAGAAGTATTCTTCTTATGATAAGGAATTTTATGCAGTTGTACAGTCATTGAAGAAGTGGAGACATTACTTGATGTCTAAGGAGTTTATACTTTATTCAGACAACCATTCATTGCAGTACATTATGCAATAGCCAAAGCTTAGTCAGAAACATGCAAAATGGGTAGAATATCTTCAAAGTTTTATTTTTGTACTAAAGCATATAAATGGCCAATCAAACAAGGTAGCATATGCCTTAAGCAGGAAAAGAATTTTAGTTCAAGAAAGTCAAATTCAAGTGTTGGGTTTTGATTTTCTTAAGAAATTATATGAGAAAGATCTAGATTTTAAAGAGGCATTTGAACCTTGTAAAAATCCTGTTTTGTTAGACATAAGTAAGTGGCTGAATTTTTTCTAGCAAGAAGGATTGTTGTTTAAAAGAAATCAGCTGTGCATATCAAATTTTTCTATGAAAGAAAATTTAATCAAAGAGAAACATAATGGTGGACCTGGAGTAAATTTTGGTGCATACAAGACTTATGAGCAGGTGAATTGGTTTTATTTCTGGCCGAAGATGAGATCTGAAGTGGAGAAGTATGTGAAAAATTGTAAAGTCTGCCAGTATGCAAAGGGAAGGAGCCAAAACACAGGTTTGTATATTCCATTACCTATTCCAGATAGACCTAGGGATATGGTAAGTATGGAATTTGTTTTGGGTTTACAAAAGACTCAAAGAGGCAATGATTCAATTTATGTTGTGGTTGACAGATTTTCTAAAATGGCACATTTTATTCCATGTTATAAAATGAGTGATGCTACTCACATTACTAATCTATTTTTTAAGGAAATTGTAAGGTTGCATGGGTTACTTAAGAGCATTGTTTCAGATAGAGACACTAGATTTGTTGGTCATTTCTGGAGGACATTGTGGAAGAAACTTGGTACTAAACTGAGTTTCAGTTTATCTTATCATCCTCAGACTGATGGATAGACTGAGGTTGTAAACAAAAGCTTGGGTAATCTTCTGAGAAGTCTTATAGGTGATCATCCGAAACAATGTGATCAAATTTTGGCACAGGCTAAGTATGCTTATAATGATTCTCGTAACAAGAGTACAGGGCAGAGTCCATTCCATATATTTTATGGAATGCACCCAAGAGGAGTGTCTGAATTAAGAGACTTGGGAAAAGTTGAAAAGGAAAGTGCTAAAGGAGAATATTTTGCTTCAGAGATTCAAGCAATGCATGAATAGGTAAAACAACAGTTACAAGATAGCAACATAAACTACAAGAGCAGAGCAGATTTGAAGAAGAGAGAAGTTAATTTTGAGGTTGGAGATTTGGTTTTAGCACACCTGAGGAAGGAAAGATTTCCAAAAAGGGAGTATAACAAGTTAAAATTTAATAAAATTAGACCATGCAGAGTCTTGAGGAAATTTTTTGCAAATGTTTATGAAATTGAATTACCCCTGATATTGGAATATCTCCAATTTTCAATGTTGCTAATTTGTAAATGTATGAAGGTGGAAATGCAGAGGATACAATAGAAGATAAGGAAGAACAAGAAGTTGACTAGGTAAACTAGTTACCTACAACAAAGACATTGCAGTCAAAGAAGATATTGGATAAGAGAGTGTTTAAAAGGACAAGGGGACAAGACTATTTTAAGTATTTAGTCAAATGGAAGGATCAACCAATTGTTGAAGCTACCTGGATGACATATGCCATGCTACAAAAGTTGGGAAGTTATGTAGAAGGGCTCATGGACAGGAGCCCATGAATAATTTTGTCCTTAGGAGTCTGATGTAGGATCATGAGGCTTGAAGACAAAAGACTTCGAATTTATACCAAAAATACAAAAAAAGTTTACAAACAAAGGAGTGGGATCCTTTAGCTGTCACTTTACAAAGCTTTCTAGATAGGATTAGAGCTCGAATTCAAGGATTTGGATTATCATGTAACAAATTCAAGTAGTTAGGCTTAGTTGAGATTCTTGAGGAGAGTATCATGTAGATTAGATAGGATTAGGCAGTTTCAATCCATTGATTTAGGATCCGATTGTTGTATGTACAAGTATTTATGTAAGTTTTGAATTAATGTGAAGGGGTTTGGCTGTGGAGGATTAGATTGTGAAATCTCGAAATCTCTCTGTGTTTCTGTGTATTCTGCGCATGAATCATTAAATCCCACAGGTTTGAAGTTCCTTCGTAATATTTTTGAGTGTTGTTGATTTCCAGTTTGGCCTCTAGAATTAGAGTTTTGTATAATCTTGTGTCATTGCGATTAAAACTTCATTCACTGTGTATTGAAATAACTTAACGTATTTCAAAACCACAGAGTTTAGTTAGTGATATCCTGAATCTGACAGTTGAGGACTAAACTTGCGAAAGCATTAAAACCTTGGCAGAATGAGGAAAATTTGATAAATCCGCAAGGAATGCAGGAAAAGACCTGAACCGTCCGATCAACAGATTCGATAGATCTAACGGTCATCGCGTGCTTACAAGTGCAGTAGTTAAACAGAATAGAAAAGCAATCTTCATAGGTGAAAGCTGTTTCTTGTGCAGTCTCAAGGCGGTAAGCTGTATTTTGAAAATTCATGCGATTCCACTTAGCAGCCAACACGTAGCACGGGGAAACTACTTTTCTCGCATGCCCTCAGCTTGTTATACATCGGCAAGAATTCCACGCGATATTACGTGTCAATCGTTGGATCAAGTGGGATTGATCAACGGTGAAGATCATCTGGCTAGTTTGCGAGCAGGGAAAGCGATAACCATCGGATTGAGTGTTGAGATCGACGGCAGAGATTTAACGCAATAAAGGTTTGTGGAATGACAGATGTGATAAGGTTTTAAATTGAAGTTTTATTTCCTGTTGGTTCCATGGAAAAAATGAAGTTTTGCCATATTTCAGGTAAATTAGCCAGTTCTACTATTTTAGTAGAATATCTAGATTTAGAAGTTGATCACTGATACTCCAAAGGAAATCCAAGAGGAATTTCCACCCGAGCTTGAAGAAATCATTTCTGATTTTGAACGATTATCCTTAACACCTATAACCAGTGCACCAGATTTCGTTTTTGTTTACTACGTAACTTTCCTGATTTCCACCAACCCTCAAGTTTGTGACCAATTGTCACACTTTTATACTGACAAAGTGTTAATTTCGCATTTGGAAAGGCAAAAGAGATGAGCCATAAATAACATAAATAATCCTCACACACAATAATATGACTAGTTGTTCTTCTATTAATTATACAAATTTGATGATTATAATTAATTTTTTTGAAAGGTATTTAATTTTTTTTCACTAACAGCTCATGTAAAATAACTTAATATACAACCACACACTAAATTCAACTATAACCAAAATAATACATAACCCAACTTAATTCAAATAACTAGCTCTCTAATTTTACAAAAATAATTAACTATCTTTAACAAAACTACACTCCCACAGGCTTTTCTTTTATTTATCAAAATACCATCTAACTGCAAATTGTTTTATTTTTCTTTTTAGATGAGTGCAAGTGAACTTTGGTTTCGTATTCACTTTGAGTACATTACGGTAATAAATCAAAGAGTAATTTTGTTTAGATTTTAGGTTAAGTACACCATAACTAAAACTATTGAGCTCGGAAAAGATAACAATGGTGGTTATTTATTATTTATGAAGTGTGAGATAAATTATAATGACGATGATTGTTTTAGTTTGTGTTCATGGTTATGTCATTTCATAGTACCATATATGTTGGATTGTGTATTTGTTTGTGTTCATGGTTATGTCATTTCATAGTACCATATATGTTGGATTGTGTATTTGGGATTGCTTAATACACAAGAATGTAAATGATATAAATTGAAAGTCAAATAAAAACGAGATAAATTTCAACGATGACGATTATTTTAGTTTGCATGTATGGTTATGTTATTTCATAGTACCATATCATTCGGATTGTATAATAAGAAAGAATTTAAATGATATAAATAGAAAATGAATAAAAATTTGAAAGAGAAATATGGTTTTCAATGTAAAATAAGTTATAATAAAGTATTTTTTTTGAAAATAAGAAATCAAAGCACCATGTATGCATCGAAGAATCCCAAGGTATTTCAAAGATTGATTATTTCCACTAGAAAACTCAGAGAAGCAATTGAAATTGAGAGGCATGCAAAAAACCTTAATAGGGATGATGGCTGGAAATTAAGTAAAAGTTGGATTCCAGCGCTCTTCTCTTGAATTTTCCTCCCTTCCCTCTCCTTTCTCCTCTTCGTTCCTTCTGGTCTCTCCCTTTTCGCCCTCGTACCCCTCCTTTTTTTCCCTTTTTTCTGTATTAACCTTCAAATGGTTAGCTTAGCTAATCCTGATTCTTATCTCGTTTCCCTTCAAATTTATCTAGGGAAGATAGGTTTTCTTGTAAATATTTTAATCCAATTGAGTCCATTCATTAAGTTCCCCCTTTTATCTGTATTAACCTTTAAATTCATCTATGGTTGATGGGTTTTCCTCTAATATTTTTAATATTAAATTATAATAATATTAAATTATAATAATATTAAATTATTTTTAATCTATATTATTCCAAATATTGTGTCTTTAACTTAATCTAAAGAATCACTATAAATATTAAACTTCTAGATTAGTCAAACCTTCACCAACAATAAAAATTATTTTTTCTAAATAATATAAAAATTGATATTATTTAATAATAAATTTAGATTATTATGTAATAAACAATAAATATTTAACTATTATATAAAGCTAGTTTCTAAATAAATTATTAAACAATTCAACTAATTAACGACTACTTTTCAACTAATTAACGGCTAACTCTTGGGAATGATGCATCCCTACTATTTATTCACTCCTAAGACTGATATCTACATTATAGATCACAAAAGTTTTAGATCTAACGTTAAACTAAAATAACCAAAAGTCTAAATTATAATCATGTTAACTAAAATAAAATAAAATTAATAATACAACCAAACTAAAAAATAAAACAAAATAAGAAAATCAATCATTCAAACTAAATTAAAAAATAAAATAAAGTAAGAAAATCAATCATTCAAACTAAATTACAAGTAAAAATGTAATAATATAAAAATATATTAATTAAAAATCAAAATAACTAATACCACCAAACTAAAAAATTAAGAAAATCAATCATTAAACTAAATTACAAGTAAAAATATAATAATATAAAAACATGTTAATTAAATAACCAAAAGTCTAAATTATAATCATGTTAACTAAAATAAAATAAAATTAATAATACAACCAAACTAAAAAATAAAACAAAGTAAGAAAATCAATCATTCAAACTAAATTAAAAAATAAAATAAAGTAAGAAAATCAATCATTCAAACTAAATTACAAGTAAAAATGTAATAATATAAAAATATATTAATTAAAAATCAAAATAACTAATACCACCAAACTAAAAAATTAAGAAAATCAATCATTAAACTAAATTACAAGTAAAAATGTAATAATATAAAAATATGTTAATTAAGAATCAAAATAAAGCTATGAAATTAAATTAAATTAAATTATATAAAAATTGAAATAACAAAAATAAACTAAAGGTTAAAAGTAATAAAAATAAAAATAAAATAATAAATAAGTCATATTTAAAACTAACCTAAAACTACATTTAAGCAAATTATATTCATATTACTTAAAATTCAATGAAACTAATAATACAATCAAAGTAAAAATAAGATTCAATGAAATTAATAATACAATCAAAGTAAAACATAAGGTAAAAAATTAATAACTCAAGCTAAATTACAAACTAAAAAATAATAGTATAAAAGAATATTAACTAAGAATCAAAATAAAATTAGGAAGTTAAACTAAACTAAATTATTATAAAAATTGAAGTAACAAAACTAAACTACAAATTAAGTGTAATTAAGTAAAATTAATGTAGTAAATAAACCACATTTAAAACTAACTAAAACAAATAAAAGTCTAAATTATAATCATATTAACTAAAATGGAATGAAATTAATAATACAACCAAACTAAAAAAAATTAAAAAAAATCAATCATTCAAACTAAACTACAAACTAAAATGTACTAGTATACAAATATATTAATAATACAATCAAAGTAAAAAAAATCAATAATTCAAACTAAACTACGAACTAAAAAATAATAACATAAAAATATATATTATGTCAAAATCAAAGTATAGTTATGAAGTTAAACTAAACTAAATTATTATAAAAATTGCAGTAACAAAACTGAACTAAAAATAAAAAATAATTAAAATAAAACTAAAGTAATAACTCAACCACATGTAAAAACTAACATAAAACAACTAAAGTCTAAATTGTACTCATATTAACTAAAACGGAATGAAATTAATAATACAACTAAACTAAAAAATAAAACTACAAACTAAAAGTATATTAATTAAGAATCAAAATAAAGTTATAAATATAAATTAAACTAAATTATTATAAAAATTGAAAAATAATAAAAATAAAACTAAAGTAATAAATAAACCACATTTAAAACTAAACTAAAAATGAAAAGTAATAAGTAAAGCACATTTAAAACTAAACTAAAACTATATTTAAATAAATTATAGTCATATTATTTTAAACCGAATGAAAATAATAATGTACATTAATTAAGAATCAAAATAAAGTTATGAAGCTAAACTAAACTAAATTATTACAACAATTGAAACAACAAAAAATGCTAAAATGAGAACTAATAAAAATAAAACTAAAGTAATAAGTAAACCACATTTAAAACTAAACTAAAACTATATTTTTAAATAAATTACAAGACATTATTTAAAACTAAATGAAAATAATAATGTATATTAATTAAGAATCAAAATAAAGTTATGCAACTAAATTAAACTAAAAATGAAAAGTAAAAAAAAACTAAAGTAATAAGTAAACTACATTTAAAACTAAACTAAAACTATATTTAAGTAAATTATAGTCTAAATTTAAATGAAAATAATAATACAATTCTATCACCATTGTGTTAGTTTGTATGGATAGTTATCATTTTGTAATGTTTAATTTTTTCAGGAGACCTTTAACTAATAGGAGCATAATTTAGAAATCAATATTGTACTTATTTTAGAATCCCTGGGATAATATTTTTAGTACATAAATGCATTCCATATTGTACCATGATGCAATAGAATTTTGCAATTGGTCTAGCTCCCTGCCCCTATCCTCTTTGGCTTTAGTTCTATTGGTCTCTCTTTGACTCCACTTTGTTGTCTAGTGATTTTCTCGTAACACACGTAGGTTGAGGGCCAATATATTATCACCAAAAAAATTGAGATCGAAGTTAATAAACCACATTTGTTAAGCAATTTATAAATCACTATTTATTTAATTATCTTCTAAGAATAATTAATTAATCACTAATTAATTATTATTCTTTGTCAATTTTGACTAAGAATAATTAAATAAATCATTATTTGTTTATTATTTCCATATAAATAAATCATTTATTTATTTATTATTTCTAAATAAAAGTTTAAATACTTTTTCCTTCCTAATATAATAAAATACTCCTTACATCATGTTTCCCTACATCTAAGAAAGATGAAGCCTTAGTCAAGTAAGGAATTTTTAAGCTATAATGATTAAGTTTTTATTAATAATTTAGTGATTTGTCATATCTTTATTTATCATAATATTAGCATAGTTTCATTTTAATCTTGGATCAATTAAACTATGAAAATATCAAATTTTTCAAGATGCGAATACTTTTTGGAAGTCTAAAACTAGAGAAAATGTTTAAACCCAGAGAAATTTGATTTTTCTCAAAGATTAATAAATATACATATCATTTTTATTTATACGGTAAAATCAATATTAATTTATAACAACTATTTATATCATATATATATATTTATAACCACTATTTATATTCTATATGTATTTCACATCAAATATGTTTATTTTTAATTATGGTTTATTATTAACCTTTTTTGAAAGTGAATTTCATGATTTACATAAATTTTCTAACATAACATTACATTATCGATAACAACTATATCTCTCCTTCTGTCATACTAGAAATATGTTGTAAAGAACTTCTTATCACACTAGCATATTTATTTTTTATTATTTTTTATTTGAGCATGAAATATTAAGTTTTAATACAATATATAATTTATGGAAATTACACCCTCTCTTCCATACTGCCCGAAAAAACCTCTGGTCATTCTAAGAAATTTAGAATTGATTTTCAATACAATATATCATTCATAGAAAGTACAATGTGTCTCCCATACTACCCGTAAGAAGCCTCTGGTCATTTTAACTAATTTACTTTTAAGTATTATTTTTATTCAGATTAATCTTATATAATAATTTAATAATTAAAAAAAAATCAATAATAATATTAATATAATAAATATATTTTTAAATAACTATGTAAAATTAATACTATATATAATAAATGGTTAAGTGGAGTCATTTTATTCTGGCACAAATTTCATGTGAAATATCAATTACAACTCTTGAAATGATTATAAAAATATTAATTATAACATTTTTCTCCTAAAATTTCAGCGAGTAAAAAGTCCACCTTTGTAAAATGATGGTGCATCACTCTGAAAGAACAAATTTTGTAAATTTATAGTAGTGGTTTTGCTTGTGTCCTCGAAAGGAAAACTAACATACGTTGGTTTTTTTTCTGTTATGGGACAGGTGTTATGTTTGTTAGTATTCAGTTTCTAAAAAAGGCCGCTTGTCGAACTTACAGAGGCTGCTGATTGCTAGCTTGCCTACTAGAAAGAGGAGAGACTTATTTGTGCGGTGAGGTCTCACAGATTGTATTGTTGTTTAATTCTGGATTAAGAATAGTCTTTGTACTTTATTTTCTTTGAGATTGCAAAGTTCTATATCAAGTCAATTAACGATGAGTAGAGTTGGGACAATACATGCATTTTAAATTGAGTATGAATTGCGATCTGTCTCCGTGTATGAAGGGGTTATTTCCCTCGTATCTTTTATGGTTCATTTTTAACTCTCTGATTACTAAATATTCATTTAAATATTGTCGTGTGCTCCCATCTCTTTGAGTTGTAAGGCCATTCGTATGACAGTCTAGATTCTTACCAGCGTCAAACAGTAGCAAGTTGGAAGAGGGTTATCCGACCTTAGAATCGATAAGCTGGGATGGAGTTTTATTGGAACAAAAATGAAGATCTAGTTCCGATTGTAAACGGGAGGAGCGTACAAATAAGTTAGCTACAACCAATGTAAACCCTCTATTGTATGGCGTGGTTCAACATTAGGAGCAGGAGTGGGAAGCCAACCTTTGAACCTTTCTCCCATGCCATAATAAGTTGCAAACATAGCCCGACTCGACCTCGTGGGTGGGTCCCATGGGTAGTTGGTTAATCGACGGAGTCAAAAAGAAAAAGATAAAGAGGAATTTTGGCATGAATCCCCTTGGTAGTTGGTTAATCGAGAGAGTCAAAGAAAAAGAGGAATAGGAATTTTGGAATAGGACATAAGCCCGAACTTAGTCGGGTGCATTCCAGCTCATGCGAACATAGTCAGTGTTATTACAATCGGAACAAGGCTCGACCCAATTCGGGTAGTCCAGACTTGTTGTCAATTTCAAACGCAGTGGTTTAAAGATTATGTTCTTTTGCCTCGAAAGTTTTGGAAATTCTGGTTATATTTTAAAAAAAATCTTACAAAGCTTTTTGTAAATCTAAGTAAAAGTTGTTTAGGTGTCTTAGAGGTTTTTGATGGTGCTCAATCTATTTCTACCATCAAAAACATGATTCAAACACTACATTTATAATATTTTTTTAATATTTTTACCCGATTTTTGGTCACTTTTGGTTGTCCGGGAAATTCCTCTATCTCCATAGACGACTCCATTTTAAAATCTTTGCAGCGAGTGTTATCACCCCAAGAAAGTCTCCTAGGTTGTATTTCAGAGATTCTTGGGAACATTACAATCTCAACAAAGTGTTGGAAATGGATGAATAGAAGGAATGATGCATATTCAAGCCAGATAATCACTCCTACTATGCTTAACTCCAGACATGGGTGAACACCCCCAGACTACAAGGCTTTAGACCACCAATTACTCACAGTTTGAGGATTAAGTGAACATGGAGAACACTGACCACACTAGCAGATGCACAAGACCATGTGATGGCAGGTTGCAACTAGTAAAGAGGTATGCAAATCTATTTCCTAATGCACAGACAGGATGACAGCTCTCTGGCACTAAGTAAACAGAAACCTGCATAACGCATTCAATGATACATACTAGATTCTAACACATAGGTGGGACGACAACCCCTCTAATGCTAAATATCAAGAGCACATGAAAAATGCATAACAGGCACACCCTAGAACAGAGAAGAAGTGGAAAGTGAGCAATTAACAGCAAAAGAAGCTTGTATTAGCTAAAAATGAAGATTAGACGTTACAAGTATCACAGTAGTTACAGTCTCTAGAAGTTGAACCTTACATCAAAACAACAACTATCAACCTTGATTACATATGTTTGCTGGGTATATTTAGAGTTTTATTACAAAGATATTTTGCTATGCTATGCGTGGAGAGATCATAATGGACCACCAACCACCTTAACTCTCTGATGGAGTCTCTGCTACACTCTGCTTGCTTTAATAAATTAATTTGACATTCTCTGATACTTTGTTGTACTCCTCGAGCAGATGGAGTGTTGTATGAATAAATTTCCGTAACTGCTCGAGGATTGTTCATTCTTTCTCGGCCATGCTGCTCTTGAATGTGGTTGCTGAGGAGTAATGGTGCAGGGTACTGGATTTTGGCCTCCTCCTTGCTTCGGGAACATGGTACAGGTCAGGGACACGAAGACTACATGGTGGATGCATGGGCGGGA
Source organism: Pinus tabuliformis (assembly GCA_031772625.1). Taxonomy (NCBI): domain Eukaryota; kingdom Viridiplantae; phylum Streptophyta; class Pinopsida; order Pinales; family Pinaceae; genus Pinus; species Pinus tabuliformis. The sequence continues at coordinate 565,849,862 of CM062809.1, read as the reverse complement.
CGGGAATAAACATCAGCCATTAGATCAAACAAACGAATGGTGGAGATCTCCAGTGGGAGGTATCGGACAGGAACGGGAGGCAGATAGTCGTGAGCCGTCGAATCTCGGGCAGACAGATCCGACGGTGATCGAGTAGGAAAGATGCACGAGAGATAGCGCGCGGGGACGGGCGGGACGGCGGTAAGTGGTATTCCCCGCACCGCTTTTCAGAGGTGGTGGTAATCGTACGCGGGGTAGCGATCGCAATCAGCGGGCGACACGTGGCAGATGGGACAGCCAAAAAACCACTTTCCCCGCTGGTTAACGAGTGGGTAGCTCGCGCGATCGGGAGGTGCGAACGCCATCCGATCGCGGCGGGGTTTGATCGGATGGCGCGGAAAGTGGACTTGAAATTTTATACATTTTGCATATGAAACCCATCAGGTCTGGGTCTTATCGCATCACGCACATATACATAGAGGCCCTGCCCCTTTGGTCTCCGCCGATGCGATTTGCCGATTAGATCTGGACCGTTGATCGGCCAGATCTAACGGCTGCTGTGCAATGCCCAGTTTAAGCCTACAGAAATGCATTTGCATGATTTTAAAGTGTTTTGGGCCTCCCGATAGAGTATTTCCACTCTTCCAAGGGCTCTCCTCTTGCAACTATTTCTATCGGTGGATGACCTTTGACAAAAATTGGAGATTTCAACAGCATGAATGGATCCCTTGGCATGATTTTTAAGCAGATTTGCAGACTTTGGGAGTGTCTTGGATCCATTTTTATCCTTTTGTATAGCAGAGCTAACACTAGCTCCTTCTGGGGATGAGATCCTCTCTGTGAGGTCTCAAGAACTTGCAGATCAATGCCTTTCCTGTAAAAAACAAATTAGCAAAAATTCCTAGTGTGCCATTGGGCATGGAGTCTACTTAGCTTACACTAAATTGATAAAACCAAATATTTACAACTTTAAGGCCAAAAGACCTTAAATCACATAAATTTTCAGAAAACACCCATTAACTGAGCTATCAAAAACTGCCTCTCCTCCCATACTTTTCAGTATGAAGGTGTTGTTCCCTTGAATCTGAGAAATGATAAAAGGCCTTATCCAAAAAGCATCAAACTTTCCATGATTGCCTTTCTTTTCCTTTAGTGCATCCCACTTCAAGACCAAGTCTCCAACTTGAAAATTATCTGATTTTGTCCTTTTGTCAAAAGCATGCTTGATCTTCTTCTGATGTGCTGCAGCCTTCTCAACTAGTCGTTCTCTGATTTGATGTACCTCTGCCAAGTCAGTGATCCATTTTGTCATGTCTTCTTCCTCATTTTGTTCTTGTTCAATCAGAGGAAGGGGCAGAGGGTTTATTGGCCTCAGCTTCTGTTTGAAAGGGATGGTGTCTTTCTGTAAAGGAATTTTGTGGGGGATGATTTTCTTATCATACGTTTTCAGGTCACTATATTCCTAGGCAAAGACATCAGCAAACTGCCTCATTAAACTGCAGTACTCAGTATTTTGGTCAGCAGACAGATGAGTGGACGGATTTATGTATCTTGGCTGACCTGGACTCCCTATATCATGCTTACAGACTGCAAACTGGTCTTCATTTTGGGCAGCCTTGTAAGGCACATCATTGTGGTCAAATAATCTTTCTAGAGGAATTAGACCCTTAGGAATGTGATTGCTGGGAAGATGGACAATGCTATCTTTGCCAATTTTATTTCTAAGCTGGGATTGGGGGTTTTCTTCCAAGGCTTCATTCTCTTGGTCAATTTTCATTTTAGAGAACTCATCAATGACTTGAAGAAACCTATTCACTTCATCATCATCATCAATCTGCTCCTCCTCAGCCTGAACAATTGGTTTCTTGAGCTGCAACGAGGCCTTCTGAGACTCTTCAATTTGGAGGACACATGCTCCAAAATCAGTGTCCACAGCATAAATAGGATGATTAGAAGGATTCTTCTCATCATTGATTATATGTGCCAACTGTGCTTCTCTGTATAATCTTCTGCTTTCTCCTCCAAAAACCGAGACAGTGGCATAAGATAGGTCATTCTGCAATGTCCCACCTAATCTCTTAATCCATCCTCTTGACAACAACATGCCAAATTTGGGAGGGACATCTGCTACCACAATGTCCATCACCATGTTCTTCATGGGCAGCTGGGTTAGGGTAATGGCCAGGTCTTTGATTAATCCTAGGCATTTCACTTTCCTTGAATCAAAAGAGAATAAATCATGATAGGGTCTGGTGATATCAAGGCCTAACTCTTCCATGACAACTTTAGGCATTAGATTGTGGCTAGCCCCTGTGTCTAGCATGCAATTGTGGAGGATTTTGTCATGAATAGTCAAGGAGACATAAAAGGATGGAGAATTATCATCAACAGGTTCAGTGATTGGGATAAGCACAACTGCAGGTTTATCGTCTTGCAAACTGACAGAGTTAGTGGAGGTTTGTTTGTCTTTTAGCTCAAGAGCTTCAAGGATAAGCTTTCTAAACAATTCACTCTTTACAATTTCTAACAGAGGCACAAATATTTTTAACTTCTAGACTTCTTCTTCAAAGCTGAAAGGGGAAGGTGACTTATTAGAACCTCTTACATCTTGAACTGGAGCTTTGAGGATGACTAGATCAGCTGCTGGTCCTCTCTGCTTGATATTTTGTGACTTTGTTTGGACAACAGCTCTTTGGGCAAGATTCTCCTTAACATTGTTTGCTTTTGACTTCAGCTTGTATCTTTGTGTTTGTATAACAGCGTCTCTGCCCCACCTTTGACTGTTTTGTTCCTGCAGCAAAGATTCTTCGTATGCAGCCAAAGTAAAAAAGGGAACACTACCTTTATCTTCTATGCAATGAAATTCATCCTCATCTTCAATCTATTCCTCCTCCATGACTACATTCTAGAAAGGAGCTTTAACTTTCTGTTCTTCAATTGTTTCTTTACCCCTCTGAATTATTTGCAACTGTTCATTTGCTCTTCTGAATGGATTTGGATTTTTTGGAGCAAATGTGTTTTTCTATCTTGTCTTTCCTGAATTCTGCTCAACCTTCAGCTTAGATATTTTTGCAGCCAATGACTCTATCATTCTAGTCATTTTATCTAATTTGGGTTCTGAAGATGAAGCAGAGGAAGAAGAAGCCTCACCTCTTTGCCTCCTTCTATCAGCATGACTTTTAAGCTTTTTTGCAGCCATAATATTAGATTCCACCTCTAGTGCTGCATCCTGCATGTCAGCTAGAGTGGCACATCTTCTTTCTCTCAACAACAGGCAGAAATCAGAGTCAAAAGCATTGGCATAAGTGAGTTTGGCAGAGGTGGGGGTAGGCTTTACCTCAGTTGGTATCTTACTATACATACGATTGAAACTTTTATTAAAATCAAGGAATGATTCCCCATTTTCCCTCTTTAGGCTACCAAACTTAGTATGATAATATAGCAAGTATTTGTTATCTCCTCGGTGCTTCAAAAATGCATCATCTAAGGCTTCAATATCAGCAATAGATCTAAGGGCTAGTTCTCTGAACCACTTCCTAGCCTCTCCATCAAGGCTCTGTACAAAAAATCTCATCCACACATCATTTTCACTTATATCTAAGTTATCAACATAACTATAAAAATCCTCAAGGTGTTCTTCAGCTATTACTCCCTCTGTGCCAGTGAACTTGGGCATATATTTCTGATATTCTCCTGCAAGCATAGCATTCAAAGGAACGGGCAAGGCCAGAGGTCCATACCTGGCAGCTACAATTATTTCTATCTTCGTAGGTGCTTGTTGTCCTGCTATGACTAGGGTATGTGGAAGGACATTAACAAGTTGAGCAGTGTGAAACAATGAAATGGATGACAAAGAAAAAGGGATGTTTTGGACTGTATGGGAAGCTTTCTTTGGACTGAGATTCAAAGGGGAACTAAATGGACAAGGAGCTTTATGAATATCTGTAGGTGATTCTTCACTAGCAATACTAGGCTCTATATCATCAAATTGTGTATTCTCAACTAAAAACTTCTCATGCAGAGATAAATAAGATTTCTTGGGCTTACCTGATCTTGATGCTCCCTTTTGTGATGTTTTCTTCAATTTGACAATCTTCTCAGGGTCAGGAACTAGGTCAGCTGGTGATTTCTGAGGATTTCTTCAAGTATGCCTCACAAACTGAGCCAGGACTACAATGTGGAGTCGCCAAAGGTTGGTCTTCCTCCAGTGGAGTCGCCAGATAGATGATTACAACCAGAAATGTGCCTAGACCTTGTCTATCATCAAAATTTAGAACTGTGTCATTTTCCCAGGGAAGCTGAGCTTCAATCTCCTCTCCCTGACAACAGCGTCAATTAAAGTTATCACCCCAAGAAACTCTCCTAGGTTGTATCTCGGAGATGCTCGGGAACATTACAAACTCAACAAAATGTTGGAAATGGATGAATGGAAGGAATTATGCATATTCAAGCTAGATAACCACTCCTACTATGCTTAACTCCAGACATGGGTGAACACCCCCAGACTACAAGGCTTTAGACCACCAATTACTCACAGTTTGAGGATTAAGTGAACATGGAGAATACTGACCACACTAGCAAATGCACAAGACCATGTGATGGCCGGCTGCAACCAGTAAAGAGGTCTGCAAATCTATTTCCTAATGCACAGACAGGATGACAGCTCTCTGGCACTAAGTAAACATAAACCTGCATGGCACATTCAATGATACATACTAGATTCTATCACAGAGGTGGGACGACAACCCCTCTAATGCTAAATATCAAGAGCACATGAAAAATGCATAACAGGCACAGCCTAGAACAGAGAAGAAGTGGAAAGTGAACAATTAATAACAAAAGAAGCTTGTATTAGCTGAAAATGAAGACCAAACGCTGCAAGTATCACAGTGGTTACAGTCTCCAGAAGTTGAACCTTACATCAAAACAACAACCATCAACCCTGATTACATCTGTTTGCTGGGTATATATAGAGTTTTATTACAAAAATATTTTGTTATGCTATGTGTGGAGGGGTCATAATGGACCACCAACCACCTTAACTCTCTGATGGAGTCTCTGCTACACTCTTCTTGCTTCAATAAATTAATTTGACATTCTTTGATACTTTGTTGTACTCCTCGAGTAGGTGGAGTGTTGTATGAATAAATTTCCATAACTGCTGAAGGCGTTTAACTGCTCGAGGATTGTCCTTTCTCTCTCGGCCATGCTGCTCTTGAACGCAGTTGCTGAGGAGTAATGGCGTAGGGTACTGGATTCTTGCCTCCTTCTTCTTTCAGGAACATGGTACAGGTCAGGGACACGAAGACTGCATGGCGGATGCATGGGTGGGACGGGAATAAACATCAGCCATTAGATCAAACAAACGAATGGCAGAGATCTCCAGCGGGAGGTATCGGATGGGAACGGGAGGCAGACAATCGTGAGCCGTCGGATCTTGGGCAGACAGATCTGATGGTGATCGGGCAGGAGAGATGCACGAGAGATAGCGCGTGGGGACGGGTGGGATGGCGGTAAGTGGTATTCCCCACACCGCTTTTCGGAGGTGGTGGTAATCGTACGCGGGGTAGCGATCGCAATTAACGGGCGACACGTGGCAGATGGGACAGCCAAAAAACCACTTTCCCCGCTGGTTAACGAGTGGGAAGCTCGCACAATCGAGAGGTGCGAATGTCGTCCAATCGCGGCGGGGTTGATCGGATGGCGCAGAAAGCGGACTTGAAATTTTATACTTTTTTCTTATGAAACCCATCGGGTTCGGGTCTTATCACATCGCGCACATATACATAGAGGCCCTGCCCCTTTAGTCTCCGCCGATATGATCTGCTGATTAGATTTGGATAGTTGATCGGCCAAATCTAACGGCTGCTATGCAATGCCCAGTTTAAGCCTGCAGAAACGCATTTGCATGATTTTAAAGTGTTTTGGGCCTCCCAATAGAGTATTTCTACTCTTCCAAGGGCTCTCCTCTTGTAACTATTTCTATCGGTGGATAACCTTTGACAAAAATTGGAGATTTCAACAACATGAATGGATCCCTTGGCATGATTTTCAAGCAGATTCGCAGACTTTGGTAGTGTCTTGGATCCATTTTTATCCTTTTGTATAGCAGAGCTAACAGCGACCACATCATGTTCAAATATGGTTTTTAAAAAAAATAATTTTTTTATTAAAGGAGAGAGAGGCTCAAACGGCGAGAATGTTTAGAGGAGTTTTTTGAGTTGATTATGTCTTAAAATTTTTTAGATAAAAAATACGACGCGCCACTGCATTTTTTGGGGTATGAGAGAGTGTTCTGAGCTCCAAAAAGGTGCCTATAACAACAAGCTGAAACTAAGACATTGTTAAAGGTTTGTTGCTAATATGACGACCAAAAGTGAAGGCTAAGGAAGGGATGAGATTGAAGATTACTAGGGATTGAATCTGAGGCATCTCGAGGTGAGGATGAAGGTCGTAGAAGCTCGCAGAAACAAGACCCTGATAGAGGAGACATCAATGAGAGTTAGGATATGAGTTTTGAGGAAGAGGTGGAAAGAACTCGAGGAAGAGATGAACCTGATGAGCAGTTGATTAAATTGGTTACCAAGTTCAGGTCCAGACCGAAAATGGAAGTGTAACTATATGAGGGCAATTTGAATGTGAAAGAGTTGTTGGATTGCATCAACACTTGGGATAAATATTTTGACTATGAGGATGTTGAAGAAGACCAAAATGTAAAATATGCTATAACCAAGTTGAGAGAACATGCAATAATGTGGTGGGATGAGCTGCAGGAAGATTGGAGGAAAAAGGGAAAGACGAAGATTAAAACATAGGATACGGTGGTGACTAAATTCAAGAATAAATTTAAGCCCAAGGATTGCCAACTGAATTTGTTTAGGCAACTACAAAATTTGAGACAGAAATTGATGACAGTGAAAGACTACACATAGGAGTTTTAGAGGCTGACTATAAGAGTAGACCACATCAAAGAGGATGTGGAGAAGGTGGCCAGGTACATTAATAGCCTAATATTTGATATTCAAAATAAAATCAACCTGTTACCCTTAAAGGCTATGGAGGATGCCTAGCAGGCACCATTGGGGGCAAAAGAAATGTTACCTAAGAAGTAGAGCCTACACAACAAGGGAAGGAGTCTAGATAGAGGGAAAGGGACTCCAAAGAGGGGACGAACCCAGAATCCCAGAGAAGATGTAGGAAGTTTAGGAATTCAATTTCCAATAAGAGGAGAGTAAAGGGGTAGAAGATTTTTCCCAAGAGGTAGAGCGAGAGATAGGGGAGTTAGATATTATATATGTGGAAACACAAGCGATCTGTCATGGAACTGTCCTGGAAATAAATCAACAGGCTAGAGAGGAGCGCATGTTGTAGAAGCTAGGGATGAGGTAGCAACAAAATAGGTAAAAGAGGAAACCCATGAGTTGGGTGAGTCTCTAATGCTGAAGAGGATTTTAATTAAAGGAGAAAAGGTGAAGGAGGAGCCAACCCAACAAAGAAATTTCTTTAGGACAATTTTTAAATCTAAAGGTAACTGTTGCAAAGTGATTATTGATAGTGACAACACTGACAATTTGGTTTTTGTGGAAATGGTATAGAAATTGGGGTTGTAAAGGATGACACATCTCACTGCTTATCGAGTGACATGACTCCAAAAGGGGCATTAGATTTTAGACAATGAACAATGCAAGGTAGAATTCCAAATTGGCAGTTACAAAGACGGGGTGTTATGTGAGATTATGCCAATGGTTGTTTGTCATATCATACTAGGCAGTTCGTGGTAGTATTAAAAAGGTGTTATTTATGATAGGAGAAAGAGCACTTACTCTTTCTAGAAGGACAACTTCAAGCATGTGTTGTTACCTTTGAAAGATAAAGGAGCGAAAGAGGATGCAGTTGTCTGAGTATATTAATGGCGACTCAGAAGGAGTTGCTACAACAAGTCAAGCAAGAAGAGGAGGTGCAGTTCGATGTAATTGGTAAGAATCGAACTATCCTTACACACACAAATCTAAATGAGTATCCTGTTTAATTTCACTCATTATTATATGAATTTTCTGATATTATAGTCGATGAGTTGCTAAATTCCTTACCACGTGTAAGAAGCATTAGCCATTATATATATTTAATTCCAGGAGCTATCTTACCTTATAAGGCATCTTATAGAATGACCCCTAAGGAAACTAGGAGATCAAAAAGCAAGTCTAAGAGTTGTTGGACAAAGAGTTGATAAAGAGAGATGAAGCTCATGTGTTGTGCCAATTGTCTTGGGTCCAAAAAAAGATGGAGGTTGAAGAATGTGAATTAATTCTAGATCTATTAACAAGATAACTATCAGGTACAAATTTCATTTACCCCACATGGATGATCTAATGGATTGTCTTTGTGGTGCTTCCAAAATAGATTTAAGGAGTAGGTATCATCAGATTCGCATGAGATAAAGAGATGAATGGAAAAGAACATTTAAAACCAATGACAACTTGTATGAATGGTTGGTTATGACTTTTGGCTTGACCAATGCACCCAACACTTTTATGAGACTCATGAATGAGGTTCTCAAAGAATTTATTGGCAAGTTTGTGATTGTTTATTTGAATGATATCCTTGTGTACAATAGAACCAAGGAAGAACACCTCAAAATTTTAAAGCTAGTATTAAAGAAGTTGCAGTAGGAAAATCTTATGATAAATTTGAAGAAGTGTTCTTTTCTTAAGACAGAGTTGGTTTATCTAGGATTTGTAATTTCTACTAGAGGGTTGAAAATAGACCCCGAGAAAGTAAAATCCATTAAGGATTGGCTTTCCCCAACCAGTATACATGAGGTGAGAAGCCTTCATGGATTGACCAACTTTTACAAAATAATTATTTGAAATTTCAACCACATTTGTGCACCAATGGTAGAGACAATTAAGAAGGGCCAACAACCATTTAAAGGGACAAAAGTTGCATAGGAAGCATTTCAATTAATGAAGAAGAAAATTACTCAACAACCTTTATTAGTTTTTCCTGATTTCTGGAACCCTTTTCAGGTATAGTGTGATGCGAGTGGAACAATAGTTGGGGTAGTCCTTAGTTAAGATGATAAATTGGTTGCATATTTTAGTGAGAAACTGAATGCGGAAAAGCAAAATGTACTGTACTTATGACAAAAAAAATATGTAGTAATTATGTCTCTCCAGAAGTGGAGACATTATCTTATGCCTAAAGGGTTCATCTTGTATACAGACAACCATGCATTGCAGTTTATGAGAAAACAAGACAAGTTGAACCAAAAACATGCAAAATGGGTTGAGTACATGCATACTTTTTCTTTTGTTTTAAAGCATATAAATTGAAGTGCTAACAAAGTTGTTGATGGTTTGAGCAGGAGATGTTTAATTCTGCAAGAGTTCCAAGTTAACACTCTGGGATATGAGCATATTCAATAATTTTATAAGGAAGATTCAAATTTTAAAGATATCTATGAGGCTAGTGAAAAATTTGTGATCAAAGATCAAAGCCCATGGCTTGAATACTTGGTTTAGGATGGGTTGTTGTTCAGAGGCAATAGATTGTGTATCCCAAGAGGATCAATGAGGGGCAATTTACTCAAAGATAAACATAATGGAGTGCTTGGTGGTCATTTTGGCCATGACAAGACCTATGCCCAATTAAGTTCCTTTTATTATTGGACATGTATGAGGGTAGATGTTAAGAGGTTCGTGGATAAATGCAAATTTTATCAACATGATAAAGGGAGATAGAATAATGCAGGGATATACCGAGCAGACCTTGGGATTTTGTTCTAGGTTTACCAAGAACTTGTAGAAGTCATGATTCAGTTTTTCTAGTAGTGGACAAGTTTTCTAAAATGGCACTTTTCATACCCTGTTTCGAAACCAATGATGCTTCCCATATTACAATTTTTTTTTTTTTTTTTTTCCTGAGAAATAGTGAGACTACATAGATTACCTAGGAGCATTGTCAAAAATCGAGATGCCAAGTTTGTTTGGAATTTCCAGAGAACTTTATTGGGGACAAACTTGACCTACAACTCAACTTATCATCCCTAGACATATGGGCATGCCAAAGTGGACAATAAAATCTTGGGAAATTTACTAAGGTGTTTGGTTCATGAGCATAATAAAAAATGGGATCAAGTTATCCCACAAGTTGAATTTGCCTATAATGATTCTCTTAATAGTAGTACAAGAAAAAGCCCCTTTCAGATTGTCTAAGGCATGCATCTGAGGGTATTTTTGAACTCATAAATTTGGGGAAAGGAGAAAATTGAAGTGCAGATGCAGAAGAGTTCACTACAACAATGCGGATGATACATGAGCAGGTTAAAGAGTAGCTACAAGGAACCATCCTTAAATATAAGAAGAGAGTTGATCTCAAGTGAAGGGAGGTGAATTTTGAAGTTGGAGATCTAGTTTTATCTCATTTAAGGAAAGAAAGGTTCCCAAAGCATGAGTACAATAAGTTGAAATTGAGGAAAATGGGTTTGTGCAAAATCCCGAGGAACTTTTTAGAGAATGCTTATGAGATTGAATTGCCTCCGGATATGGGAATTTCCCCTATATTCAATGTTGTAGATTTGTACTCTTACCAGGAACTTGGAGAAGAGACACGAAATAAAAAATATTACAAGTATTTGGTTAAATTGAAGGGACTTTCCATTGAAGAAGTAGTTTGCAGATATCATACATAGGTGTCCATGAAACCTTTTGTTCTGAGGGAGTTTGACGTAGGACCATCACTTCAGAATAAAAACTTTTGTAAAATCTCGTAGTGTTTTTTCTTGCGTGTCCTCAGAAGGAAACCTAGCCCTCATTTCTTTTTATTCCGTTAGTAGCCTCGTCTCTTTTATGGGAAAACTGTGGGACAAATGTTATGTTTGTTAGTATTCCGTTTCTAAAAGATTATTGTTGTCGAATTTAGAGAGGCTGCTAATTTCTAGCTTTCCTACTATCTGTTAGAAGATAATTTCATTTGCATATTGTATGTATACGAATTTCATTTGCATATCGTATATATACGAATTTCCTGGAGACCTCGCCGGGGAGGCTGCTTAAAAAAGAGAAAGAGGAGAGACTTATTTGTGATGTGAGGAATTTTATTACACATTGTATTGTTGTTTAAGTATGGATTGAGAATAGTGTTTGTAGTTTATTTTCTTTGAGATTGCAAATTTCTGTATCAAGTCAATTAACAATGTGTAGAGTCCGGACAATACAAGCATTCTAAATTGAGTATGAATTGCGATCTGTCTCCGTGTATGAAGGGGCTATTTCCCTCATGTCTTGTATGGTTCGTTTTGATCAATGTGATTACTAAATTCTCATTTAAATATTGTTGTTTGCTCCCATCTCTTTGATTTGTAAGGGCATCCGCATGCTAGTCTCGATTCTTACCAGCGTCAAACAGTAGGAAGTTGGAAGAGGGTTATCCAGCGTTAGAATCAGTAAGCTGGGATGAAATTTTATTGGAACCAAAACGAAGATCGAGTTCGGATTGCACATGAGAGGAACGCGCAGATAAGGTATCCGGGACCAAAGTAAACCCTATATTGTATTGCGTGGTTCAACATTGGGAGCAGGGGTCAGAAGTCCTCTGAACCTTTGTTTTGTGCACTAATAAGTTGCAAACACAGCCCGACCCGACCTCGTGTGTGGGTCCCGTGGGTAGTTGGTTAATCGAGACAGTCGGAAAGAAAATATAAAGAGGAATTTCGGTGTGCAGGATATAGGCCTAACTTCAGTAGGGTTCGACCCAACTGACAGGAACTGTTCACATAGTTAGCATTATTGTACTTGGAACAAGGCACGAACCAATTTGGTAAGAGTCTACGTTGAAAATAACTCGCTTGTTAGTGGGCCATAAATGTATGGGGCGGTATAAGCTTATTGTTGAATTTTGGTAGATGAGTTATCCAATAGTGGATTTATGACCTATAAGCAAGTTGGTTATTTTCAGTAGTCCAAACTCATACTTAATTTCAAACTCTGTGCAAGGACCACTCCATGGTCGAATTTGGTTTTAAAGAACAATGATTTTTCCTTTTATTAAAAGATAAAAAGACTCAAATGCTGAGAATGTCTAGAAGAGATTTTTCTGAGTTGATTGTGTCTTGAAACTTTTTAAAGAAAAAACCACACACCACTGCATTATAAAATGTAAATAAAAAAAAAAAAAATTATTTTCTTTAACATAATAAGAAAGAGTTATTGTCTTTAACATAATATTCCCTTTCATCACCAATAGCTATCCATTCAATGTAAACTAATGTGCATATAATGTGAATTCAAACTCGTATTTTTTATTAAATAAAATTTAAACACCAAAAAATTAAGTTCCCAATGTTTTCTGACTACAAATTTTAATTAATAAATAATAAAAACTGAAACAATCAACAGAGAGTAAAATAGGTTCCTTTAAATTAAAAACAGAACTTAGAAAATAGTTACTCATAAATCCTTAGGATTCAAATTTTTCAATCATGAATTCATGCCACACTAGGTGTACATACTTTTGCAAAGGAAATATGTGTATTCCCAAAAGTATAAATTATTTTCCATGGTAAAAAAATGCTTAACTTTAATTTACAATAAAACAATTTCGAGAAATTATTCAAAATTAGTTATGTCATATGCTTTAATTAATTATTAATTAAATAAATAGTTTTACTATCTCGATTATGATAAGATATTTTAATAATTTAAAAGTTATATTTTATCTCCATTTTAATATTAGGATATTTAGATCCAATAATAGGATTTCAAATTTAAAAGTGCCTATTTATATAATAAATCTTTTTTACTTATATTATTTCCTTTTATGGGTTATTAAAAACTATTCCTTCATTTCTCTTTAATTCTAAATTTCTCTAAATATTTGTTTTAATTTTTGCTTTTCAAATATTCTTATTAACTAAGTCACCTACCACCTCTTAAATAAGTATTCTTCATTCCTCCAAAGCCACAATTTGTAATGGGATAGGCAAAAAGAATATAAAACTAGTGGTCAAAATGTGTGACTTTACATACAATTTTCTTCTTAAGTCAAATAATCCATTTGTACATAAAATGGAAAATTTCAATTATTTACAAAAGTAATAAGTGCATATTGTTTACTTATTCATGTGTTGCATGCAGATTAAGTGCATATTGTTTACTTATTCATGTGTTGCATGCCAGATTATTTATTTCAAACTTAAAAAAGGTATTTTTCAATCATATGCCAAACCTTTTTCCTGTTTTTGTTTTGAGATGATCCCTAGATCTATTTAATTTTCCTAATGTCTTTTTTAAAATTTAATTTCCATATACATTTTCAATTGTCAAAAAAAATCCATTTATAGTTTAACTTTTTTTTTACAATTCATTCAATTTATGATGGTAAAATAAGTGCATCTAAAAATGATGTTCTCCCAAAATATTCAAATATATAAGTACACATAAACTAATTCAAACTAAATATCATGGGTGAAACCATGTTACCTTAAATCCTTCGTACCAAGAGCTAGACATATCTCTAAAAAGTTTCAAATACACTATAAGAAGAGGTAGACATAATATCTACCATTTCTCAAACACCTTGCACTTGGAAGTAAACATAACTTGTATGCTTGTTCAATGATATGATATCGAGGGTGCTATGAAAATGCATACCCTTCCACTACAACATATTGTTGACAACTTATTGGATACCTCCCATTGTATCCTTACAAGTGGCCAAATCTAATATCTACTCTATAGCTTACATTATAACATATGTTTTCCAAAGCATTACATGGTAGGAAGGTTAATAAATAGAAACAAGCAACTTTGGCCTCCTCTCCCGTGTGGTTTTCATATCACATCTCATCCCTTATGTAAGTTTATTTGGAAAAAAAATTCATATCTTTCAGGGAAAATTTTAGGGGCTAATATTTGTAGGTGGGCTAATTTTCTATGTTTTTCCCAAAAAAAAGATACTCCAATTTCCATTTTTCCTTACCTTAAAAATCGCCAAAGTTTCATAGAGACTACATAAAATCATTAGAAATTTGAATATTTTTAGAAACATATTGCTAAAATTTTTATAGTTTACATGTTAGGGACTAGTAAGATTCACTAAGGTTTCTAAACTTTAAATTCCATCTTTAAATTTTTCTCTGATATCTTTGCATACATCTACAATCAATATATCAAACGATATATCAAACCATAGTATCCAATGATTATGAATAAACAACAAGGAATTCGATCTACATGTCAATCATACATAATCAAACCCCATCTTAGATTCACATATCTTAGCTCAATGCAAAGAACATATGTATTTTTTATTCTTGGTTCTTCTATTACGCTTTCCAAACCATTAGTAATGTCATATTACTTAATAACTATGTTACTTAACATATTCATATGTCTCACATATCACAAATCCAAGTCTGTTACTTAGCATATTTGTATGGGTCATATATCAACAATCCAACCATTAGTGATATCATATAACAAAATAGCTAAGCTACCTAACATATTGATATGGTTCACATGTCAAAAATCCTCGTGCCGAATAAAGATCCATAAGGATACATGTTGGACATGCATTGAGCATATATTGTTCATAAATCACATTGAATATTTTTTTATATACAACTATTTTTGAAAAGTATAAGGTTTAAACATCTTACTCATGTTGTACCTATTTCTCGCAGGCATTTATTGGCTACAAAAACTACGCTGAGAAACCAACTCAACCAGCGTTTAGGTTCAAGCTGGCCCATGAACCAAAGGGGGCTCCCTCAATTGTTACGAGGCCCTATTTAACGTTGTTCATTGTCACTGAACAACAAGCCTATGAAGCATAGTGGCCAGATTTATGGTTTAGTTTGGGTGGTTGTTGATGATTGCACAATCCCTGTTCATGAATAAAGACCCCTCTTACAGAGTCCTTCCTCAAAGTGTCAACTTCCAACCTAATAGAATAACATGATTTATAAGAATTTGATAAAAGAATATAAGGTTATTCTTGATAATTATGCAGTAAAATTGAATACTTAATCAATCAGGCAAATTTGGATGTGGGTAGAAAACTTCTACAACCCAACCAAACACATTGTACAGGGTGATAGAAGGCAATAATTAGTAAATATTTAGAGGATCTATCTCAGACAAATAATCCAATAAACTGATCTCTTTAAATTCCATAAACTAGAGAATTTTGTAATAAAAGTTTCCAGAGCTCACAGGTTCTTGGCATCAAAAGCAAACCCCTGTTTATTACAAATGATGAAATATATAGAATAAACTTATCCTAAATTGTTACAATATTTTTGGAATAATATCCTAAGCAATATTATAAAAATAAAACAATGCATGGATACTTTGATATTAGTTGAATAAAACAATGCATGGATACTTTGATATTAGTTGAATGACTACTAAAATCTATAGAATGATCCTCAATCTGTTGATTTTCTCCTGCTAGGTGTCTTCTGAATGTTGATAGCTCCATGCCCTTGAAATCTAGAGCTGTTGATTCTGCCGTTTGTCTTTCAATTGATAATTTGGTGCCTTAAAGTTCGGGGTTTGTGATTTTATGTCACCTCCATGCCCTTGAAATCTAGAGCTGTTGATTCTGCCATTTGTCTTTCAATTGATAATTTGGTGCCTTAAAGTTCGGGGTTTGTGATTTTATGTCGCCTTTTGATATTTCTTCGCCAATGTCATAAAATATTTGGAAGGAAATATTTTATAAATGTTTTCAAATATTCTGTAAATGCATTTTATATTTTTCTATTTTCATGAATTTACTAAATGAAACTTAGAAAATATATCTTCAAATAATTTTATTAAATAAATTCATCCATTCATTTGAAATTATGTGTTGTTTTTCTTTCTCTTGTACTCCCAAAACCATGTGTTGTTTTTCCTTCTCATGTATTCCCAAAAATATGTGTTGTTTTTCCTTCTTTGTAAAAACTCATTTTCACTTATCCTCCATTTACTTTCATATGTAACCTTGATTCACATGCAATAGTAAAATTCACATGTACTTGTAAAATTTATTTCGCGTAGTTGTTAATTTATTTCACCTTGGCCTCTTTTACCCATAAATGAATTTCACCTATAAAATCATTTCATAATATATCATCTTGTGAGGGACCCAAGCTCTAACTCTAGAAAAATTCAATTAATCAAATGGACCCTGATAAATGAATTTCACCTCTAAAATCATTTCATAATATATCATCCTAGCTTGTGAAGAACCAAGCTCTAATTCTAGAAAAATTCCATTAATCATTTTGATTAACCAAATAGAATTTGTAACTGTTGTAACTGACACCTGTAAAATCATTTCATAATATATCATCCAAGCTTGTGAAGAACCCATGCTCTAACTCTTGAAAAAATTTAATCAAACGGAACCATTAAGCTTCCCTCTAATCATTATAAGATTTAAATGTATTAGGGAAAATGGATTTTGGAGGGGTAGGTAGAAAGAGGTTTAGGATGGAGGTGTGAAGTGAAAAAGGAGATGACACGTGTAAAGGGTAGGTAGAAAGAGGTTTAGGATGGAGGTGTGAAGTGAAAAAGGAGATGACACATGTAAAAAGTGGTAAGGTAAAAAACATCCTTTTGGGACCCCCCTTGACTAAATGTCCGAAGAACACATGTAAAAAGTGGTAAGGTAAAAGAGGTGTGAAGTGAAAAAGGAGATGACACGTGTAAAAGGTGGTAAGGTGAAGTGAAAAAGGAGATGACACGTGTAAAAGGTGGTAAGGTAAAAAACATCCTTTTCGGACCCCCTTGTAGGTAGAAAGAGGTTTAGGATGGAGGTGTGAAGTGAAAAAGGAGATGACACGTGTAAAGGGTAGGTAGAAAGAGGTTTAGGATGGAGGTGTGAAGTGAAAAAGGAGATGACACATGTAAAAAGTGGTAATGTAAAGGGTAGGTAGAAAGAGGTTTAGGATGGAGGTGTGAAGTGAAAAAGGAGATGACACATGTAAAAAGTGGTAAGGTAAGGTAGGTAGAAAGAGGTTTAGGATGGAGGTGTGAAGTGAAAAAGGAGATGACACAGTAAAAAGTGGTAAGGTAAAAAACATCCTTTTCGGACCCCCTTACTAAATGTCCGAAGAACACGTGTAAAAAGTGGTAAGGTAAAAGAGGTGTGAAGTGAAAAAGGAGATGACATGTGTAAAAGGTGGTAAGGTAAAAAACATCCTTTTCGACCCCCTTGACTAAATGTCCGAAAGTGGTAAGGTAAAAACCATCCTTTTCGGACCCCCCTTGACTAAATGTATGAAGAACACATGTAAAAAGTGGTAAGGTAAAAATGTGCCCATATCTTGAGGCATGGGAAAATAGGGGAGTTTAAATAGTTTAGTGCGGGCTAGGCCATATGCTTTGACCTTTTAACTTGGTTTAGGCTTATCCAAATAATTTTTTATAACACAAATTTTAGCTTTAAATACATATTTCCATAAAAATATACCATTATATTTTTATTAAAATACAATTATTTTAAAATTAAAATTATTATTAATTTATTAATTAATTTATTTATTTTTTATACAGATCATTCAAAATTATTTAATTAACATATATCTTACCATTTGGCGAAGAAATAAATTCGCACAACTCATATTTTTTTCTTCTAATTATTTTACAACATATTCATTTTTTTATTATAGCGAACATTATTTTTCTATTTACAACATAATTTATTTTTATTTTAAAAAATACATATGTTAAATTTATAGATAAATAAACTTACACATCTCCTCATTGAATTTTAAAATAAACCTCTTAACTCAATCAATAATTTTTTTTTCCAAACTCAACATTGTATATTCATTTCAACCAGTGTTGTGCATAGGGCCAAGCTACCAAAAAAGATCATTATGCGAGAAGGAGAAGGGCAATCAATTGATATACATACCACCTTTGATTATGTAAAGTGGAAATAATTTTTAAAAGTAGAACACATGTTTTAAAATGGAATGCGAATGTATGGTTAACTCAAATTTCAATTGAGACAGTAGCTTTAAAAACCTAAAATTATTATTTTTATTATATTCCAACTTTATGAAAAAATTGTTTTACTAACGAAATATTTGTTTATTATAATAATAGTGATTAAATTTCTCAAATTATATTGTAAAAAATATATTAATAATAATAATATTTATAAAATATATTAATAATAATAATATTTATTTATTTTAAATTATAGTAAATTTTAAATTAATGTATAATATTTTTCTAATAAAATATGTTTTAATAAAATTTTAAAATATAATGACTTAAATTAAATTTTAAAATATAATGATTTAAGATGATTTTTTTAAAATGTTTTCATTTTCGGATTTTCCAAAATTCTTATTACGGCATGGTTTATATTAGAAATGACTTTGAGTAATTTTGATTTTTAAATAAACGATTCAACAAAATTTGAATTTTAAGAGAATATTCTTCGTCTAATACACTATCCAACTAATAATATGAAAATTATTTAACATGTTTTCAGTTTCAAACCCAAAAATAACCTATTAAATTTAAATATAATTTCTTTATCCACTTGTTCAAAGAGAATATTCTTTGTCTAATACACCATCCAACTAATAATATGAAAATTACTTAACATGTTTTCAGTTTCAAACTCAAAAATAACCTATTAAATTTAAATATAATTTCTTTATCCACTTGTTCAACGATTAAGCTGATTGAAATCTTATTCAATGTTATCTCCGTTTCAATGTGATTGGAATTAAATTGGATATAATTATTATCTATTGGAGATTTCACTTTATTATTTCGATGGAAAATTTTAAATTGAAAATCATTCAATGTTATCTCTGGTTCAATGTGATTGGAATTAAATTGGATATAGTTATTACCGATTCGAGATTTCATTTTATTATTTGGATGGAAAATTTTAAATCGAAAATCTATCCAACAACCAGTTTGATCATCTTTAAGTGTAAATATGTAACAATAATGTGAATAAATGAGTAAAAGTCACATGGCTTAGGAGACAATTATAAATATACATTGTCAACTATGATTAGGAATTTGATTGGTGGTTTTTCATTTAATGATGAAATGAATAAAATAATAAATTTAATGGAATCGATTTGGATGACATTAAGAAAATTGCTCTTGAAATTGGAAGTATAAGTTATGTAAGTTATGAAGATAAACTAAACTAAATTATTATAAAAATTAAAATAAACTAAATCAAAATAGTTAGAATCCTTCTAGTGTTTGGTACCAAGAACTAGACTTATCTCTAAAAAAATTGAAATACCCTACAAGAAAAAGTAGACATAATATTTACATTTTTTCAAACACCTTGCACTTGGAAGTAAACATAACTAGTATGCTTGTTCAAAAATATGACATCGAGGGCACTATGACAATACATACCCTTCCACTACAACCTATTACATGTACAAAACATGTCGTCTTCTCACATGCCCATCAAATATCATTCTTTTATGATGAAGAATGGTGTCATGGTTGAAAATTAACTAACCAATCTCATTCACGAATGAGCAACCAATGGTCACTAAAGAATGAAGATTGACACCTTATTACATGCTTCCTAATATACCCTTTCAAATAACCAAATCTAATATTTACCTATAACTTAAATTAAAGCATATGTTTTTCAAACCATTACATAGTAGGAAAACTAATAAATAAAAACAAACAACTTTAACCTCCCCTCCCTCGTAGTTTTCATGTCACATCTCATCCCTCGTGTAAGTTTATTTGGAAAATATTTTCATATCTTTACATACATCTACAAACAACGTATCAAACCACAATATCCACCGATAATAATAAACAACAAAAAAATATCATCTACCTATCAATCCTACATAATTAAACCCCATCTTAAATTCACATATTTAAACTCAGTGCAAAAAACCATATATATTTTTGTTCTTGATTCTTCTATGACACTTGCCAAACCAAACCATTAGTAATATCATATGACTTAATAACTATGTTACATAAATATTCATAATATTCATATGGGTCACATATCACAAATCCAACTATCTTACTTAGCATATTCATATGCGGCACATATCACAAATCCATGATATCGCGTAACATAACAGCTAAGCTACCTAACATATTCATATGGTTCACATGACATAAAACATAATAGCTAAGCTACCTAACATATTCATATGGTCACATGTCACAAATCCTCGCGTCGAATAAAGATTCACAAGGTGACATGTTGGACATTATCTTGTTCAAAAAAAACCGCTAAACGCGTGTCACTCACTTGTCTTCACGATGTTCTTAGAGTTGATACAACAATCTAGAGAGCTCGCAAAACCTGACCTCTTAATGCTAATGACATTTCCATTGTTTATAAAATCCTCTCCGGTGTTCATTCACTTAATGACGAGCTCAGCAATGCTCAAGGGTTTTCTGATGCTCAACATTCAATATTCATGCACGTGTTGTGCATAGCACCAAGCAACCAAAAAGGAGCATCAGATATGTGAGAGCAATCAATTTTTCTACAAACCACCTTTGATGATGTAAAGTGGAATTAGGTTTTAAAAGTAGAACTAATGTTTGAAAATGGAGCCAAATGTATGACAAACTCAAATTTCAAATTTCAATTGAGCTAATAGCTTTAAAAACAAAAAATTATTAATTTTATTATATTATTCAACTTAATGAAAAAATGTTTGATCAACAAAATATTTATTTTGTTATTATAACAAAAGTAGTAATTTAATTTTTGAAATTTAATTATATATATATATATATATATTAAATATTAAATTAGTGTATAAGATATTTTTATTAATAAAATATTTTCACAATACAGCTTTAAAATTTAATGGTTTAAGATTTATTCTCTTAAAATTTGATAATTATTGTAAATGTTTTAATTTTTACTTCTAAAATATAAAATAAAATACTATATATTTTAAATATATATTGAAGTTTTAATTTTTTTTATTATATAATAGGCTTGGTTTGTATTGGAAATGAGTTTAAGTCATTTTGTTATATGAGTGAACAAAATTTGATTTCAAGAAAATATTCTAGTCTACTACATATCCAAATATCCAAAGAATGATATAAATATATTTAAACATTTTTTCAGTTTGAAACTCAAAAATAACTTATTAACAGTCTCACACCCAAAAAATAATCTATTCAATTTAAATATGATTTTTTTATCCACTTGTTTAGGGATTAACTTAACGGTTTCAAACTTAAAAAATAACATATTAAATTTAAATATGATTTCTTTATTCCCTCGTTTAAGAATTAACTACCGTTGCAGTTATCAGTGATACGGAACAAACGGAAAAAGAAGTAATGCAAAATTGAGAACTCAATCCCTTAAAACTTGCAATATCTATTATCCTCATTCAATTTTGTAAATGCTGCAATAATTTGGACAATAAACGAGACATCACTTCAACAATATTATCATTAAATAATATGTAATGTGAAGGATATGAGAACAGGTTACATTGGTAGTCCATAAATAAGCGTATATAACTTGTATAATTAGGTAATGGAGAGTTTTCTGGCTAGAATGTCAAATTTAAAACTACCATTCAAATGTATTAAAGGCTCAACAACTTCTTAAATTATAATGAAAGATGAAGAGGATCTGTCTGGCTAGATTGTTAGATTTACACATAACAATGCAAATGCATTAAAATGCAAACGTCCCTTTTGTTAATAGCTCTTAAATTCTTAACTGTAACACCTGTTGATTATTAACTACGCAACCGTTTAAAGCGGATAGTTAACAACTTTTTGTTGCATCGTTACGACGAAGGCATCTGAGCGCGACAGTTCAGGAGAGCGATGCATTTTAGAGGTGGTGGGCGGCGGTTCAGAAAGGAGATGCATTTTAGGGGTGGTGCTCGGCGGATGGTGAATAGTTTTCCCGTACATGGTTAAGCTCAAGTAATTGGAATTTGGAGCCGCTGTCATGAAAAGGTTTGCAGTTCACACCAGCTGATTATTCAGGTATGACTCTTGGCGTTCAAAAATTTCTAGTTAGGATAGCGTGCACGTAGGAATTCGAAAGTGCTTATTCCATATGTTATAGTTCACTCGTATCATATATCATATTCTGAATACAGTTTAGAAATTCCCAACAATGCATTGTTACAAAATTAGGGTTTCCCGTGAAAGGATGAAAAATATTTAACATGGGTTCGGAAGGGGAAAAAAGTCAACGATTTCATTATTGGCCCAATTTAGTCAAAAATCCAATACAGAAACTTCATGTTGGTCACTGCGAAGAGAGAGCGTTTACACAATAATATTGTTGTCGGTTGAAATAAATTTTGGTATTGATATACTTATGTTTTGCTTATTTTTCGTTTGTGTTTTTGGTGTCTCAACTTAAGTGCATATCGAAACGGCCATAACGATTAGGTTAGAGATAATATATTTGTACTCTCTTTATACATACACTAATATTAATACTAATTCAATCACATCAATAAAATTGACAGATGTAGACATGGGCAGCAGCTAACCAGCCTGCCATAGGGCATTAAATCCCTGGGGAGATGCAAGTTGGATAGCCCGCTAACACGCAAATTCAGAAATCTTATTTAGTGCCCAGTTTCCGAATTCGCGTGTTAGTGGGCTATCGAGTCTGCATCTCCCCGGGCATTTAATGCCCTATGGCAGGCTGGTTAGCCGCTTCCGTAGACATGATTCATTTTCCATTAGTCAAGATATTGATGGGCATATATTGATACTGTTTACATAAATATTAATAGTTTTAAAATATAATAATATGTCTAAAAATTATAGATCCCATAGACTAATTTAGTCTTAACCACTATCATCATCAATATAAACATGGTCTATATAACATAATATGATACTCTTTATCATATTAATTTATAAATATAATATTTTTACCTGATTATTAATTATATAATTTAGTGAAAAAAATTCATAATTTAGTGAACAAAAATTCCAATGTAGTTTCATTGAACTTTATCATATATAATATGATAATAAAAGTATATTCATCTATATATATATGTGTATATCTATATTATAACTCGTTTAACCATGAAATTGTACATATATAACTATGCATATTTTTATTTTTAAAAATATGCATCTATGTAATTACCCACTCATAGGTGAATTGGAAACACTACACTCCCATAATCCTTTGAGACTCGGAATTTTCCCTCCCGTATAATAGCTCTTGAGATATAATTTTGTTTCTTTAGCCGTAAAAGTCGTCACTATCTTCAATTTGTTTGTTTATTTATTAAATACCATTTAGTTATAATTTTTTATTTTTTTATAATTCTCTTATAAGTGCAAATGAACCTTGGTATTCAATTGGAGTACATTATAGGAATAAATCAAAGACTAATTTTCTTTGGATTTTAAGTTAAGTTTACCATAATCAAAATAGTTGATTTCGAAAAGGTAACCATTTTCCTTATTTAGGAAGTGTGAGACATATTGCAAAGATGATGATTGTTATGGTTTGCATTCATCGTTATGTCATTTCATAGTACTATATAAGTGGAATTGTTTATTTGGGATTCCATAATCCGAAGAATGTAAAGGATTCTATATAAGTGGAATTGTCTATTTGGGATTGCATAATCCCAAGAATGTAAGGAGATAATTCGAAAATCAAATAAAAAATAGAATGAGAGATTTTTATAAACTGTAAAATAAGTTATAATAAATTATTTATTTTAAAAATAGAAAATTTTAAAGATAAAAAAATTGTCGAATATAAATTTTTGTTAAAAAAAATATATTAGAAAATATATATCACCAATAATATAATTTTTGTTAAATAAAATATAGTAGAAAATATATATCACTAATAATATATTTTGGAAATATTCACTCAAATTATTTTGTATCGTGCAAAAACAGAAGACCATTAAACTTTAAATACGAGACAGGCTATACTAATGTCTCTCGCAAAGGCTTGCTCGCTGCGGTGATAATTGACTTATACCTTCACTCCATGAACATGGCCCTCTCCATCTAAACCCTTTTTGAAATAAATAGTCTTATACTCTCCATAATAAATTATTTATTTTAAAAATAGAAAATTTTGAAGATAAAAAATAATTTATCAGTTTATGTCTTTGTCGAACATAAATTTTTGTTAAAAAATATATATATTAGAAAATATATATCACAAATAATATAATTTTTGTTAAATGAAATATATTAGAAAATATATATCACTAATAATATATTTTGGAAATATTCACTCAAATTATTTTGCATCGTGAAAAAATAGAAGACCATCAAACTTTAAATACGAGACACGTTATACTAATGTCTCTCGCAAATGCTTGCTCGCTTGCGATGACAATTGAATTATACCTTCAGTCCATGAACATGGCCCTCTCCATCTAAACCCTTTTTGAAATAAATCGTCTTATACTCTCCATAAGAAGCTCCCTGGTAGAATGGAGGGTGTGCCTCGTTTGTGAATTTTGTCCTGAATGAGAACATCAGACACTGGCTTGCAA
This sequence comes from Pinus tabuliformis, assembly GCA_031772625.1. Classification (NCBI taxonomy): domain Eukaryota; kingdom Viridiplantae; phylum Streptophyta; class Pinopsida; order Pinales; family Pinaceae; genus Pinus; species Pinus tabuliformis. Next base: position 565,825,372 of record CM062809.1, on the reverse strand, counting down.
AACATTGGCCAAGATATTATTGAGTGGTCTTTCTATGCCACGATTTTGTGCTCAATGCTCTTGTATTTTCCATTTCTCAATATATGTTTAACAACATTCGAGTTGTCAACTCACAAGAAGTAACCCAATTAATAATTTCAATATGTGTAACATACCCCACTTACGCCAGTGGGGTGGCTAATGCTAATCTAATTACTCTTGTCCTGCTGGAAAAATGGGATCTAATGGTCACTAATGAGAGGGGAAGTTGGACGGTTTTCATAGGGTACCCTCTCCATTGATGTAACCGTGATAGGGTTGCGCATACCATTGATTTCATGTTGTGGATTCTTTGTCATTGATCACTACGCGGTGTTCCTCACCTACCGCCAAGACTTCGCCATGGTTACCACTCTTGCAGACTATGCATCAATCAGTTGTTTGTGATGCTTGTGCTCTATATCAACGAATTTCGACATGTCAACGTGAGCAAATGTTAACAAGGGGAGGGGTGGTGCACAAGGCAGTTTATCAAAATCACCTATCCCTAGATGTATGGATGCGATTAATTCCAATACCCTCCATCATCTTTTCTGAAACCACTTGAGGGGCGTGCCAGAAAAGATAGTATTGGATTTCCCAAAACCACTTACGGGTTTGCTGACATGCACATAATGAAAAGTTTGAGCCTGCACCATTTCTTATTCTCTAGCTCAGCGATGACATTGCATGTGACGTCATCTTGGGGCCCACATATAATTTTCTCTTCTACACATTTCATCCCACCATGTCATCCTTGTCCCATCATCCTGATGCTCTCCTCGATTGCTCCTATTTTCACCTTTGGGATGGGACCTCTAAGACACATTATATCGGTCTTGTCACCCCGACGATTCTCTTTGCACTGTCGGGATGGGACCTTTGGGGCACATCATCCGGTCCTCCCTTCCTGATGTTTCCTCCAAACTACTCCCTTTTAACCTTCCGGGAAGGAGACTTCGGGACACATTAACCCAGTCCTTGCTTTCCTGGCATGTCTCTCATGTAGCATATGCTTATAGTTTCATTAATTTGATAAAGTGGATTTCCTATGAGTTTGTAGGCTATTTATTTATTTTGTTAATAATCTATCTAGGGACATCAAATTAGAATATCGACACAAATAGCAAAGTTCACCGCAATATATATTAAAATAATTAGATTACAAACTGAGAGTCTAGGATACATTTTAGAGGAGGCAAAGAATTCGATTCCAGATGAACTAAGAAGGATTATAAACCAACGAAATCCTCTGTCAACATTAGTACATTGTGGTATGGTTTTACATTGTTGAAGTTAGCACTTACACTAGACATCACACCATTGCATGTAACCAACTTTCTTTTATAAACTAGATTACTCACAACTATGACGAAATAAACATAGGCAACAATCAAATATTAATTTCATTGTTTCAACCATAAGGAAGCATACATTCATTAAAATCACAGATATAAGAAAAACACATATCTTAAAGAACATTGGTAATTGACCCTAGGAAAAGGAATCTCCACCCAACCATAGGTAGTTGCAACTAGTCCTCACTTACAAGTGTCACCCCCGAGTCAGATTCAAGAGATTAAGGGGCTTTGCTCAAAGATTTAAAACACCAACTTCCAGCTGAAATAGGGAATCCAAAGGTCCTCCTTCCTCCACCCACCAACCACTCAAAATTTAACCAATGTACATGGAATCTAGAGGCTAGTTGCGTCCACCCTCTAGTTATTCAATGTTAGCCAACCAATACACACAGGGAATCTAGAGGCTTGTTGCCTCCAACCAAGAAGGTCAAGGGAGTTTAGAGAACAAGTATCCACCCTTCAAGAAATAATCACAGTGGTTCCACCCACCTTGGGGATTCTAGAATCTACCATAAACAAACACAATAAGGAAGGCTCCAGAGATCCTCCTTTTAGGAATCCAAGGAAAAACTCTCCACCCCAGCCATCATGGGAACCCAGATAAGGACCATCTCCACCCTATGGATATACAAAGAATCGAGAGGCGATTGTTCCTCACCTGGGAGCGATCTTCTTCCTGAACACCTTTCTAACTGAAAGCTGGTATCAATGTATTTTTCTTCTTTCCCCGTTGGCTCCTTCACTCTTCTTCCTCTTGTTCTCTACTCTTTGTTCCTTTTCTTCTTCTCCCGTCTTGTTGAATGCCAACATAGTCAAATATTCATAAATTTTGTCCCATTTGCCTTATAGATTTTTTTCTGAAGGTAGCATGGCCTTTGTCCTTCTTTTCAGTTCAATTTAATTCAAAAACTAAACAATTTAGCGCTCAACAAAAAGCCTTTAATCATTGTTAAAACAATTAATATTTCTTGCAACAAGGAAACCTTAAACATCCCAAGAAATTAACCCCCAAAACTCTGGAATTCACGTCCCTTATATCAGTCCATTTATTTATTTTTTAAAATTCAATTACATGATGTAATTACATGGCAAAAATCAAGCCAATTTCAGGTTGGGCTATTACAAAACTCTCCCCCTTGGGAGAACACTTCCCTTGGTGTTCTTTGCTTATATGTAACACATGAAACATCATAAAAACAAATAGTGTTTTGTGTAGCTTTATGCATACAACTCAATACATTATTTACAAATACACACACACACACACACACACATTTGCTACAACTAGTAATCAGAAAAGGGTATGCTTCCCTCATTGATTCAATCGTTTCCCAAGTGGCTTTCTCAGGCCCAAAATGCCTCAACTACGGTTTGAATTGCTCTATGGTTTGATTATGTAGGATGAAACTTCTCCGGTCTAGAATTCACATTATGTCTAACTAGAACTCTCCCTTCGGTTCCACCTATTGCACACACCAATCAATAACATGATCAGAATCCTATACATATCTTTTAAGCAAAGAAACATGGAAAACATCATGAACTTTAGCTAAAGGAGGTAAAGTCAACCTATGGGCCACTGGTCCAATCCTTTCAAGGATATCAAAAGGCCTACAATATTGTGGTTCTTACTTGGCACATGACCCAATATTCAAGGAAATATTCCTAGATTTGATTCTCAAGTAAACATGTTCCCTAACTTGGAACTCTTTATGCACCTGTTGACGTTGTTGGCCCCGCCAACATGTCAAGTGATCTCCCCGATAAGAAGTACTAGCTATACCTTAGACCATTTTGAGTAGGAGTCCCAGTAGTGGGTCGTAAAGTAGTGCCTTGGCCGTGGTAGAGCGCAAAGGTAAGTATGATAACTTTGTTGGAAGAAAGTCTGTGACCTTGCAATGAGTCAAGAGAGATGCATGGGGGTTTTAACACGTAGAGCGGAAAAGGAAGTGTGTCTCTTATAAGCTTGTAATACAACGCAACTGGAAAGGAACACATGAGAACAATGACATCACAGGCTGGAAACAGAATAGTCCACAATCCAAAGTGACGGGTTAATACAGCAACACATCCTCGACAAGATTCATATAATTGCATACAAAATAGTTCATACACAAATGTGTAAGTTAAATAAAATGCATTGCTAAAGTAACCAGAATAGTCAAACTATAATAACAACATATGCATGAAAACATATTCGCTCGGTTACATTATTAAGTGAAAGTTCCATCCATACATACACCATTGCAGCCACTAGCCCTAATAGTGGAACATTATAGTCAACAACGCCTACTCCTCCAAAGAGGTGTACTCTCTCTACGTTGTGGAGAAGTCAAGGCTCATCACAATACTCTCCAAGCTTTCTCTAAGCAATGCCTAGCCAAAATCTTGGCTCCCAAAATCATGTTCTATGAGTTATGAGGTTCTATATATAACAAAGGGTGGAGTGACCCTTGACATTCCCCTTTGACTCTTTGAACACCCTCATGACTCTTCAACTCCCTTACAAATAACTCTTTACATTACATAGTGATTTTTCACATTCCACTAATGACACTTGGAATTTCACTTACAATATATTTACAAATAATACAAAATTTCTACATATACCCATGTGGGAAAAAATAGGCTTGATTCAGCCTAACAAGACAAACACCATCACTCGAAAGCTTGGGGAAAGACCAACTTAGCAACATCCTCTTGATGGTCTTCGGTGATGAACTGATGCCAAGCTTGGTACTGTGCTGTTGTGTCCTTATATTGTTTGGTGATGTCTTTCTATGAACAGACTCTTGCCTCCATGGCTACTGGGTATGTGGTTCTGGAATCTTTGTCGAACTCTTCTTGAATCATGCGCAACATTGTCTTGAGTGAGGCTGGACCACCGATGTACTTCTACATGTTTTCCATGCTTAGTTGCAAGTAATTGTTGGTGGCTTCTCACATCAACTACTCCATGTACCTATAAGCCTTGAGTCAGACTTGGTTCTTATTCCTATTTTTTTTTTATCTTCTTGTTCTTTCCTTTGTAGTTCTTGTCCTTCCTTTGGTTGTTTTTTTTCTTATTGTGGTCTCAATTCTGCAAGCTCTGCATTTCTCTCTTACTCCGCTCTATTGTCTAGTTCCTATGCTTCCTCTTGCTTCTGCTGTCAAAGCTGCCTGCATGAAGATTGAATCCACTTTTTCTCTGCAGCTTTTTTCTCCCTTTATTATATCAACAATTTCCTCTTTCCTTGATCCTGTACTGGATTGTTTCCTTCTGCCACTGCTGATGGTCTTGCTGCCATGTTAGTGTTGATTCCTTTTCTGTAAACAGTTGGGCATCTGCATATATTGGCAAGTAAATTAGCGCTTGCTCAACTGCTTCTTGAGTACTCGTTTCAGTGGTATTTCTTGAAGAAGCTCTCTTTGGTGCCATGGTACAATGAATTATGGTGAGAAATGCTTCGCGAGCATGGTACCTGTGGGATAGAACAGACACCCATGGAAAAAAAAAAATTAGCTCTTACAAATCCAAATTCACACCATGAGTAAGCAACAACCAGGGAATCTAATGAGATGAATATTCCACTTTTGACTGATAGGGGTGACTGACTAACTATGGGAACTATGCACTGTGTAGCCCCAACAGTTAGTGTGGAGGATTGATGGCTAGATCTGCGCAATGTACAGTTCAGTCTGGGTCATGGCCTAGAAGAGACTACGCATTGCGCAGTCTCAGTGACCAAGATAGGAGATTGGCTCCTGGAATTGCGCAGTTGGAGCCCACCCAAGATAGGCTCTGCATAATTCCAAAAGCCAAGACAAAGGCCTTGAGCTTCCAGATTATGCAGTGCACGCATCAAAGTGTGAGATTTGGGCAGGGGGGATCCCAGATCTGTCCATGGGGAGTGTGCAAATAGGAATATTTGAAGGATGATGTAAGGATGAGTGTAGATCTAACTAAGTGTAGATGTACACATGTAAAAAAAAGTGTAGCAATGGATCAAACTAAAGGAACATGAAGCATGTGAAGGGAGTCGCTGCAACGACGATCGTTGGTGCAAAAATTGGAAAACTCATGAAATGCTTGGGGAAGGTAATGTATAACTTGAAAAAACACTTCTACAAGCTAAAACAAGTTAAAAAACTAGCGGTCATTCAAAAAATGAGTGAAACAACACTCTCATAAGATAAACAAAAAAAAGCGATAGAAAAAGCAGCAAAAGGCGATAAAAGCAAAACTCACCTTGAAAAGCAATGACAATGCTCCAAAGGCTTCTTGATCTCCTAAAGAATCTAAATCTTGATGATTGAATGTATAAGTGAGCTCTAGAGGCATACATTACATAGATTTTAGCAAAATGGAGTTCATGACGCATATGCTTCAAGGACAACATCGACACTTGGAAAAAACTTCTAAAGAGTGTAATGTGTCACCTTCAGACAACTAATAATGGATCCCTACTTCCTGGGATTCCATCTTCCCTTTAGCTTCTTGCTTTTCGAGAAAACTGCCATGCATTTCCTAGAAATATTGTGGAGTTCTGGGAAGGACCAGGCAACTCTCTGGTTCATGCACTGAGCAGTCTTATGAGCACAGTACATTCTGCATAATTTCTAGGCTAAGTGGCTTTAGCTGCCTCTCATGCTCTACACAATTTCCCAACTGAAGGCAGGCTATCAACTAGCTCTGTGTAGTTCTAGAGCTGAAGGCTCACTTACTGGCTTGGACTTCTGTGTGCAGTTTCCTAGTTGGAGACAGACTGCTAGTTGGATCTGCGTAGTTCTAGAGCTGAAGCACACTATTTGCTTGAACTACACATTTCCTGAGAGCAAGGTTGGGTTCCCTCTAGGATTCCGCAGATCATCAAGGTAGTGCTAGAATCGGATTACAACCAACTGAAGAGGTTAGCTTGTGGTTAGACAACAAAGCAAGTAAGCAAACACAAGATGCAAAGAAAACGATTAAACTCAAATCAAAGCACAAGTACCTAGGCAGTGTAAAAATAACTGCTAGGAATTTAGTAGGGAGGCTCCAAAACGAAGCTAAGGAAAAATTTTGGAGGGTGGTTGTAGCCTCTACAACAACACCCTATGTTTATTTGCATAGATTTTCTCCCTATCCTATGCCACCTTCAAATTCTTCTTGATGATTTGAATTTGTTGTTCCATTTCCTTCAGCATGTCAAGCCCAATAAGGACCATGTTCACTGGGTCACTCAAACTAATAGGAGTGTTGCAACTTCTTCCATACATTGCCTCAAATGGGCTCATCTCTATAGATTCTTGGTATCCATTGTTGTATAAAAAATATATAAGTGGAAGATACTCCTCTCACTTCTTGGGCTAATGCATCACATACATAATCAACATGTCTATGGGGATTATCAATTTATCCTCTTTGTTTTCCCATTCATCTATGGATGATATGTTTTTCAGACTGCCAACTTTTTCCCCAAACCTACAAACAATTCCTTCCAAAATATTGAAGTGAACTTAGCATCTCTATCTGAAATCGTTTTATTGGGAATCCCATGCAGTATAACAATCTCCTTTATCAAGATTTGTGCCACCTCACTAGTTGAGATTATTGACTTGACTGCTACAAAATGAGCTACCTTACTCAAACTATCAAAAACTACCATAAATACATCATGTTTCCTGGAGATTCCAGGGAAACTTTTGATGAAATCCATGGAGATCACCTCCTATTTCTATTCCAGGATGGGAATGGGCTGCAATAATCCTACTACATGCTTTCATTTAGCCTTCACCTGCTAACATTCTATGCATTTAGTTGCAAAATCAATCACTTCTTTCTTCAAATTTGGCCAATAGTATAACATTTTAATGGTTGTGAGAGATTTTTCATAACCTGGATGACTTGAATATTGCTTGACATGGAACTCTCTCATCATGAATATTTTTAATTCATCACTATTTTACACATAAATTTGGTTTTTGAATCTAATTAGATTGTCATTGGTGAGATGATGTTCCTCATCCCCACCATCTTCTTGCAACTTTTCTTTCATTTGCTTATATTTTTCATCATCTTCTCCTACATTCTTGACCCTTTATATGAGGTTCGTTTCATAAGAGTTGATGGCTACCATATGATTCACTTGAATCCTCCTACTAAGTGCATTACCAACCATGTTATCGCCACCTTTAATGTACTTGATCTCAAATTTGAACTCATTAAGTATGTCCAACTATCTAGCCTGTCTTGTGTTCAAATTGGGTTCCTCAAATAAATACTTGAGCACACTATCATATGTCATAATTGTACATTTCCTAGCAAGGAGGTAATACGTCCACTTATTTAATGCATGAATAATGGAAGCTCACTATAGGGAATTTGTCCCATGATTGACCTCATCCTCATTTAGTTTACTAGACTCATAAAAAATTACATGTCCTTCCTGCATCAAGACTCCACCAAGCCTTTCTTTGTAGGCATCTATGCACACCATAAAATCCTTATCAGTATCTATAATCCTCAACATCGGTGCATTTTTAAGCAATTATTTCAATTTCTCAAAGCTTGTTGCACATTGAGTTGTCCACAAATTTATTTCCCTTTCTCTACAAGGAGGTAATAGGATGGCCTATCTTGGAGAAGTTTCTAATAAAACTCCTATAATAACCTTCCAATAACATGAATTTTCTTCTCTCACTCACATTCTATAGTGTTGGCCACCCCATTATGGCCTTGATCTTCTCTGGATCAACTGATATCCCTTCCTTGGACACAATATGCCCTAAATAGTGTATCTATGATTTGAAGAAATGACACTTATTGAGATTTTCATAGATCTTGTGTTCACTCAACAATTTTAATATTGCATCTAGATGCTTTTCATGCTCTTCCTCAGCCTTTGATTACACTAATATGTCATTGAAAATATAATGACAAACTTGTCCGAATAAGGATGCAATACACTGTTCATTAAGCACATGAAAGTGGTATGGGCATTAGTAATCCGAAAGGGTACCACTACAAACTCATATTGTCCATATCTTTTCCATAAAGAAGACTTATGAATGTTTGCACCCCCCTGCCTCCTTGATCCTTAATTGATAATATGTTGACCTCAAGTCAACCTTGGAGAAGATTGTTACTTCCCTCAACTGATCAAAGAGATCATCAATCTATGGCAATGGGTACCTATTCTTTATGGTCACTTTGTTTAATTTCTTGTAATCAATTCATAATCTAAGGGTCCCATCCTTCTTCTTTACAAAGAGTACGAGGGCTCCCCATGTTGACACACTTGGCCTTATGTAGCCCTTGTCCAACATCTCCTTTAACTACAATTTAGCTCAACCAAATCAAGGGTACTTAATCTATATGTTGTGTTGGATGTTGGTGCTCCTCCAAGTACCAACTCAATAGATAAATATATCTCTTTATGAGGAGGTAATCTAGGAACCTCCACTAGAAATACATCTTCATATTGTTGCAGAATTGGTTCCCTTTTCAAAAATTCTCTTTCCTCATTCTCAGTGTCACTGCTAGCCTTCTCACCACTAGAGACTTGCACTGCAATTAACATGCATCCCTTTTTGATTTTGTTTTTTGTTTTCATAGTTGTGATCAACCTCACTGAAGTAGGTTTTCTCCTCCCCTGCAAAACTCTTCTTTCTCCTTACTCATTTAAGAATTCAATTTCCTTTTCAAGACAATCGACTTTGGTCCTGTGCAAGTACAACCAATCCATGCCCAATAATATGTTGTATACATCCAACATAAATACAGTCAAATGTGTTATTGTAGGCATGACACTATGTGAAAATGCACATTATTTTGCCTAGTACCTAATATTTCATTTTGTTCTTGTTTCCAATTGAGTTGACCATGGTTCTTCATGCAATTCCTTAGCCAAATTGCATTTTTCAACAATCTCTGGGCTGACATAGTTGTAGTTAGAGTTGGGATCAATCAGAATAGAAACAATTTGATCACACAAGTTACCTTCCATCTTAATGATGGATGCTTGGTGGCTTGCCTCATGATTGTCTACAACTTCATAAATTCTAGGAAAACTCTAAGTTACATCACCCACTATGAGAGCCTCCTGGACATTGTAAATATTTGGCCCAAAATTTCGTTGGTGTGGAAAATATTTCTTGCTATGATTTTCACCACATGTCCAACACTTCTTTCTCTGTGCCTTTAAGCTTGTGTTACTCTGATCTTAGTTGTTTCATATTTCCCTTAGTAGTAATGTTAGATTTATGCTAAAATTTATTTGCATGGGTTGGATACGTACCTTCCCTCATTTTTGAACTTCTCTTGAGCCAATTATTTTTATTTCCAATTTTATTTTGTAACCACCCGATCCCACATTTACTCGATTTCATAAGATTTCCAGGGTAAAATTGAGCTAACAGTTACTATGAAATGACCCAACATCCAAGTTCCAGTGACGGAAGTGCGGACCATTAATCAGAAGCATACTAACACCTCCCATGACAATCACATCACCTAGATACTAGACAAATGTCACAATTCCTCATCCTATAAAAAAAGAAAAGAAAAGAAATTATAACCTCCATTACCTAGAAAGAGGACTATATATATTGAATTTATATATGTGTATGTGGACCTATTAAGATTCTCTAAGCTAACCATTGTCTTTGTATAAGGCTTCATGTTTTAATGATCTACATCTATGCTTTATTTGTTCCCCAAAATAACCATATCTAGGCGCAGACATAAAGCGCAAACTGAATTAAAGTTTTAAATAAAAATATTATTACATCCCCATTCTTTGAATAGTCATATGTAACTTACAAAGGGTATATGGATTTATGAACTCCATTATGGTTGTTTGGTTTATATGAATGTGCATGGTATATCCCCCCACCTGACCTGGTATGATAACCTATGTTGCTCCCATGTTGATCTGAATGGAAAATGGCATCCACCCATGGTATTCATCCACCCATATTATTCATTCACCCATGGAATTTACCCATGGTATTGTAAGTGGCATCCACCCATAGTATTCATTCACCCATGGAATTTACCCATGGTATTGTAAGTGGCATCCACCCATAGTATTCATTCACCCATGGAATTTACCCATGGTATTGTAAGTGGCATCCACCCATGGTCTTCATCCTCCCATGGAATTTACCCATGATATTGTAAGTGGCATCCACCCATGGTATTTTCCCATGGTATTGTAAGTGGCATTGACCCTTGGTATTCATCTTCCCATGGTATTAATTGACTCATGGAATTTACCTATGGTATTGTAAGTGACATCCACCCATGGGATTCATTCACCCATGTTATTTACACATCGATGGAATTTACCTGTGGTATTGTGACAAAAAAAGGCTATAAGTAACAAGTCACATTTTGTAAAAGTACAAATTGTCTACCACATTGTAGCCTTTAAAGTTATTATCTTCTTTAATAAAAAAAAATCTTTGTGGTTTTGTTATTGTGTGTTCTCCTATTTTCTTATGGCATTCCAACTTTTTAAATTTGGGAGCCTCCCCCACAAGATCCGGATCACATGTGGCCACCACCTCCATATCTAATGATTAAGCAACCACACACGTAACTCATGTGATTGCCGCATGGAGGTATTATGGTAAGATTAACGGTGGTGATTTGTGGAGGGCATCAGACAACGATGATTCACTAGTGTAAACCCTAACCTTTTTTAACTCTTCTCCTCTAAGTTATTCACAATTTTTGCGTTGTGTATGTGTGAGTGTCATCGCTCTTTTCTTGCACCCTCAAACACGGGGTATTTATCTTATTGGTATGACTGTCATCGTTTCTAGCCTTAAACTTGCCTTCTTGGCACTATGTCAAAAAGGAAATACCTATTTCAATAGCAATGAAATGGTTCCTCACATTTGGAAACCAGGTGAGATAGGATATGCCTATGTACAACATGATTGTTTTTTTTATTTTCATTCTTTTCTTACTCTACTATTCACTTCGGTAATTTCGATTAGAGTGAAAATTAAGTCTCTACATCTCCTTTATATTTTGATTCTAGCTCATTCTCCAAATATTAATTTGGGTTTACATTTTCCTGGGTTTTAGTTCATAGGTGAATGGGTCGATGAATTTTCCCTAAATAGGGTTTGTGATATTTCCCCACCGTGCTCTTTGGTCCATTTCCAGGCTTCGTCTATACTTTAGGTGAATCGTAACACTTTTGTTTCATTTTCTATGTATACCCACTTCCTAAATTGTATAATCTCAGCACTCTGATTTATTCTTTTGATTTCCACTATATTTTTTTTCATTGACTCCCCGCGGTTTCTCCAATGTGCATAATTTCTCTTTATATTGAATAAAGGTTTTGGTGAAAACCCTTACCCCTCTAGGTGCTGGATTTATCCATATTTGGAAGCACTTACAGAGTTCCCTTGTGAAAAAGGTGACATTGCCACTAAGCAGAGAAGTCGAAACGACTTTTTCTCTTGCTTTTTTATTTCTAGGTGGAATCATTAACCCCTTTTTCATTTATGAATGTTTTCTTTTCAGATATTACCATACCTTAAATTTACTTAGGTGTTTGTTTTTCCTTAATTCTTTCTACTGATTGTAGCTTCATTTTCTAGCTACACCAAGGAGATGGAGAAGCACTTTTTGTTATCAATGTAATTTTATCTCAAGGTTAATATTATAAATTATGTAATGGGATACTATAGAGGGTTTTAACGTAAATCTCACTAGTTTTGCTTTAGTTATATGTTTCTTTTAGGTATGCACGTGACTCTCTATACCTTGGATTCTTCCTCTGAAGGTTAGTTCCACCCTGAGCTAACACTTCTTCAGGTTGTCTAGGTTAGTGCCTCTTTTCCAATTGCGTTGCTAGATTGGACACTTGCTTTTCATGTGGATGCATGTTATTTTGTTTTTAAGAGGTTCTCTGGAGTGTTGATTCAATGCTTTTATCCTAGCTGCCTCCTATTTGGAGGTTGGAGGCTGCCTATAGTATTTTATTTGTTTTCCTGGTCGCTTGGCTGCATGTGAACTATACTCTTAAAGAGATGAGTTACTTTCCTGAGGATAGGATTCATAAGCAGGATATTAGACCTATTAGGATGATCTCTTTGATGACTTCATGAGATTAAATGTAATTCTTGAAAGTTGATTGTTATGAACTTACAAAATATTATCTGGTATGACAAGAATGGTCAATAAGGCCTTATTTTAATATTGTAGTGTTTCATTTTCTTCCAATATGTGGGTTCTTCTTATCCTGGGTGATGTTTGTTTATTTCTGATTTCACAAGGTGACATGTGGGTTCACTTAACTCGTTTACAACCTGGTTTGTAATATAAATTCATACTTGAGAGTTATAAATTTTATTGTGCATTATTGATCTGTATTGTATGTTACTATGTTGAATTATTCTTTTAACATAACCTAGAGAACTTGTACAGTTTTACTAAATTAAATCTATTTAATGATGCATTCATCAATGTATATAATTCTATTAGTCATTTAAACTAATGCCAATACTAGCTATCAATTTTAGGGCTACCATGTCTAACAAAATTGCATACAGTCACTTATTAGGCTTTTTAAAGGCACCACCCGAAACTGAAAATATTCACTTTAATGTATATGTCCATTCTAAGAGGGTATCTATCTTAGAGGAATACTCTTACCACTCACTGAGTGTTATAATTTTAAGTTTCCTGGGTCTTTCTACATTTGAAACAATTCCAAGATTTATATTTGGCTAAGGACTACGTCCCAAGATTCATCTTTCCTTAGGTGATGACATTATCCCTATCATTGTTACTTCATATGAACGAACTTATGTCACCTTTCTAGTTCATCATTTTATACAAGTAACTAATATTCTTTACCATATATATATATATATATATATATATATATTAAACATTGACCTTGCAGTCTATGTATTTCTTCCTTGAACCTTACACCCCTATTCTATCTTAGACATAGCCTTGAATTAGATAAATTATTCCAATACTCATATATTCCACTATCCGCATTGATTCTATTCATTTCTAGTATTGTGCTTGTTCTTATATACATATCTTTTCCATAGAGTTTAACTATTGACTTTTTCAAGGATTAGGAATAATGGTAGTGAGTCATTTCAATCACTCTTCATATTAAATATCATAAAATATAGATAATTAAATGTACTATCAATTAACATTTCTACTGCTGCAATTTAATACGAAAGCACTTTCCATGAAATTTCACTACGTATGATTTACTAAGATAAATACTAATTCTCCTTAGCCATGCAATTTTATCCAAATATATTTCCTCTACTAATTTCGATCCATAATTTCAACACAAAGTATGCATGTATTTAACTAACAAAATTAGGCATATAGAAATTTTAACCAGAATAATGGAAAAATCACTAGAAGAGCACACTGCCCACACAACCATGAACTGGCCACCAGTTCCCCCCGTGCCGAGACTAATTGCTAGTAAGATCCCTCAGATCTCTAAAGCCCTTCCATCTTCTCCATAAGTATTTTTCTACCTTTTCTTCCGTAATTGATTTGTATTATTAGCGGCGTCCCTCTTTTGTGGAAGGATTTTTGTTGTTAAAGCCTTCTTTTCTCTCCAACAATGGTTATACTAGCATCTTTCTCCAACTAGAATATTTTAATGTATATTTTTCTCTCATCCATTAAATTCTTATCTTTTGGAAACATATGTTTTCCATGGAAGATTTATCTCAATCTTATATATGATTGAGATTAGAAATTATCTCTTTACTCAAGTGTCTCATTACAAGTAATTTTTTCATGTCAATTATTTACAATAAAATTATTTATTTCATACCCACTTGTATCTTGTTCATTTACACAAGCTATGGGATAACCATCCAAATAAACATACTTTAAGTCTGAAAATAAACAATACTAATTATTTCAAAAGCAGAGGGATGTCACATCTCTCCCCCCTTTTTTTTCTACACCATCCTTGGCGATTAATTTTCCAATTTCTTCTCTCTAGAACAATGCTCGATAGTTTTTCCGTATCTCGTATTCCTGCTCCCATGTAACCTCTTTGGGAGTAAAATGTTTCCATTGCACTTTAACACGAATGACAGCTCGATTCTGGACCCAGATCTCTTTCCTGTCTAGAATACAAAGAGGTTCTGCCAAGAAATCTCCTTCAAGTTCCACTTGTAGAATTTTCCAATTAATAATGTGAGAATTATAATGTACATATTTCTTAAGTAAATACATGAAAAACATTATGAAATTTAATTTGACTAGGTAATACTAATTGATAAGCTATGGGTCCAACCTTGTCCAAAATTTCAAATGGTCCACAAAACTGTGGTGCTAATCTTGGACATGTTCTCATCCTTAATGTACTTTTCCTTGGTTTCACACTCAAATAAACATGATCCCCAACTTTGAGTTCTCTATGGGTTCTTTTCCTATCTGCATAACTCTTTGTTTGATCCTATGCAGTTTTGATATTCTGTTGAATTTTTCACACTTTTTGCTCCATTTCTTGCCACGCGTGTGGCCCAAGAATTAGTTTGTTCTTCGGTTTACTCCAACTGAGTGGGGTATGGAACTTTCTTCCATACAAGGATTCAAAAGGGCTCATTTTTATAGATGTTTGATAACTGTTGTTGTAGGAAAACATAGTTAAATGCATAAATTCTTCCCATTTTGTAGGTTTGTCCATAACATACATTCTGAGCATGTCTTCCAAAATCTGATTGGTTCTCTCAGTTTTTCCATCCGTTTGAGGATGGTATGTTGTACTGAAATTTAATTTAGTGCCCATGCCCCCAAACAATGCCTTCCAAAATTTTGAGGTGAATTTGGCATCCCTGTCTAACACTATCATCTTAGGTATTTTGTGTAATCGAAAAATTTCCTTCTTGAAGATATTAGCAATATGCGTCATACCATAAGTGGATTGCACTGGTATGAAATGAGATAACTTACTTAGCGTATCTATCACTACCATAATGGAGTGGTGTTGTATTTTGGTTCTTGGTAATACAGTAATAAAATCTAAAGAGATTATTTCCCACTTCCATTATGGAATAGGTAGTGGATTCAACAACCTAGCAGGGTGTTGATGTTCAACCTTTACCTATTGACACTCTAAACATTTTGATATATATTCTGCCACTTCTTTCTTCATACCTGGCCAAAATAAATTTGTTCTCAATGTTGTGATCATATTTTGGTAGAAATGATGTCCTGTGTATGGTTTCTTATAATATTCATCAAGTATCATATGTTTCAAAGTAGGTACATTGGGAACATACCTTCTTTTCCTGTAAATCAACAACTTTCAAAATTTTCTGCATAACTAGGAATATGAATTTGTTGTAATTTATGTTGTTGTAATTTGTGTTTTATTTCCAGGTTTTTGGGATCATTGGTTATGGAATTCCTAATCTTCTCTATGAAATATGTATTAGTACTACTAATAGCCCTATCCATTAGATTATAAGCATGCCTTCTAAAATCATTTTCTTTCTTTTTTTTTCTTTTCCCTTTATGTGTTTTATGTCGAACTCAGATTCACTAAGGAACACCATCCATCTAGCTTGTCTAGCATTGAGATATGGTTGACTAAAAATATATTTTAGGTTGACATGGTCAGTTAGCAAAGTGAATTTCTTCCCTAAAAAATAATTCCTCCACATTTTTAAGGCATGTATGACAATAACTAACTCTACACATAATTTATTTCATGGATTTTCAACTTCCTTGACTCACAAGCTATTACAGAGATATCCTGCAATAAAACTACCTCTAACCTTTCTATACAAGCATCATTGAAAACTATAAATTCTTCATTTGGATCAACAAGTTTTAATATGGGAGCCATTGTGAGTAAATTTTTTAGCTTATCATAACTCTTCTAACAATCTCAAGTCCCTTCAAGTTTTACTTATTTTTTATGTAATGATGTGATAGGATATGTTATTATGGAAAATCCTTCTATAAATCTACGATAATATCTTGCGAGTCCCATAAATGATCGAACATCAAACAAATCCTTTGGTATGTTCCAATTAACCATGGATTTAACCTTTTCGGGATCAACTTCTAGTCCTTCCTTAGAAATGCCGTGAACCAAGTATTGTATTATGTTTTTGCAAAATTCACATTTTCTGAATTTGGCATACAATTGATTTTCCATTAAAGCTTGCAGCACCAATTTTAAGTGTTCCTTATGTTCTTCTTCATTTCTAGAATATATCAGAATGCCATCAATAAATACTAGCACAATTTTATCTAAATATAGCATAGATTTATCTAAATATTTGTTGAGTATACTATTCATCAAGCACATAAAGGTTGATGGGGCATTAGTAAGACGAAATGGTAACACTACAAAATCATAGTGTCTACATTTGGTCATGAAAGTTGTTTTATGAATATCTTCACTTTTGATTCTTAATTGATGATATCGTGTCCTTAAGTCTATTTTTTTATAAATGGTTTCCCCCCTTACTTGATCAAACATGTCATCAATACAAGGCAATGGGTACTTATTCTTGATCGTTAACTTATTTAAATGACAATAATCAATTCACATTCTCAATGTGCCATCTTTCTTTTTCACAAATAATAGAGGTGACCCCCATGGTGACACACTAGGCCTAATGTATCCTTTATCCAATAGCTCCTGTAGCTACATTTTCAGCTCCAATAATTCAGGTGGACACATCCAGTAAGGTTCTCTAGACACTGGGGTTGCATCGGGCACCAAATCTATGAAAAAGTCTATATCTCTTTGAGGTGGTAAACTAGAAATATCCTCTAGAAAAAGATCTCGGAAGTCCTTAATAATTGGAAGGGTATCTAAGTCTGGTTCCTCGCCTTGTTGTTCACCCACTTCTATGATAACCATAAATAATTGCCACCCATTTCATGCACTCTTTTTCATTGTAAAGTTGTAATTTGTCTAACTAATATGGGTTTTGGCACACCCTAAATTGTTTGACTTTGTCCTTGTTGATTTACACAAGTCACTATTTTTGTTAAGCAGTTTATAATGGCTCCCTGTCTTTCCATCTAGTCCATACGTATTAGTATGTTGTATGATCCCAAAGGAAGCACATTTAGGTTTAATTTGGTTAAATAACTATTTAGATTATGATGCCATTTCCTTACTTGGCTAGTTACTCTTTGCAAATAGTCCATACCTATTAGTATGTTGTATGATCCTAGAGGAAGCACATTTAGGTTTAATTTGGTTAAATAACTATTTAGATTAAGATGTCATTGACTTACTTGGCTAGTTACTCTTCTCTTGGTGCCAATTTCCAACTATACCAACCAGACAATTTTATATTTTATAGTATTTAATTTACACTTTTCCACCATTTGTGGTCCACTATAACTTAAAATAGCCCCAGGATCAATTAAAACAGAAACAGGTTGGTTGGAAATAGTACCTTCAATTTCAATCATTGTAGATTGATGCTCCACTTGTCTATCTTCCAAGGCTACACTTATTTTGGGGATATTCCTAGCGAGGTCATTCACTGTAGTGGCTTCATGCACAACTTGTATATTTTGTATGGATTTTGGGTTTTGCGGAAAATTCCTCAACATATGAGGTTTGCCGCACCCCTAACATTTCAATGATCCCTTCTCTTTATCCCCATTAATCCTTTTAACATTCAGGTCCATGGGGTTTTACCCCACTTGAGAGTGTGTTGGCTGATTTACATTCACCTTACTGAACTTTTTCCTTTCGTGATCCCCACCAAAGTTCTTAAGGTATCCAAGTTTCTGCTGCTTAGCTCCCACTGTAGGTTTAGTTCTATCCTTTTTTCCCCAAAATTTAGGGCCTTCACCATTATTTTTTAACTGTTGCTAACACAACCTAGCCTTCCTTACACATTCATCCATCATCTTTGGATTGTCAAACTCAATCCGCTCTTTGTACATAGTAGGAATATAGTTCACAAATTGTTGCACCTTAGCTTTTCTTCTTTGATGTAAGGTATGTACCACAGAAAATTCGTAAACTTTTCCGTGAATTCATCCATTGTGAGTTTTCCCAACCTTAATTCATGACACTCCTTGGCACGATCATCATAATATTGCTCACTTAAATATCAATTTTTGAACTGTTTTTGGAACTCCTCCCAAGGTACTATCTTTTCTTCAAGCAAATGCACACTCTTAGCCTCTTCCCATTAGAGTGCAACTTTACCTTGAAGTTTCTAAATGGCCAATATGGCCTTCAAGTTGCTCTCATAATTGTAGACCTAGAATTATTTAGTCATATTAAGTAACCAAGCCTCCATGTCCTCCTCCTTTTCCCCATCAAAAGTAGGGGTTTTCATTTTCTGAAATTCCCCTTGTAACTATGTTTGTTTATTTCTCTTTTGTCTTCTAGAATATGTTTTATCAAACTTCTCCTTAAATTCATATTGTTTTGATTTTGTACTCCTTTTGTTTTCTTTCTACAGATTAGGTTCCATTATATTATGACTAGACTCTTCCTTGGACCTTAACAAACATTCATTGTTGGTTCCAAGGTAACCAAGTTCTTGCTTTAAACTCTTAATAATATCCAAAAAATAAGAGTTTTGTGTATCTTTTCCATCTCCTAACTCAACATACAATACTTCTCCTTTCGTTATAGCTGGAGGAGGGTCCTCTGCCATTTGTTGTTGTTGTCCTTACATAACTACCCTATACAACACTGTACAATTAAATTAGCTATCCATTACTCATTTTACACATTATATATATCTTCTCTAATTAATTATTTTGGTAGTGAATCCATTAAGCCCCAATTTTTGAACCTGAGAGGCTCTAATACCATATGTCCCAATTCCTCTTCCCATACAAAGAATTTTTTTTTTATATAACCTTCCTTACTTTGAAAGAGGAATATATATATTTCATTTATATATGTGTATGTGGACCCATTGAGATTCTCTAATTTAACCATTGTCTTAGTATAAGGGTTCATGTTTGAATATTCTACATCTATGTTTTATTTTTTCCCCAAACTAACCATATATAGGCACATACCTAAAGTGAAGACTCTATTAAAGTTTTAAATAAAAATATTATTACATCCCCATTCTTTGTGTAGTCGTATGTTTACAAAGGGTATATGGATTTATGAACTCCATGATGGTTGTTTGGCTTATATGAATGTACATGGTATAATCCCCCACTTGACTTGGTATGATAACCTATGTCGCTCGCATGTGGCCACCGCCTCCATAACCAATGATTAAGTGACCACACAAGACACTAATGTGATGGGCACATGGAGGTCTTACAGTAAGATTAACGATGGTGATTTGTGGAGGGCATAAAATGAAGATGATTCACCAGTGTAAATGCTAACCTTGTTTAATCCTTCTCCTCTGAGTTATTTTCCATTTTCATGCTATGTGTGTGTGACTTTCATCACTCTGGTCTTACACCCTCAAGCTCGAGGTATCACTCTTGTTGATATGATTGTCATAATTTTCAGTCTTACACTCCCCTGCTAGGTACTATTTCAAAAAGGAAATATCTATTTCAATAACAATGGAATGGTTCATTGTATTTGGAAACAAGGTGAGATAGGCTAGGCCTATCTACAACAAGATTGTTTTTTTCTTTTTCATCTTTGCTTGCTCTGCTGTTCATTTTGGTAATTTCAATTAGAGTGAACATTAAGTCTTTGCATCTCCTTTATATTTTTATTCTAGTTCGTTCTCCAAATATTAATTTGGTTTACATTTTCTTGGGTTTCAGTTTGTAGGAGAATGGGTCAATGACGTTTCCCTAATTAGGGTTCGTGATATTTCCCCATGGTGCTCATTGGTCCATTTCCAGGTGTCATTTATACTTTGGGTGAATGATAACGCTTTTTATTTATTTTTTTCATATAACCACTTCCTAAATTGTATAATCCCGCACTCAGATGTATTCTTTTGAGTTCCACTATGTTTTTTTCATTGACTCCCTACGGTTTTTCCAATGTGCAAAATTTCTCTTTATATTGAATAAAGGTATTAGTGAAGACCCTTACTTCTCTAGGTACTGGCTTTATCAACATTTGGGAACACTTACAAAGTTATCCTATCACAAAGGTGACCTTGCCACTAGGTAAAGAGGTCGGCTCGACTTTTTCTCTTCCCTTTATATTTGCAGGTAAAGTCATTAACCCGTTTTTCATTTATGAATGTTTTCCTTTCATATATTACCATAGCATAAATTTACTCAGACATTTTTTTTCCCTCAATTCTTTCTACTGACTGTAGCTTAATTTTCTAACTACACCAAGGAGATGGAGAACCATTGTTTGTTAGAAAGGTAATTATATCTTAAGGTTAATACTCACAATTATGTATTAGGATACTATTGGGGGTGTCCACATCAATCTCACTAGTTTGTTTTTGGTTTTATGTTTCTTTGAGGCATGCATGTGACTTTTTATACCCTGGATTCTTCCTTTGAATGTTAGCTCCATCCTCAACTAACACTTCTTCAGGTTGTCCAGGTCGGTGCCTCTTTTCCAATCGTGTTTCCAGATTAAACACCTTATTTATGTGTGGTTGCATGCTATTTTATTTTTAAGAGGTTCATGGAGTGTTGAATCAATGTTTGTATCTTGGCCACCAGCTCTTAGGAGGATAGCTACATCATTTCATTTGTTTTCCTGGTCACTTGGCTACATGTGAATAATACTCTTGAAGAGATGAGTTACTATGTTGAGGATAAGATTCATAAGCAAGATATTAGACCTATTAGGAAGATCTTTTCAATGACTTGGCCAGATTAAATGTAATTCTTGAAAGTTGACTGCTATGAACTTACGAACTCTTATGTGGTATGACAAGACTAGCTGATAAGGCCTTATTTTAATATTTCAGTGTTTCTTTTTCTTCCAATATCTGGGTTCTTCTTATGCTGGGTGATGTTTGTTTATTTCTAATTTCAAAAGGTGATTTGTGGGTGCACTTAATTCCTTTATAACCTAGTTGTAATATAAATTCGTACTTGACAGATATAAATTGTATTGTACGTTACTAAATTGTATTGTACATTACTGTGTTGTATTGTGATTTTAGCATAACTTAGATAGCTAGTACGATTTTACTAAATTAAATCTATTTAATGATGGATTCATCAATATATATATAATTATGTTAGTCATTTAAATTAATGCCAATACTAGTTGTCGATTTTATGACTACCATGTCTGATAAAACTACATATAGTCACTTATTAGGCTTTTTATAGGCACCACCAGAAACCCCAAAAATTCACTTCATGTATGTGTACTTTATAAGAGGGTATTTATCTTAGATTAATAATCTTAGAGGGTTATACTTTTAAGGTTCTTGTGCCTTTCTACGCTTGAAACAATTTTAATATTTAGATCTGGCTAAGGATTCCATCCCAAGCTTCACCTTTCCTTGGCTGATGCCATTATCCCTACCATTGTTACTTCATATGAACAAAATTATGTTACCTTTCGAGGTCATCATTTTATACAAGTAACTAATCTTCTTTACCCCTCACTCCCCCAACTCCCCCAACACACACACACACACACACACACATATATTCATTAAACGTTGACCCTGTAGTCTACATATTTCTTCCATGAAGCTTACACCCCTATTCTATCTATCTCAAACATATAGCCTTGAATTAGATAAATTAATCTAATACTCATAGATTCCACTATCTCTACTGGTTCTGTTCATTTCCAGTATATGTTCTTGTTCTTATATATATATATATATATATATATATATATATATATATATATATATCATTTCCATAGAGTTTAACTATTGACCTTTTCATGGATTAGGAAAAAATATAGTGAGTCATTTCAATCACTCTTCATATTAAATATCATAAAATGTATAGAATTAATTGTACTATCAATTAACATTTATACCGCTACAATTTAATATGAAAGAACTTTTCATGAGATTTCACTACATTTGATTTACTAAGATAAATACTAATTCTCCTTAGCCATGAAATCATTTAAATGACTTAATTTATGCAACAGTAACATTTGATCCAAGCAAATTTCCTCTACTAATTTCGATCCATAATTTCAACACATAGTATGCATGTGTAGTGCCCACTCTAGTTTCCTGACCCTAATACGACATTATCTTAGACACTCTATTCTTCGAGGACCTCAGATTGAGGATCTGGACCCATGACACTATTATTAGCGATTGAGATATTCATGGTTGTGATGTTTAAGAATGCTTTCCAATGATATTATGGTAGCATGAATGGTTATGTATCTTATCTATCAGTATTCTGATGATTGCAATATTAAATAGTTAAGTTGGTCTCTATTTGAAATTATGATGAGGGTAGTAAAGAATATGTATGCGCTCTACTAAAAACATAATGAGGATAAATTTTATGGATAGGTATATTTCTACGATGTTACGATGTTGATAGCTTAATGAATATGTATGTTTCCATTGATGATTATTGATGATAGCCATGAGGGATGTGTCCCCTATGTTACCTACTTCCTCTAGTTCAAACTTACAATGGACAATGATGTGAATGACCAGGAATTGTTAATGATGCTATTATGATAATTGACTAACATTGAGAAACCTTGTTATTGATGATTATTGAGTATGGCAGGAAACCATCAGAGGCACTCGCATATGACATGTCGATGACACCTGGTTTGATGAAAATTTATATTACTTTATCTGTGAAAGTCTAAGTCGATCTTGGAATCTGCCATATATGTTTAACTATATTCTGATGATATATTAATGGTTGCAGGCACAGATTAGTTGCTTGACCGAATGACTCACATATGGGTGATGGGGTTGTACAAGTGGATGGAACTACATGGGAGGGGTGGGACAGAGTCCCTAATCTCACCCACTAGCACTCCCGCCGTGACTTGGGCTGGAAGGGTTGAAGCACCTTCGCCTTGAAGATCACGATGCCATGAGGGCAGGTTCCAAAGTTGGGTTGCTCATGAGGACTTTACCGGGGGGCGCGCATCAAGGCGGATTCCTTGATCCCCGACACCATTAGTCTCACTATAGCAGGCAACATAAGAGATGATAGTGGTCTATGACGTTGCACTATATTTTCCCCTCGTAATCACTGGATGCTTGAAGGGCAAGTGGCGTGGCACCCTTGGAACTTCAGGGGAAT
This sequence comes from Pinus tabuliformis, assembly GCA_031772625.1. Classification (NCBI taxonomy): domain Eukaryota; kingdom Viridiplantae; phylum Streptophyta; class Pinopsida; order Pinales; family Pinaceae; genus Pinus; species Pinus tabuliformis. The sequence goes on along the minus strand of CM062809.1, from coordinate 565,801,852 downwards.
TTCTTGAAGGGCATGACCAACTTGGCACCCTTGGCATCACAAATAAACTATTAGGTGTGGCACCCTTGGAACTTCTAGGGAAGTTCTTGAAGGGCACAACCAAACTGGCACCCTTGACATCACAAATAAGCTATTAGGTGTGGCATCCTTGGAACTTCTAGGGAGTTCTTGAAGGGCACAACCAAACTTGGCATCCTTGGAATCACTAAAAATAAATAATAATAAATAAATATAAGCAAGGAATGAAAACTAGGTAAATTTACATCAAGGGTAAATGATGATTAGAAACCAATGTAATTAAATCAAAAATAAAACTTGGAATAAGGAGGATCATAGGAAGAATTAAAATAAAGTACCTTAAAAACTCTACCCTTCCCATTTTGGAAAATACTAGGAAGATTATGTGGTTTAATTAGGAAAAAGGGGAAAGACAAACATAATAGTAAGGATAAAGATTAATCCTAAACTAATTTAAACCTAATTAAGAAAAGGGGAAGGTGAATTAAAATGAGAATAATAAATTAAATTTAGAGAAATGTAGAGAAAATCCATGTGTCAACAACCAACATAAGAATATCCATCTAGGAGATAACCTGAGTTATATTAGGGAGTAGATTGGGGATAAAATCTTGACTCATTAATTGACTTCAAGTAATGAACACAAATTAAGGAATAAAAGGGGGGGAATAAAGAGACAACTAGGAGAAGAAATAGGAATCTTGTTGAGGTGAGGAAAATATTAGTTTTAAATAAAAATTTAAGTAAATAATTTTGGGAGACCCTTGATGTGAGAATGACACATGGGTGGGTGAATAATCAAGCTATTGAATTATAAAAAAATAATTAATTATGCATGACATGACAAGTGCCACCTATGAGGACTCCTATAAAAGAAGGGGCAAGCCATGGGAGAAGGGACTTTTGGGAACCCTATTGTTGGATGGATGAGATGTTGTGAGAGCAGTGATTACGAAGCTATAATGAGTTTGGTGAGGTAGAGGATTTAGAGAGGGGACTCTTGAGCCAAGGTGTGCTCTCCTCTACTAGCTAGTGCTTGTCTCCATTGTACAACCCCATTGCAGCTCGGGGGTCCGCGGGGAAGAAGAGTACCCAAGGAGTAGGCTGGGAGGTTAACCGGTGAGTCTTCGTATCCGGATCAAGTGCATCATCATTCACTCGCGGAGGTGACTAGCGACAAGGGAATACCAGCAACAGCAGAGCAAGTGGAGTCTCGCCTTCTGGTGAACGGTACATATGTATTTCATGACTATTGATCTTAGTTAAAAGTATGAATTGTTATGATATGTCCTGAATGAGTGACAGGAATGTGTGTGCACAATAAATTTAAATTTCAATGCGTTGTTTAAAAAAAAAAGAAAAGAAAAAAAGAAGAAGAAAAAACTAATATATATATATATATATATATATATATATATATATATATATATATATATATATATATATATATATATATATATATATATATATATATATACAGTCTGGAACTGGACCCTACAGCATGTATTTAACCAATAGAATTAGGCATACAAAATTTCTAACCAGAATAATGGAAAAATCATTGGAAGAGCACACTGTCCACCCAACCATGAACTAACCACCAGTTCACCCCAAGCTGAGAGTAATTTCCAGTAATATCCCTCAGATCTCTAAAGCCCTTTTATCTTCTCCATAGGTATTTTTATACCTTTTGTTCCATAATTGATTTTTCTTATTAGCAACATCTCAGTTTTATGGAAGGATTTTTGTTATTAAAGCCTACTTTTCTCTCTAGTAGTGCTTTATCTTTCACTATAATAGCATCTTTCTCTAGCTAGAAGATTTTAATGGATTTTTTCTCCCATCCATTAAATTCTTATCTTTTGCTAACATCAATTTCCCATGGAAGATTTATCTCAATCTTATCTATGATTGAGATTGGCAATTATATTTTAGTGTCTCATTCCAAGTAATTTTTATATTCCAATTATTTATAATAAAATTATTTATTTCATAACCTATTGTATCTTGTTCATTTACACAAGTTATGGGATCACCATCCAAAGAAACACATTTTAAGTCTGAAAACAAGCAATACTAATTATTTTAAAAGCAGAGGAATGTCACAACAACATCTATTGATGAGATTTCCTTGGGATGGAACTTCCTTTTTCCCAGACCTTACACCTCAACTGTGTGCATGGCATGTTGTGCATGTAGTTGGAAGGCTCTATTTGCATGCACAAACCTTCCTCCATGCGTTTGCATTTGAAATCTACTAGTTCAGAGGGTGCGGCTAGCAACTTAGATCCAGATTATGAGGGTTAGCTACAGACCAACTACCCAGAACAAACCAAAACTCTCCAAAGCTTAGCCTAAGATGATAATACATCTGAATGATAAGTACTAAGGGTAGATCTTGCTTAGAAATTTCCAAACACATGAGAAATATTTTGTCAAACACATGGTAAAACTAGTAACGATAGGTCATGAATGCATATTTGTTCAATGTCTCCTTAACTTCAACAAGGAATCATCAAGAAGGATTAATGCCCTCTCAGACTAGTTGCAATAACACTTGTTATCCCTTGCATTCATAAAACCATTCAATAACTTATCAAATCATGAACAAGATCCATAACAAGAGCACATCATTTAACCATGGGCATAACCAAAATTTAACAAGAATAAATCCATGAAAAACCAGTCATAAAATCACCACAATAATCAACACATGTGCTCATCAATCACAATAAAAAAAAACTCATATTAAACTATGTTAATTCCAACCAAGTTAGGGACTTCCACGTACCACCTGACCATAGATTGGGCTGAAACAAGTCTCTGTTTTAGCCAATCACCCCTGTGCCATATTCCAAGCATGAATGTGAGATCTCATGGGATAAATCAAAACAGAACCAACCAAGGATTCCAGAGGCCAAACAACTTCAACCGTCAACTACAATGATTTCACCTAAACTAGTCCGGAAATCAGTAATACCAAACAAGCTTGGATGCCTCCAACTTTATTCCCCATAAAATGAGGATTTTTGTTGTCTTCACCCATATGTAAAGAGTTATAGGAGAAATCCCATCTCCACCCTTGACCCTTGTGAATTTCACGAGATCATCTCACCGTGATTCAAAATATACCCACCATCCAAAGATTAAACCAAAAAAGGAACCCACCACACCATGGCTATCAAGTAAATGGAAAGGAAAGGCTAAAGCCCACAATCAACCAAGTAAAATCCCATAATAATGACAACAAAGCAACCAAATAGCTAACTGCATGTACCATGCATCCAAATCTCAACCATGAAATCACACATGCAACCTATTACCTATAATATCCTCCTATTGTAGCTTCTCTTCTAATCCTTTCCTTATGCTCCCTTACTTTCCTTTGCTTCTCATTTGCTTGTTTTCTTTCTTATCTCCAAGTGCTTGTTCTCTCTTACCTTATAACTCTATTTATAAAATTGATCCAAGCTAAAACTAACAAAAGGCTATGAATTGTTTCTTTGATGCCTTTTTATTGTTGATGTCTAGTCTCTTCCTTTCCTTTTTCTATTTTCCTTCATTTTCTTCTAATTTCTCTTGCATGCATATTTGTGTTCATTCATCTTCCTTTTTTTCTATTTTCCTTTATTTCTCATATGAAATTGCCATTTATTGCCTCTTTTCCTTTTCCAGTTCCTTTGCAAACTTCCATAGCCATTAATTAACCACACATGAATCCCACTATAGTGCTTTTCCCTTCCATTAAACTTGGAATATGTTTCCCATGACCTTGGTCTTATTTTATATGTATGGAATATCAACTCGAGAATGTTACAAACCCGTCCCCCTTGGGCAAACACCCTCCTTAGTGTTCTATGACACTTATGGCCAAGAAAACATACTGATTATTGAATATTTATAACACAACTCAATGAAGTATTTACAATCACTGATTGCTGAAAACATAATAGATATACTGCTTAATGGAGCTTTATAAATACATCTCGATGTGGTATTTACGATATATCAAAAACTCATTTTTTTCAACCACCAAATAAATAAGGATAAAATACTTGCATTTAATCAACCATCTCCCATGTAGCTTCATCGAGCCCAAAGTGCTTGCAATGCACTTTAACATGCTCTATTGCTCGAATATGGAGCGTGAGATTTTTCCGCTACAATATGCATTACGGCTTTGGTTGGAACTCTCCCTCTTGTTTCACCTACAATACATACTAATAAATCACATGATCAACATCCTACACATCTCTTAAGCATTAAACATGGAAAACATCCTGGACTTTCACTGTTGGAGGTAGTGCAAGTATGTAGGCCATTGGTCCTGTTGACTATTGTGTGTCAACGACCCATAGAATTACACCCCATTTTTTCACAAAAGAGGTGTCTAATTGATGTGTTCATGTTGTCCAACTATCATCATCCGCTTGAGGATCATGTTATAATGTAAACCGATTCTGCATTTATATGATGTAAATAATCTTAGTAGATCCAAGTCATGTATGTAATTGCCTAGGTAAACCTACTTTTTTGGTGACAATCTACATTCTGGGAGGTTTCTTGTCTCACTGATCCATTCTCGTATGGTCGTTAAAGTTTTCCTTCAGTCTTACCCCAAAGCCGGAATGTCTTTTATCACTAGGATCTTAGGTGATTCTTAGTGTTCTAGATCGAGTCTATGTAAAAGTGATTTGGGAATAATCCTAACTATTTGGTTAGGTTATTTTATTACAAATTTCTTAGTCTGTTGGGTTATATTTGTGTCACAGAAATGGGTAGTCTGTGAGGGTCTTTTATAGATAGGTTTTCCCCCTTGAGATGTAAAAAATATGAAAATTATTATGTAAAGTGCCTTTAGGGTTGGAAACCTCATAGGTTAATTAATTAAATTTTGTAGCCGAAAATTAATTAAAATCCTAAGCTATAAATTTAATTAATTCTAGGTCCTAGGTAAATTTAAATTCTCCAAAGGAAAAATTCGTTGTTCCTTAAAAATTAGATTTTAAGAGGTCCCGAGACTAAGGTAAACTGATTATTTTGCTAAATTTTAAGCCTTTGGTCCCTAGGGTTATGTCAAAGTCAAAATTTTGAGGAAATTAATTCAAGGATTTAATTTTTGAATTAATTAAAATGCATTTAATTGAAAAATTTGAATTTTCTCATGAATTTAAAATTTCGACGGATGAAATTAAAAGAAATTTTGATCCTCACCAACAGTTGAGATTTTTTTGATGAGGATCACTCGAACTAGTCATTGGAGGATTTATCTTTAAATAGGAGGTCATTTGTTAGTCAATTCATCCACCCTTTGAGTCGTGTGCTAAGCGAAAAGCTCTCGTGTAATTTTTATTTGGATAATAAAGAAATACTTTGGGGTTAATTTTCTCTTGTGTTACTCTTCATGGAAGTATTGTAAGATGTGTTGTTTTTCATGTGTAAATTTTTTTATCCATTGATAATAGTTTCTGAAGAGTGATTTGAGTACAGGTATCTTGCTTAGTCGCTGGGGTTTAAGTGATAATTTAAATTTTGAATGTAATAGCATGTATCTCTATTTATTTGAATTTTATTATCATTTTCTTGCTCTATTTTGATGGCTGGATTGAGTTTTGCAAGAAAATCTTGATTTTTAGATCATTGGGTGTTCGGAGAAGTTTCAGATGGACCAGCTAGCTCCCGATGCATGTTTTCTGAAGAACAAAACTTAATTTGATCCCAGGCTTATCATAATATTTTTACTGGTGACACATGAAGGGTTTTGAGCTAAGCACATCCTTTAAAATTTAAAAACTTTATTTTTTATGGGGGAAATTGATAAATCTAGCTATTGAGAGCCTTAGATTTTCAGATCTAGGAGCGGATTTGTACTCACACTCCTTAGATCTGATAAATCTATCATTCCTGTGCATAGATCTGTAATTTTTTTTGGTTTTCAAACTTGGATTTTTTTGGGTTTTAGTTTATCATTGTATGCATCATTTGGGTGTTTCATGTTGTCTTGCAATCATCAATCCGAGGAAGAAATATGTGTAGAGTCCATATCTAGGCTGTGGAGGGTAAGATCTAGATCTCTGGGGTCCATCAACATCATTTTTGCAGGGATTATATTCATATTTTTGCAGTCCAAGGATTTAAATTTAAATTCTTTATTTTTGATCTAGAAATTTCGTGAAGGTTTCACGGTTAAATCCAAAGTATATGGATTCAAAATAAAAATAAAAAATAAAAAAATTGAAATTTGCACAATAAACCCTAAAACTAGGCAGCAAATCAATTTGCAAAAATGGTGGCCCAAAACCTTTTTAAATCCACGAGAAACTCTAAAAAAATCAGAAATATTAATTTAAAATTTTTAATCCACTTGCTTTAGATTTAACCCTAAAACCTTCACGAAATTTCCAGATCAAAAATAAAGAATTTAAATTTAAATCCTTGGACTGCAAAAATTTGGATAGAATCCCTGCAAAACTGATGTTGATGAACCCCAGAGATCTAGATCTTACCCTCCAGGGCCTAGATCTAGACTCTACACATTTTTCTTCCTCAGATCGATAGCTGCAAGACAACAAGAAACACCCAAATGGTACATACAATGATAAACTAAAACCTAGAAAAACCAAATTCAGAAAGCCAAAAATATTTTACAGATCTGTGCACAGGAATGACAGATCTATTAGAACTGCGGAGTGTGAGTCCAACTCCACTCCCAGATCTGATAATCTAAGGCTCTCAACAGTTAGATTGATCAATTTCCCACATAATTTTTTTATTATTATCTTAAAGGAGGTGCTTAGCTCAAAACCATTCATGCATCACCAGTAAAAATCGTATGATAAGCTCGGGATCAAATTAAGTTGGGCTCTTTAGAAAACACGAATATAAAAAATTAATTTTTTTAAAATTTAAAGGAGGTACTTAGCTCAAAACCCTTCATGCATCACCAGTGAAAATCTTATGATAAGTCTAAGATCAAATTAAGTTGGGCTCTTTAGAAAACATGGATCGAGAGTTGGTTGGTCCAACTGAAAACTTCCCCGAACGCCCGATGATCTAAAAATCAAGATTTTCCTGCAAAACTCAATCCAACCATCAAAATAGAGCGAGAAAATGATAATAAAATTCAGATAAATAGAGATACATGCTATTACATTCAAAAATTAAATTATCACTTAAACCCTAGCAACTAAACAAAATACATGTACTCAAATCACTCCTCAAAAGCTATTGTCAATGTATAAAAAAAATTACACATGAAAAACGACACATCTTATAGTATTTCCATGAAGAGTAACACTAGCGAAAATTAACCCCAAAGTCTTTCTTTATTATCCGAATAAAAATTACACGAGAGCTTTTCGCTTAGTAGACGACTCAAAGGTTGGATGAATTGACTAACAAATGACCTCCTATTTAAAGATAAATCCTCCAATGAATAGTTCGAGTGATCCTCGTCAAAGCAATCTCGACCATTGACGACGATGAAAATTTCTTTTAATCTCATCCGTCGAAATTTCAAATTCATGAGGAAATTCGATTTTTTCAATTAAATAGCTTTTAATTAATTCAAAAATTAAATTTTTGAGTAAATTTCTTCAAAATTTTGACTTTAACTTAATCCTAGTGACCAAAGGCTTAAAATTTAGCAAAATAATTTGTTTACCTTAGTCCCGGGACCGTTTAAACTTTAATTTTTAAGGACCGACGAATTTTGCCTTCGGAGAATTTAAATTTATCTAGGACCTAGAATTAATTAAATTTTTGGCTTAGGATTTTAATTAATTTTTGGCCAGAAAATTTAATTAATAAACTTATGAGGGGATAAATTATTTTTGCAACCCTCAAGACACTTTACATGATAATTTTCATATTTTTTACATCTCAAGGGGGAAAACCCATCTATAGAAGACCCTCACAAACTACCCATTTCTGCGACGCAAATATAATCCAATAGATTAAGCAATTTGTAATAAAATAACCTAACCAAATAGTTAGGATTATTCCCAAATCACTTTTACATAGACTCAATCTAGAACACGAGGAATTGCTTAAGATCCTAGTGATAAAATACATTCTGAATTTGGGGTAAGACTGAAGGAAAACTCTGCGACCATCCGAGAATGGATCAGTGAGACAAAAAGCCTCCCGGAATGTAGATTGTTAGCAGAAAAGTAGGTTTACCTATGTAATTACATACATGACATGGATCTGCTGAGATTATTTACATCATATACATACAGAATGGACTTACATTATAACATGATCCTCAAGTTGATGATGATAGCTGGACGAAACAAATACATCGATTAGGCACTATCCCTTTTGTGAAAAAAGGGGGTATACTCCTATGGGTCGTTGACACACAGTAGTCAACATTTGGATCTACTTGGGGACACGTTGCTACATGAGAGGAATGTGAGAATCCAGAATCTGCATCCACACAGCACACAACATGACATAAGTAGCGTCTATCTAAAAATGATGATATAACATTCAACACATAAAATATATAAGCTCTTCATTTATTAACTATCCTAATAACATGAACAACACAAATATAACTACAAAATGAAATACCAAAATAACTGGGTATAAGGTTAGAATTACAATACAAAGATGCCCCATGGCATCAGATGCATTCAATATAGTGAATACTGAGCATTTACCTGCTTTCAGGAAAATTTGTTAGTTGTTTCTCGGATGTTCCATGCCCAATATTGCATAGGACTTTTTCCTATTTGAAAATCAAGATGCTTGCGACCAACACATGCATAAACTACTTTCTCATTCTCTTTTTCTTGCGTCTTTTCTTTGTGGCAGGCTGTATCACTAATGATGTGGAACATTCTGCTTCAAAAATCTCAAATGAAGTATGTAAGATATGCACGACATGTCTCTCTTCATTCTCTATCTGATTCTTATTCATTTCCATTTCCATTTTATTTGGGTCACCTTCAATTAGCCACTTTTCAATGGAACAAATGACCTGCTCATAATAAGATGAAGCTTGCTGTAGTAGACAAGGAGGCTTATGATATGTTGATTTTTCCTTGTTTCTTTCATCCTCTGTCTGATGCTGAAATTTCTATACATGTATTGTTATGGCATCCATCTACCTAGAGTGTTCAACCTTCATAGCACTGACTTCCTTGGCATGGTTTTCCTCCATGGTCAATACTTATTCTGAAGACATATTTGACTAGCTTCCATGTCCTTTATAATTTTGTCATTGTCTACTTTTATGGTCATCAAGAAATTTTGCATAGAGCTCATTTCTCTATCATGATTAGCTTTCATGGTTTCCATTTCCTTAGCATGCTGACTCTACATGTTGGTCCTCAAAGGCTCCATATTCTGAGCACACTTTTCTACTACGGTGGCTACGTGATTGGAGTGTTTAATTTTCATGATTTCCATCTCCTCATCACGTTTTTCCAGTTGAGTGTAAAAATTTCTCATATCCTTGACGTGATGAGTTATAAGATTTTCTTGATTAAGATCCATATTTTTTACTAGTTGCATTTAATTGAACTGCACGTCTTTAACCAACTGATTTTGTTCTTATATAAGATGCTCATCATATTCCTTTTCATTGTTGACACTGATTTGATAAATTGCTCCTTCTTTTCCACTATCATGGATTCGTCTCACAACAGTACAAGTGGATGTCACACTCTAATATGGAGAATTGTCTTGAAATATTTCATTGACAGTTGGATGCTTTACAAGATTATTTTCATCCTGTTGCATAGTACTAGGGGCACAAGGCGAGACATCTTGATCTTCATATCTATCTATAAAAGAATTGATGATGTCTTGCAAAGAAGTGAAAGAATATTCAGGACAATTATGAAACAAATTCAAAGAATCACCCTCTAAATAAACATCAAATAAACACATATTGACATCTTCATGTTTATATTAGGAAGAACTACAATATCTAATTATTGTATGAGTAACCCTGCATAGATGATTTCTAGTAGCGGCTGAATCACCACTTGAGAACAAAGGTAATTTATGAATGGCATCTTCCGGCATATCATGGACAAAGTTAGTCAAATGACACAGGGTAAACAAGTCATCCATGATGACTTGGACCAAATTGATGCTAGAGAGAGAACCCTACTCAAGAAAATTAAGAGATCCACAAGAAGCGAGCTTCTAGTAGAATTTTTTGTAAGAAATGAAAGAAGTGGAGTCGCCACTTGAACATGAATCTAGCTCTAGGATCCAAAAGGAAAAAAACAATTGGATATGAGGAAGGGCTTCTTGTCTGGGAAATAACGGATGAGTAATTGGAGACGCCACCCAAACAAGAAATGAATCGAAATGTCCAGGTGCTAAAACTGTAGATGAAATGACTAATGAGACGATGAAAGATAAGGTGATGAAAAGATCAAATGATGCAAAAAAATATTGTGTTGATGGGATAAGGAACGATGAAAGATTAGATGATTAGAAAATGTTGTGAGGAAACCAAGGACAAGGAAAAAAAAAAAACCTTTCTCCCCGGTAGCGACGCCAAAAAATGTTGGCGTTCCCAGCGAAAATCATTGCCAGCTAAAGTCGTAAAGCCAAGGCCCAATAAACCTGTCCTTGACAATGACGCCAAAAAATATTGTGTCGCTTGACGGGCTAATATATGGCGGAAATGATGAGATGATTAAAATGATGTCGAGGAAACCAAGGACAAATTTTTTTTATCCCCGACAATGGCACCAAAAAATGTTGTCATTGCCGGCTCAAATGAAAAGATGAGAAATGAGAAGAATTATGAGGAACTTTCATTGAAATATCGAGAATGAAATGTCCCCGACAATGGCGCAAAAAAATGTTGTCGCACAAAGTCTCTAGGCACCGAGACAATGCTCAAAGTAAGGGCTGTCACTCTTAATCCTTATTCACTTCGTTTAGAATCTCTCCTAGACATGTCAAGGGGGTAGTCCCTAAGGTAAATGGGTGACGATAGCCTTTGAAATACAAGCTCTAGGAGACTTAAATATGGACAACTTGACAAATGTAAATGAATCTCAATTAACTTAGATGAATAGATTAAATGCTAATGTAACCGAGACACGACAACCAGATAGAAATGATTATAGACTGGTGCCTTTAATTTTAATTAACCATAGATTATGTAAAAAAAACAAGCTATCTCGAACAATTTTCCAATATGTGACGAATAGCGACAATCATGAATGATCAATATAAATGACCAAAACTGTATAATGCAAGAGATTCCAGATTTAAAATGGTTTTCATTAAGCACTGAGATCTAGAACATTTAACTTTCTCCAATATGATTTAAAACATTTAACGCACCTTGACCATAGAAAAATCATGAAAATTGCTTTTAATCACCAAATGACACCAAGGGAATTTAAATTTAAATTTAAATTATTCCTTAGGCAATAACTTCAATGTGAAAAATAAAGAAGTAAAAAAAATCAACGGGTTAATAAATCAAATTTTTAATGGGCCACAAGCCACATTAAAAATTTGTAATGTTTAAGCACAAATCCCTTAATTTATTTCATTCTTAATTCTTACATCACCAGGAATTTAAATTTTTTAGATTTTTTAGATGTTTTTTATTTTATTTTTATTTTTTAGGTTTTTAGATTTTTAGGATTTTAGATTTTTTGAATTTTTAAATTTTTCAATATCATAAGTAAAAAAAACAAAACAAAAAAAATGTGAAATAAAGAACAAAACAATTAAAAAATCTAAAAATTTTAAATCCCTGGTGATGTGAGAATTAATAATGAAATAAATTAATGGATTTGTGCTTAAACATTAAATTTTTTAATGTGGCTTGTGGCCCATTAAAAATTCGATTTATTAACCCGTTGATTTGTTTTACTTCTTTATTTTTCACATTGAAGTTATTGCCTAAGGAATAATTAAAATTTAAATTTAAATTCCCTTGGTGTCATTTGGTGATTAAATGAAATTTTCATGATTTTTCTATGGTCAAAGTGTGATAAATGTTTCAAATCATATTGGAGAAAGTTAAATGTTCTAGATCTCAATTCTAAATGAAAATCATTTTAAATCTGGAATCTCTTGCATTATACAGTTTTGGGCGTTTATATGGATCATTCATGATTGTCACCTATTAATCACATATTAGAAAATTGTTTTGGATAACTTGATTTCTTTTACTTAATCTATGGTTAATTCAAATTAAAGGCACTGGTCTATAATCATTTCTATCTGGTGATCATGTCTTGGTTACATTAGCGTTTAATTTATTCATCTGAGTTAATCGAGATTCATTTACATTCATCAAGTTGTCCATATTTAAGTCTCCTAGAGCTTGTATTTCATAGGCTATCCTCACCCATTTACCTTAGGGACTAGCCCCCTTGACTTGTCTAGGAGAGAGTCTAAAGGGAGTGAGTAAGGATTAAGAGTGACAGCCCTTACTTTGAGCGTTGTCATGATGCCTAGACACTTTGTGAGACAACAGGTCCAATTCTCTCAAGGATCACAAAAGGCCCACAATATTGAGGTGCTAACGTGGCACATGACCCAATCCTCAAAGAGTTCCTCTTGAGCTTCATGCACAAGTACACATGCTCCCCAACTTGAATCTCCTTGAATCCTCTATGTTAATATACATAGCTCTTCTACCTCCCCCGATCTGCCTTTAAATTCCTTCTGATAACCTGCATCTCTTGCCCTATCTAAGCTAATATATCTGGTCTAATAACTACCTTGTTCATTAGATCACTCTAGCTGATAAGAGTATTACAACTCCACCCATAGAGAGAACCTCAAATAGACTCATCTTCGAGGATTCCCAATACACATTGTTATAGGAAAAATATACCAGTTGAAAATACTCCTCCCACTTCTTATGTTGATGCATTACATACATCCTAAAAATATCCTCAAGTTTCCTATTAACCCTATCTGTAAATCCATATGTCTACGGATGATAAGTTGTGCTGAAGGCTAACTTTTTCCTCAAGCCCGCAAACAACTCCTTCCGAAACCTAGAAGTAAATTTGGCATCTCTATCTGATATAATATTATTGGGAACTCCATGCAACCTCACTATCTCCCTAATGAAGATGTGAGATATGTCACTAGCTGAGTTAGTAGACTTCACAATAATGAAGTGAGCTACTTTTATCAACTTGTCAATCATGACCATGATGGAATCATGTTGCATCAATGTCATAGGAAACCCTATAATGAAGTCCATGAAAATGACCTCCCATTTCCATTCTAGAATCGGAATAGGATGCAACAAACCAACTAGATTTCTGCATTCAAGTTTCCCCTGTTGAGAGTCCAAACAAATTGCAACAAACCTAACCACCTATTTTTTCAAGTTCGGCCAATAGTGGAGCCTTTTATAGTTGTCAAGGTCTTCTAGTATCTTGGGTGCCCTGAATATGTGTTGGGTCCCTATAATACTAGTGATTACCCCATTACTATTGTAGTTATACCCCTTATTTATATTGTTGTGCCCCTATTACCCCCATATTGTCATTTCTGTGCCCCATAGAATCCCTCTATTGTTATTTTTGTGGCTTTATATTATTATTGTTAGGTCGGCTGGATTATATTGTGACTCCTGAGACTCCTATATATAGAAAGGAGGTTTTTTCATTTGTATCATCCAAGAATTGTTCATTTATGTAATGTAAAGGAGGTTGCCCCCTCGAAGAGGCTGAATTCTAAGGCGTTGATCTTTCTTTTCTATCTTTTCTTGAGCTGGTTTCATAACATTTGGTATCAGAGCTTTGGATTCTAGGGTTTCGCTGCTCCAAACAGGTCATCGTGGAATTTTCACTATAACTTTTTTCCTGTGATGTTTCAGAAGTCGCAAAAAAAACCCATTTGAGAAGAAATCGCGCTGAATCTTGGGTCCAAATTTCAGATCTTTTCGCGTGATATTTGCGGAGATATGCTCTGAGGAAGTTGGTCTTTTTACAGACTCCTGAATTACATTCAAAACATGTGACCTAGGGAAAATTGTCATAACTTTCTCTCTGGGGATCGGATTTAAATTTCGTAAGAAGGTAGAAAAAGAGGACGGACTGCAGTTTCTTGTATATCTTTTTTAGAACCAAAGGTTGAAAATTGTACACGTGGCACTTCATACAAGTTCACTCTTCTGGAAAGGTCTATAATCAGGTCATCTTGGGATATTGTGCATAACTCTTTCTTGGAGAATCCAATTTGGATCAGACTGGTGGCATTGGAAAGAGGCCACATAGAGGTACTACAGGCCACAGTTTCAGAACTAGATGATTGGAAAGTACAGAGATACATCACAGGCAATATCAAGCTCCTACAAAGTGAAAAAAGGTGTGTAGATTTTTTTAAATTTTTGCTTAAGCTTGGTTTGAAAATTTATTTTGAAGGAATTCAAAGGGCATAGTAGAGCATTATTATCGGTAACTGATGCCCCGAGGAAAGAAAATGCAAACACCTAGTAAGGAACTTGAAAGCTCTAGCATGACTCACGAAGAAGAGGAAGAAATGCAACATGATATATCAAAATTACAAGACCAAGTGCAACAACTATCCCTTGCACAAAAAGGAACAGAATCTAAGATGGATGGTTTAAAGAAAGATGTAGAAGCTAAGATGGATGGTTTAAAGAAAGGTGTAGAAGCTAAGATGGACTTTTTAAAGAAAGGCGTAGAAGCTATGATGGATGGCATGGAAGCTCAGGTGAATGGCATGGACGCTAAAATTGATGGCATGGATGATAAGATGGAAGAATTGAAGATAAATATGAATAAGTTGCTACAAGAAATGGTCACTAAGGGTGAAAGAGTACTAAAGGAAACTCATGATGAGAACAAAAGAAATGTTAATCATGATTCCATAGACTCTAATGTTGGATCAAAGACTCACCATGTTCCAAAAATCAATATGAGGAAGTTTGATGGCAAGGATCCCGCCACATGGATATTACAGATGGAGCAATTCTTTGATCTCAATAATGTGCAAAACACACAAAAGGTACGTATGGCAACTTTATATTTGGAACCAAATCAGTTTGTATGGTATCAATGGCTTTGTTCTCGTAAACAGTTTATCACTTTGGCAATTTTTACGGAAGAATTGATAGCACATTATGAGGATACAAAACGCAACACTTTTGTTAGCCAATTGATAAGTCTCAAACAAAAGGGTTCAATAATGGAGCACATTGAGGAGTTCCAAAAATTGAACATAATGGTAAAAGATATTCCAGAGGCGCATAGGATTGATGTGTTCATAGGGTATTTAAAGGATAATATCCAACATGATGTGCGCCTTTGGGAACCTGATTCATTAGAGAAGGCATTCAGGTTAGCAAGAAAAATGGAAAGCAAAATTATGGCAACTAGGAAGCATACCATTCACAACTATAAAGACGGAAGTGTTGTTGCCCATAGTCTTCCACAACCTACAAGGTTGACACCACAACAATTGGAAGAAAAAAGAGCAAAAGGGCTTTGTTACAATTGTGATAGAAAATACACAAAAGGTCATAAGTGTGCTGAGAAGAAATTATTCTACATAGATTGTGAAGAGGAAGAAGAAAAGGAGCAAGAAAGGTCAAAAGAAGAGGATATATTCCAGGAACAAAGCCTAGATGAAGAACAAATAAATCCGACCATATCTTGTAATGCATTGGCGGGAATTACCACTCCTCAAACCATCAAGATAGAAGGACAAATCAAGAAGAAAAAGGTAATAGTGTTGATTGATTCAGGAAGCACCCACAATTTTATTCATTGTAGGGTAGCAAAAGAATTGAATTGCTTCCTATATCCAGCACCAGAGTGTCAAGTGATGATTGTAAATGGAGGAACAATAAATTGTTCTGGAAAGTGCCATAATATCAAGCTATCCATGGGAGAATATGTATTGACTAGCCCAATGCTTTCCATTCCAATGGGAGGTGCTGATGTTGTACTAGGAGTCCAATGGCTACAATCCTTGGGTACAATAGCTTTTAATTTTCAAGAACTTTTCATGAAATTTTCTGTGGAAGGAAAGGAAGTTGAATTAAGGGGTATTGCAGGGAAAACAGGAAAGATAATCAACTCTAATGGCATGACAAAGCTTCTAAAAAAAGAGCAAAGAGGTGTAATTGCACAATTATGTTCGCTAGATGTTTCCACATTGGAATCATCTATTTCTCCAGATCTCCAAAAAGTCCTGGACAATCATTCCAAGGTATTTGAGACTCCCAAAGGTCTCCCACCTATGCGTGATCATGATCATGCTATTCATCTGATTCCAGGAAGTGTTCCTCCAAACATCACGCCGTACAGATATCCATATGTCCAAAAAAGTGAAATTGAACATATGGTTGCAGAAATGCTAGAGGCTGGTATAATTCAACCGAGTCAAAGTTCTTTCTCAGCTCCAGTAGTATTGGTGCACAAAAAGGATGGATCATGGCGCATGTGTCCAGATTATAGGGAGCTAAACAAGCTCACTATTAAAGATAAGTTCCCCATTCCTGTCATTGATGAATTACTGGATGAATTGCATGGATCAATTTACTTCACCAAGTTGGATCTTCGTTCAGGATATCATCAAATCAGAATGAAGATTGAAGACATTCCAAAAACGGCATTTAGAACTCATGAGGGTCATTATGAATTTTTGGTCATGCCTTTTGGCCTTACCAATGCACCTTCAACATTTCAAGGTTTGATGAATTCAATTTTCAAACCATTCCTTAGAAAATTTGTGTTAGTATTTTTTGATGATATACTAATCTACAGCAAGTCTTGGAAGGATCATGTTGAACATGTTGACAAGGTGCTACAACTATTGGAGGAGAAACAATTATATGAAAAAAGATCCAAATGTTTCTTTGGAGTCCAGGAGGTGGAATATTTGGGTCATATTGTATCTCATGAAGGAGTTAAGGTAGACCCTAGCAAAATTAACGCCATTAAGGAATGGAAAATCCCCACATCCATAAAGCATCTGCGAGGATTTCTTGGGTTGACAGGGTATTATCGCAAGTTCATTAAGAATTATGGGAGAATAGCAGCACCTCTAACAACATTATTGAAGAAAGATTCATTTTCATGGACTCCGGAACCAACAAAGGCCTTTAAACATCTTAAAGAGGCAATGTGCCAAGCACCGGTCTTAGCTACACCGGACTTCACAAAAACCTTTATTGTGGAATGTGATGCTTCAGGAAATGGAATTGGTGCTTTTCTAATGCAAGATGAAAGACCCATTGCTTTTGAAAGTCGTCCAATCAAGGGAAAGTTTTTAAGCAAAGCTATTTATGAGAAGGAAATGTTGGCAATACTCCATGCACTTAAGAAATGGCGACCCTACCTAATGGGAAGACACTTCAAGGTAAAAACGGATCATGATAGCCTTAAATACTTTTTAGAACAAAGATTATCCTCTGAAGAGCAACAAAAGTGGGTCACAAAGATGTTGGGTTATGACTTTGAAATCATCTACAAAAAAGGGAAGCAAAATGTGGTGGCAGATGCACTCTCAAGAAAGGATGAGGATATGGAAGCATTGTTGTGTGCCATTTCTATTATCCAACCAGATTGGATAAACGAAGCAAAGGAGGAATGGAAGAATGATGAAGAAGTGTGGGCACTTATTCGAAAGCTACAACAAGATTCCAGTACTTCTGATACATTTAGCTGGCAAAATGATTCGTTATGGTACAAAGATCGCTTATACCTCTGTAAGAATTCCCAGCTAAAACAAAAGATTCTTATGGAATTGCACACTTCTCCCTTAGGAGGGCACTCAGGATTTTTAAAAACTTACCACAGGGTTAAGAAGGAATTTTTTTGGGATGGCCTTCTAAGGCGTTGATCTTTCTTTTCTATCTTTTCTTGAGCTGGTTTCATAACAATATGGATTTAGATGAAACTCTCTCAACATAAGCTTCTTCAAATCGCTTCTTTTTGGCACATTAATCTTGGTCATGAACCTAACCAATCCATCTTCTTTGAGGTGATACTCTTCATCCTTATCACCTTCACCCTGCTACTGCAACCTCTGCTTTAGCTACTAATACCTCTCATCATGCTACCTTGCATGAAATATTCACTCTTGTAAATTTGTCTCATTAGAGATCACAACTAAAATATGATTCACCTGCACTCTCCTATTGAGGGAATCTGCAACCATGTTCTCCTTTCCTTTAATGTACCTGATCTCAAAATCAAACTCACTGAGGGTAGCCAACCATATATCTTGCCTCACATTTAGATTGGGCTGGTCAAATAAGTAAATTAGTTCACCATGATCATTTATCAAAACAATCCTCCTGCAAAGGAGATAATCTCTCCACATCTTCAATGCATGAATGATAGCTTCCAACTCAAGATCATGATTCACATAGTTCTTCTCATGCTCATTTTTCCTTATTGACTTATAGAAAACCAACTGCCTTTCTTGCATTAAGACTCCACCAAGTCCTTCCTTACAACCATTCGTATAAACGATAAACTCCTTATCAGGATCCACAAGATTTAGAACTAGAGCATTTGTAAGAAACTACTTCAACTACTCAAAACCAGTTGCACATTCGTCAATCCATCCAAACTTTTTTCCTTTCCTTTGAAAATATGTAACAGGATAGCCAATATTAGAGAAACCCCTGATGAATTTGTTATAATAACATACTAATCCCATGAATGCTTTGACCTCATCCACATTCCTCTGAGCTGTCCACTCCATGATAACCTTAATCTTTTTTAGATCCACTGTTATCTCTTCCTTGGAAACGTGTCCCAAGTAATGAATTTAAGTCTGAAAGAAACTACAATTGTTAAGCTTGACATACAACTAATTCTCTCTTAACAACATTAACACCCTTACTAGGTGCTCTACATGCTCCTCATTCTTGAAATATACCAATATATCATCAAAAAGCACTATCACAAACTTGTTTAGGTAATGATGCAATACAATTTTCATAAAAAAAAAATAAGGTGGCTGGAGCATTGGTAAGATCAAAAGCAACCACCACAAACTTATAGTTCCTATACATTTTACGAGATTCAATCTTTTAGATGTCTCCTTTGCTAATGTGCACCTGAGGATATCTTGATCTTAGATCAATCTTCGAAAACATTGCGACTCTCTTCAATTGATCAAACAAATCATCAATCTGAAGCAATGGATACCTGTTCTTGATAGTCACCTTTCTCAACTGCCTATAATCAATGCTCAATCTGAGAGTACCATCTTTATTCCTTACAAACAACATTGGTGCATCCCAAGGTGACACACTTGGCCTTATTTATATCTTATCAATAATATCTTTAAGCTACAACTTTAGTTCCACCAACTCCAAAGTGCTAATCTTGTATGGTGCCTTAGATGTTGGTGCTTCTCTTGACATCAAGTCAACAGAAAATTCCACCACCGTATGAGGAGGATACTCTAGAATCTCTGCAGGAAACACATCCTGAAACTGCTATAAGACGAAATACCTCCATAGGACTTCATCATCCTCATCATCTTTCCCTTTGTCACTAGAAACATGAGATGCAAACAATACACATCCCTTCCTGTAAGTGCACTTACCCTGCATAGTTGTAACCATTCTCACTGATGTAGGCTTCTTCTTTACCTCCAAGATTCTATTTTCTCCATCATCATCGAGGCACTCAATGGCCTTGTCATAGTAGTCCACCTTGGTCCTATGAATGAATAGTCATTCCATGCCCAAAATAATGCTATATGAACCTAGTGGAAACGCATTTACATGTGCTGATGTAGGCATGCCATTAAGTTCAAATGCACAAGACCTCACCTAGTGATGAACTCTTCTCTTGGTTCATGTAGTAAACTACACCAACCAATATTCTGCATGCATTCTTTATTCAACTGGTACTGATCCACTAGGTTAGGACTAATATTGTTATAATTATATCCTCGATCAATAAAAATGGAAACAACATGATCAAAAAGCTTACCTTCCATCTCAATAATAGGTTCCTGATCATCTACCTACCTTCTATCCACAACTACATAGATCTAGACAATGCTCTAACCAACATCCCTAACTATCTACACCTCTTGCGCACTGTAAATCTAAGTCTTTCCACCCTAATGTGATGGACAATCCCTCCTATGATGCTCTCCAACAAAAGTCCAACACCTCAAACGTTTCCTGCCATCACCTTTATTATGTTGCTCCTGAGGCTGAGACCCATGTCCCCTCTGATATGCATTGAAATATTTATGAGGTGCCACATTCTCCTTCTCACTTGCATCTTCATATCTTCCTTGTTTCTTATGCCACTTTTTTTTGGTCTTCTCATTACCTTTCTAGTCCCACTTGAACTCAGGCTTTCCCTTTTACTGCTCATAATAATGTTTTAGCTTTTTTATAGCTTCCTCAAATAACTGAGGCTCATCAAACTTAATCCTTTGAATGCTACTGGAATCCCAGTGATGAACCTTTGAATCTTCACTTTCTCATCCTTGAGGTAATGCACATATTTGAGCAACTAAAGAAATTTAGTTATGTACTCTTCATCTGTATTGGGACCCATCTTAAGCTCATAGAAGTCATTTTCCTTCCCATAACAATACCTCTCAGATAGGTACTTTCTTTTGAAGAGCCTTTCAAACTCATCCAAAGTAAGCTCCTCTTCCCTAATGCCTATGGCATGTTAAACATATTCCAGCCATGTATTCCCTTGAGACTAGAGGTAGTTATTATTGGCTTTCATGTTTTATGAATAATCAGGCAATTTGAAGAACTTATTCATCCCAAGTAGCCTTGCTTCTGCATCTTCTAATTTATTCATTTCTCCATCAAATGTACTAGGCTTGGCTTTCTTGAACTCTTCTATAAAATAACCCCTCTCACTCCTCCAATAAGGATGTTTACGGTGATGTCGATGATGTATCTCAAAACTGGAGCTAGAATAAAATCCATGAGTATTGGCCCTCCTATCAGGTGTATCCAAGGATATTTCACCTCTCACTGTATCATCCTTTTCCATCCTATACTGTTTTCAAGACTTTCTTCCATATTCACCATTTGTCTTTTCTTTTTGTCCCTAACTAATCCCCAATTATCCCTATTTATGGAAATCTCAAAGGCTCTGAAGAATGACTGCAATAACCTCGACTCGATTTTCCTTGAAACTCACAATTTCTTCCTTCAAAGTTCTCAATGTGTCTACCAAACGAGGAAAATTTCCCTCTCCTTGCTGCTCAACTGATCTCTCCCATGTTACCAATGTATCTTCAGGACCGTATGGAGAGTCATGTGAATTGTGCTCAACTATTCTGCTCTTCATCTCCTGGCCTTCTATTTCTTGTAGTATGTCATTATTATCTATGTAAAGCATAATAAAAAACATAACTCAAAGTATCTCAGGGGAGGATATTGCATTTGCATAGGCCAATAGAGATTATCATGATACAACATCACAATCATATCAGATCAAACCTAGATATCAAAACCATAATAACCATCATGCATGCATGATAAACACATAGACAACTCACATGCATGCATAATAATCTACCTTTACCTTGAGGTCTAGTGTTGTAACCTTGCTTTGATACCACTCTATAACCACCCCATCCCACATTTTCCCACTTTCATAAGCTCTCTAGGATAAACATGAGCTGAGAGATACTATGGAATGAACCAACATCCATGTTCTAGTGATGGAAGTGGGGTCCACTAATCAAAAACATACTGACACCTCCCAGGAGCATGACATCACCCAAATACTAGCCAAAATACATTGATGAGATTTCCATGGGCTGTAACTTTATTTTTCCCAAACCTTACACCCTAGCCACATGCACAAGCCTTCCTCCATGTGGTTATAGCCAAAATATCTGAGTTTATAGGGTTTGGTTATCAACTCAAATCCAGATTTTCAAGGGTAGCTACAAACCAACTACCTGGAACAACCCAAAACTCTTCAGAACTTGGTATAAGATGATAACAAGTATGATTGATAAGTATTAAGACTATACTTTGCTCAGAAATTTCCAAACATGTGATAAACATTTGGTGAAACACGTGGTAGACATAGTAACTACAAGTGTTGAATGCATATCTGTTAAATGTCTATTTAATTTCAACAAGGAATCATTAAGAAGGATTAATGCCTTCTCAAACTAGCTAAAAAAACACTTGTTATCCCTTCCATTCATAAAACCATTGGTTGAACCAAATATCTCTTTCATGAAATTACCCCTGTGCCATATCCCAAGCATGAAGTGGGATTGTATGGGATAAATAAAAACAGAACCAACCAAGACTTCTAGAGGCCAAACCATCTCAACCATCAACCATGGTGATTTCACCTAAAGCAGTCTAGAAATCACTAACACCAAACAAGCATGGATGACTCCAAATTTCTTCACCATTCCTAGAGGAATTTTCTTGTCTCCACCCATCTGTCAAGAGTTCCAGGATAAATCGCATCTCCACCCTTGACCCTTGGGAATTTCCTAAGACCAACTCACTAGGATCCAAAGTCTTCTAGACATCCAAAGCTTGAACCAAATAAGGAACCCACCAAACAATGACTATCTAGGAAATGGCAAGGCAAGGATGGAAATCACTATCAATCTAGGAAAATCCTATGCCAATGACAAAGCAACTAAATAACCAACTACATGTACCATGCATCCAAATATGAACCATGAAATCACAAATGAAACTTGTTACCTGCAATGTCATCATATTGTAGATGATCTTCCAATCCTTTCCTTGGGCTCCCTTGCTTTCATTTTCTTGTCCTTTGGTTGTTTTCTTGCTTATGACCAAGTGCTTATTCTCTCTTCCCTTGGAGCTCTATTTCTGACGGTGATCAAAGCTAAACTAACAAAAGTTGTGAATTATTTCTCTGATGCCTTTTTATCATTGATATCTAGTTTCTTCCTTTCCTTTTTCATTTTTCTTCATTTTTCTCTAATTTCTCACTAATTTCCTTTGCATGCATATCTGTGTCCTTTCATCATAATTTTCTCCTATTTTTCTTTATTCCTCATATTAAATTTCCATTTATTGCCTCTTTGCCTTTGGCAATTTCTATAGCCATTAATTAACCACAAGTGATGCCCACTACAGTGCTTTCCCCCTCCATTCAACTTAGAATATGTGTCCCCTAACCATGGTCTTATTTTATTTACATGGAAAATCTACTCGGGACTATTACATATTCCTTTCCCTCCAACAATTTTTAATTTTTGGTCTACATTTTCCTTGTTCATAGCAGTGTTTCACCTTCTTAATGGTATCCTTTAGAGTCCAGGGTTCTAAAACTTAATTCTATCCTTGAATTTCATTAGCATTCCACTAATGAATCTTTGAATTTTTTCCTTCTCATCCCTGAGATATGGAACATACTTCAATAGTTTCAAGAACTTAGTGACATATTCATCATCAATCATTTTCCTAATATTGAGTTCATAAAACTCTTTTTCCTTGCCATCATAGTATTACTTAAACAAATATTTATTTCTGAAGAGATTTTAAAATCCGTTCCATGTTAGGTCCTTCTCAACAAGGCCTATAACATTTTTCAAATATTCCCACCATATGTTTTCTTTTCTCTTCAAGTTGTAGGTGGCAATCCTAGCTTTTAAATTTGCATAATAATCATGAATTCTGAAACTTTTCTTCATGCCAATAAACCAAGCTTTCGCCTCTTTTGATTTCTTCATATCCCCATCAAATATGGGTGCTTGGATTTCTTGAATTCTTCGGGAATGTGATCCTTTACCTTTCCTCTTTGATGATGACGATGGCAATGATGAGAGTAATGGTGGTGCCTCCTGGTAGTAGAACCAGATGGGTTGCTAGAATGATGCATATAAGTGTTGGTTCTTTCGGTTGGGGTGCTCAATGATTCATTTCGATGCATAATATCCTCTCTTTCCTACCTATGCCTCTTTTTGGACTTGCTACCATAAACTCCATTTATTTTCTCTTTTGACTCCTGAAAGCTCCTCCTGCCTCTATGACTAGTCCTCATCTCAGGTTGCCTCTATCTCTATAAATATGAGATACTTTAGAGAATGACTTCATTTATCTTAGCTTGTTTCTCTTGAGCTATTACAATTCTTTCATTCTTTTCCATGAAGCTTCTAACTTCAACCATTAGGCTCCTCAGAGTATCTATCCAATCTGGAGAGTGGTCAATTAATATTTCTTTTTCATTTTTCCTGACCTCTTCATTTCCATGTGGTGATTTATTGGAACTATATTTCACCATTCTGGTCCTTATTTTTATGTTTTTCTTTGTCTTATGCTTCTTTTGATGTGTTTTAAATCCCACAAACTATTAGATAGTTCACGAGGTAAATCAATAAACACAATAATGATCATGAACATTATATTCATGGAACTACCATGGTGATCTCTTTTGTGACAAAGAAACCATGTTAGTATGACCATGATATTAAATATTTCATATGCATCAATCATATAACAAAAATACCAATTGTTTGTACGTGGATGCAATATATCATTTATAGACCGACTTTGAGCACCCAAACAATTGTTAGTTAATTTTCTAAAAAAAGATGTGGAATTCTCTTGAAGGTATTTTTTCCTTGACTTACTCATGATAGAGTCCATCCAGTCCAAGTGTAAACCTATATATTTTGATACCACCTATAACACACCCTTCTTACCTTAACGGGGTGGCGGGGTGGCTACTGCGAATCCAATTTCTCTTGTCCTATTAGAAAAATGGGATAATAATAAATAGATATATGTAAAATGCACTCTTCTGCCACACCATCATGGCTCCCCATCTACCAACTCGATCTTATGGCCACTAGAGAGGGGAAGATTGTCAGTTTTCATGGGGGTACCTTCCCCACTGACATTATGATCAAGGGGGCATGCATACCGTTGATTTCGTGCGATGAATTATTTGTCATTGATCACTACGTGGTGGTCCTTGCCCGCTACCAAGACCCTCCCATGATTACCCCTCTTGCATTTTGTGCATCAATCAACGTTCCTTGATGCTCGTGCTCCATATCAATGAATTCCGACATGTCAACATGCATGGATGTTAACAAGGGAAGTGGTTGTGCACCTAGTGGTTTTTCAAGACCACACGTATTCAGATCTATGTTTGGGATTAATTATGACACCCTTCATCACCTTTTTTGAAATGATTGCAGGGGGTGTGGGAAAAGGTGGTATCGGGTTCCCAAAACCACTTACGGGTTTGTTGACTTGCACTTAACAACAATTAAGGGCTGAAATCATTGCCCATTCTCTAGCTCAACCTTGACATGGCATGTGACCTTAGCGTGGGTCCACATATAAGTTTCTCCTCTACACGTTTTGGCCCACCACATCATCGCACTTCTCTCCTCGAGTGCATATCGAACCAAAACGGCCATAATGATTAGGTTAGAGACAATATATTTGTACTTTTGTTTAACAATCTACTCATATATTTGTACCTTTTTTTATGCGTACACTAGTATTAATACTAACTCAATCACATCAATAAAATTGATATATGTAGACATGAGTCATTTTCCACACATCAATAAAATTGATATATGTAAACATGAGTCATTTTCCACTCATAGTGTCATGCCCCCAATTCGTTTTTTGTTAAATTGGCCGGGTACGACACCGCCTAAGTAATTAACATCTTCCATTATTAGCTTACTTTACGAACTACGCCTTAACATTCATCATTAAACATGAATAACATATTAATGTGCGGAATCCATTAATATAATAACATCATAGAACAACAGGAGAACAACATCACATGTAAAATAATATTTTATTATAAGAGAGAATTTTTACAATGACCGGGAGTATAACTCGACCAACGTTACACCCAAGTTGGGCACCCACTCGTGCAAGACCGCACGGTGGTCACACCACAAGTCCACCACATACATAACACAAGTCTTCTTTGTCCAAGTGGGAGGGCGTGCCCGTGCATGACCCTCACCACAATACAACCCAAAACTTGTCAAGTTGTTCGGTGGGTGGGCGCCTTAGAATGCCCTCCACCCGTGCCTCAACTGAGTGTGCAATCCTGTGTAGACCGCGCGGCGAGCAGGCGTATATCATGCGCCTTCGCTGCAGCTCTATACTCCTTTTCTCACACCTTTATTCCTTGACTAAAGACCGAAGTGCGATGCTCCAAATGCATCCTTCGTCCGCTTGTTTATACGCTTGTGTGCGTGGATGTCACGCCCTTGGACGACCCTCCATTTACTCCACCAACCACGCGTTCAACAAACAAATGCGTGCCTTTGTTAGGTTGGCCCGCCCATGGTGTGGGAGCGCCCCACAATTCACCTCCTTGTTCATCTTACGCTCCTTGGTCTGCTTGTGGACGAGCTCCCCCAACTCACCCCTTATAAATTATGGAGCACCAACTTGTCCTCATAACAATATGTTACGCCCTTGGTCGCCCCTCGTGGTTTTTCCATGACTTAGTTGAATCGCACGGCGAGTGGACGGCATGCTTGGTCACTTGTCAACCGCAGGGCATTACATCCTCCCCCACTCGAAATCATTGTCGCCCTTGACAATCCCGTCTTCCTCAGAAGCTTCCTGTCATACTTCTCAATCTTCTTCTTCCATCTCCAAAGTGAGTCCTCCGATTCCCAGCTTTCCTCCTCCAGTGCATTCTTCCATCTGACAAGAAATTCTCGTTTCATGTGGCAACCAATCCCCGTAGTTCTGAAGCTCAAAATCTTCTCCAACTCTAGTCCTGGCTTGTCCACAATCCCGGCTAGTTTTCTCGGTGGTTCAACTCTCTCTGGATGATCAGCATCAAGTCTGCATCTCTTCAATTGACTCATGTGAAAAATCAGATGCTTCATGTGCATATGGTGCGGAAGCTCCAGCTCATAAGCAACTTCCCCCACTCTCTTCTTCACTCGGAATGGTCCCTCATACTTCCGTGTCAATTTGCTCACAATCCCCTTGGCTGGCTGAAACTGCTCCCTGGTAATCCTAAGAAACACCATATCTCCCACACTGAAGTGTGCATCCCATCTTCCTCTATCAGCCCATTTCTTCATTCTCCTTGTAGCTTCGCGCAAGCGCAACCGTGCCAACTCCAAGGTCTCATCTCAAGCCTTCATGAACTTCTTTGCATGAGGACTCCTCAAGAAACCTCCCTCCTGTCACTATGGTATGTGGTGCAACCGACATGTGCCCATTCACCAACTCAAATGGACTATACCCCGTCGCAAAACTCTTTTGAATATTGTAACTGAACTGAGCAATATCCAAGAGTTCAGGCCAATTCTTCTGATCAGTCATCACATAATGTCTCAAGTAGTCCTCCAGCAATGCGTTGATCCTCTCAGTCTGCCCATCTGTCTGCGGATGGTAACTCGAACTCATCAACAACTCTGTCCCAACTAACTTGAACAATGTGCTCCAAAATCTGCCTATAAAATGTGGATCTCTATCCTACTTGATGCTTAATGGCATCCCCCAATACTTCACTATGTTCCTAAAGAACAACTCCGCATTTCGCTCAGCTCCACAAGGTATCTTTGTTGGAACAAAGCCAACATACTTGGAAAAATGATCGACCACGACCATAATCCCATTATACCCCTAAACCTGTGGCAACTGAGTGATGAAGTCCATCGAGACACTCATCCATGGCCTCTCAGGAATCAATAAAGGCTGCAATATTCCTCCTTGTCTCTGATTATCTGATTTGTCCCGCTAACAAATGATGCACGTATGTACATACTCCTCCACATCCTCTCGCATCTTCTCCCAAAAGAATCCTCTCTCCAATAATATCAAAGAACGACGCTGCCCTGGGTGGCCAGCCCACAGTGAGTCGTGGCACACCTTCAAAAGGTGCCTCCTGAGTCCAGATGACTTTAGAACATAGAGTCAGTTTCCAAAGAACAAGAACCCGTCCCATAGAAATAACTTTCATGTCTTCCCCTCCTTTATCTGCTTCACTATATTCTGCACCAAAGTATCGGTTTCAACACTTTCCTTGAGCTTATTCTGCATCTCTTCTGACATCTGAATTTGACTCCTACTCCTTTCTGCCTAGTCTTCACCTTCCAATGCTGCAAGTTGTCCCTTCCTACTAATGGCATATGCTACCACATTGTGCCTCCCAGTCTATACTCGATAGTCATGTCGAATTCTACTAAGAAGTCCAGCCAACGAGCTTGCTTCGCAAAAAGCTTCGGTTGTGATGCAAAATAACTTGCTGCAACGTTGTCTGTCTTGACAACAAATGGCTTCCCAATTAGGTAATGCCTCCACACATGAAGACAGTGAATGATTGCAGTCATCTCCTTCTCATGAATCGGATACCTTCGTTCTCTATCCTGTAGCTTCCGACTCTTGTATGCCACCGGATGCCCATCCTGCATAAGCACCCCTCCTATGGAAAAATCCGAAGCATCAGTGTATACCTCAAACGGTCTCTCGAAGTTAGGCAACTTCAGTATTGGTGCTGTAACCATTCTCTTCTTCAAGTCATCAAATGCCTTCTGACATTTATCCGTCCAACCCCATCTCTTGTCTTTCTTCAATAGGTCTGTCAATGATGATGTTACCTTGGAGTACCCCTCTAAAAACTTCCGTTGGTAGTTGGTCATGCCCAAAAACACCCTCATCTCATGGACATTCTTTGGGTCAACCCAGTCCTCAATCACCTTCACTCTGCTCGGCTCCATCCATATGTACCCTTGACCAACAAAATGCCCAAGGAACGGAATCTTGGTCTGAGTGCACAAACACTTAGACTTCTTTAAGAACAACTGATTTTCCTTTAGTGCCTCAAACAACATCGTCAAGTGCTTCTTATGATCCTCCATGTTGTCACTGAACAGCACTATATCGTCTAAGTACACTACTACAAACGAATCCAATTATGGTCGTAGGACATCATTCATCAAAGTGAAAAAGGTAGCAGGAGAATTACAATACCCAAATGGCATAACAAGGAATTCAAAACTACCATACCTCATTACTATCGTAGTCTTCCTCTCGTCTCCTTCAGCTATCCTTACCTGATAATACCCATGCCTCAAGTCCAGCTTGGAAAACACTCGGGTTTTCGCAAGCTTGTCAAAGCAATTAACAGCCAATGGCAAAGGATACCTGTTCCTTACCGTCTTCTTGTTCAATGCACGGTAATCATAGCACATTCGTAGCTCATTCGAATCCATCTTTCGCTGGAACAATACCGGAGCTCCATAAGGGGACCTTAAAGGTCTGATGAAACCTGCATCAGCTAACTCCTTTAGCTGTCGTTTCAATTCCTCCAACTCAGGTCCTGACAATCGATAAGGTGCTTTAGCCGGGGGTTGTTTTCCTGGCTCAAGCTCAATGCTATGGTCCACTGCACACCTTGGCGGAAGTTTCTTTGGTAGCTCATCAGGTATCAAATCCGCATATTTGGTCAGCACCTCAAAAATCTTGGCTGGAACAGGCATCCCCACTCCATCACCTTCAACTCCCTTGAACATCACCGCATATGTCTCCATATCTGACTCCTTCATAGCCTTCTCCAAAGTTAGAGCAGAAACATGTTGCACCTTGACTTCCCTCCTTTGCCTATGAGTGGGCAAAGTCCAAGTTTGTGACTGTCCAACCAGCACCACCTCATCACAGAATGGGACAACAATAGCCCTTTTGCCCTTCAAGAAATCTTTTCCAAGTATCATATTGAAGTCGTTCATCTCCATCACTGTGAAGTCCAACTGACCCTTCCAGTATTTTATCTGCACAAGCACTTCGTGTGCCAAACCTACCACTTTAGCACTAGAGTTCACTGCCTTGACTTCCACATTTGATGGGAAGATCATCAGTCCAACCTATTTTGCTAACCGTGTCATCATGAAGTTATGAGTGGCACCCGTGTCCACCAGAGCTTGAATGGTCTTGCCATGAACCATCAAGTCCACGAAACCCAGATTGTTCATCCACGATTTCTCCATAACTTTTCCCTGCATACATGTTTGTTCTCTGCGTTCATCAAGCAATGGCTTCACCACTTGTGAACCTGCTCTGATACCACCTGTCACGCCCCCAATTCTTTTTTCGTTAAATTGGCCGGGTGCAGCACCGCCTAAGTAATTAACATCTTCCATTGTTAGCTTACTTTACGAACTACGCCTTAACATTCATCATTAAACATGAATAACATATTAATGTGCGGAATCCATTAATATAATAACATCATAGAACAGTAAGAGAACAACATCACATGTAAAATAATCTTTTGTTATAAGAGAGAATTTTTACAATGACTGGGAGTATAACTCGACCGGTGTTACACCCGAGTTGGGCGCCCACCCATGCAAGACTGCATGGTGGTCTCACCACAACTCCACCACATACATAACACAAGTCTTCTTTGTCCAAGTGGGAGGGCGCGCCCGTGCATGACCCTCACCACAATACAACCCAAAACTTGTCAAGTCGTTCGGCGGGTGGGCGCCTTAGAACGCCCTCCACCCGCGCCTCAACCGAGTGTGCAATCTCGTGTAGACCGCCCGATGAGCGGGCACATATCCTGTGCCTTCGCTACGGCTCTATACTCCTTTGCTCGCACCTTTATTCCTTGACCAAAGACCGAAGTGCGATGCTCCAAATGCATCCTTCATCTGCTTGTTTATACGCTTGTGTGCGTGGAGGTCGTGCCCTTGGCCGACCCTCCATTTACACCACCAACCACACGTTCATCAAACAAATGCGTGCCTTTGTTAGGTCGGCCCGCCCATGGCGCGGGACCACCCCACAATTCACCTCCTCGTTCATCTTACGCTCCTCGGTCGGCTTGTGGACGAGCTCCCCCAACTTGCCCCTATAAATTATGGAGCACCAACTCGTCCTCATAACAATATGTTATGCCCTTGGTTGCCCCTCGCGGTTTTTCCATGACTTGGTCGAATTGCACGGCAGGTGGAGGGCACACCCGGTCGTCTGTCAACCATAAGGTGTTACACATAGGGTATTGATTGGCATATATTGATATGATTTACATAAATATTAATAGTTTTTGAAAATATAAATAATATAAACATTGTCTATATATATAATAACATCTTTATCATATTAAATTATAAATATAATATTTTTTACTTAATTATTAATTATATAATTTATGACAAAAAAATTCTAAATATTAACTAGTTTACATAAATATTAATAGTTTTTAAAATAATATATAATATTATAAATATTGTGTATATATATATAACAACATCTTTATCCTATTAAATTATAAATATAATATTTTTTATTTAATTATTAATTATATAATTTAATGAACAAAAATTCCAATGTAGTTTCATTGAATTTTATCATATTTATCTATTTATATATATATTTATATATATAGATATAGATATATATATATTTCAGCATAATCTAAAAATACATATTTATAGATATATATACAAGTATATAGTTATATTAAAACTTATTTAACTATAAAATTGTAGATATATAATTATATTCATCCATTTATCAAAATATATATATATATATATATATAATCCAAAAATACATATTTATATATATAAATATATATTTATATTAAAACTTGTTTAACCATGAAATTGTGTATATATAATATATATATTTTATAAATGCATTTATGTAATTACCCACTCACAGGTGAATTGGAAAAACTACACTCCCATAATTCCTGTGAGACTCAGAATTTTCCCTCCCGTACAATAGGTCTTGAGATCATAATTTTGTCTCTTTAGCTGGAAAACTCGTCACTATCTTCAATTTGTTTGTTTATTTATTGAATACCATTTAGTTATAATTTTTTTTTTTTTTGTATAATTCTCGTATAAGTGCAAATGAACTTTAGTATTCAATCGGAGTACATTACAGGAATAAATCAAAGTAATTTGTTTGGATTTTAAGTCAAGTATACCATAATCAAAACAGTTGACTTCGAAAAGGCAACCATTGTCCTTATTTAGGAAGTGTGAGACAAATTGCAATGTTATGGTTTGCATTCATGGTTATGCGATTTCATAGTACTATATAAGTGGAACTGGAATTGTCAATCCCAAGAATGTAAAGGATACTATATAAGTGGAATTGTCTATTTGGGATTGTATAATCCCAAGAATGTAAAGGATGTTATATAAGTGGAATTGTCTATGTGGGATTGTATAATCCCAAGAATGTAATTCGAAAATCAAATAAAAATCAGAAAGAGATTTTTTTCAATGTAAAATAAATTATTTAATTTAAAAATAGAAAATTTCGAAAATAAAAAATAATTTTTCAGTTTATGTTTTTTTGTCAAACACAAATTTTTGTTAAAGAAAATATATTAGAAAATATATATCACAAATAACATATTTTGGAAACATTCACTCAAATTATTTTGCATCGTGCAAAAAATGAAGACATACTAAACATGCGATACTAATGTCTCTGGCCACTTTCTAATTAATTAAATGCTTGCTTGCTAGCGGTGACAATTGACCCATACCTTTAGTCCATGAACATGGCCCTCTCCATCTAAACCCTTTTTGAAAAAAAACGTCTGATATTCTCTATAAGAATCTCCATGGTAGAATGGAGGGTCCTCCTCATTTGTGAATTTTGTCCTGGATGAGAACATCACGTACTAGCCAGCAAAACATTGGCCATGATATTCCTGAGTGGTCTTTCTGTGCCACAATTTTGTGCTCAATGCTCTTGTATTTTCCATTGCTCAATATACATTCAACAACATTTGATTTTTCAACTCACAAGAAGCAACCCAATTAATAATTTAAATATGCGTAACATACCCCAATTACGCCAGTGGGGTGGCTAATGCTAATCAATTTTCTCTTGTCCTCTTGGAAAAATGGGATCTTGTGGTCACTAATGAGAGGGGAAGATTGACGGTTTGCATAGGGTACCCTCTCCACTGACGTCACGGTGATGAGGTCACGCATACCATTGATTTCATGCGCTAGATTCTCTGTCATTGATGACTACGTGGTGTTCCTCACTTGCCGCCAAGACCTCTCCATGGTTACCCCTCTCGCAGATTGTGCATCAATCAGTGGCCCCTGATGCTTGTGCTCTAGATCAATGAATTTTGACAGGTCAACATGCACAAATGTTACCAAGGGGAGGGGTGGCACAGAAGGTGGTTTATCAAAATCGCCCATCTCCATATGTATGGCTAGGATTAATTCCAACACCCTCCATCACATTTTCCAAAACCACTGCAGGGGTGTGTCAGAAAAGGCAATATTGGGTTTCCCAAACCCACTTATGGGTTTGCTAACATGCACATAATGAAATGTTTGAGCCCGCACCATTGCCAATTCTCTAGCTTAGCTCTGACATTGCATGTGACGTCAGCTTGGGGGCCACATATAAGTTTGTCTTCTACACTTTTCATCCCACCATGTCATCCCAGTCCATCATCCCGATGCTCTCCTCGATTGCTCCTATTTTCACCTTTGGGATGGGACCTCCAAGACACGTCATCTCGGTCTTGTCACCCCGATGATTCTCTTTGACTGCTCCTCTTTGCACCACTGGGATGGGACCTTTGGGACACATCATCCTGGTCCTGCCATCCTGACGTTTTACCCAAACTAGTCCCCTTTAACCTTCCGGGAAGGAGCCTTCGGGACATGTTATCCTGGTGCTTGCTTTCCTGACCTGTCTCTCACATAGCATATTCTTTTAGGTTCATTAATTTGATAAAGTGGATTTTCTATGAGCTTGTAGGCTATTTATTTAATTTGTTAATGATTTATCTAGGATATCAAATTAGAATATCGACATAATTAGCAAAGTTTACCGCTATATGTAATCAAATAATTTGATTACAAACTCAGAGTCTAGGATACCTTCTAAAGGTGGCAAAGAAGTCAATTCCAGATGAACTAAGAAGGATTATAACCCAGTGAAATCCTTTGTCAATATTAGTACATAGTGGTATGGTTTTACACTGATGAAGTTAGCATTTACACCAGACATCACACCATTGCATGTAACCATAACTTTCTTTTCTAAACTAGATTACTCATAACTATGACCAAATAAACATAGGCAACAATCACATATTAATTCCATTATTTCAACCATAAGGAAACATACATTCATTAACATCACAGATATAAGAAAAACACATCGGTAATTGAGCATAGGAAAAGGACTCTACATCCAACCATAGACAACTGCAACTAGTCCTCACTTGTAGGTGTCATCCTCACTTGCAACTATCAACGTCAAGCTAGATTCCAGAGATTGAGGGGCTTTGCTCAAAGAATTAAAACACCAACTTCCAACTGAAATAGGGAATACAAAGGTCCTCCTTCCTCCACCCACCAACCACTCAACATTTAACCAATGTACAGGGAATCCAGAGGTTAGTTACATCCACCCTCTAGTTATTCAATGGTAGCCAACCAATACACACAGGGAATCTAGAGGCTTGCTGCCTCCATGCAAGAAGGTCAAGGGAGTTCAGAGAATAAGTATCTACCCTTCAAGAAATAATCACAGTGGTTCCACCCACCTTGGGGTTTCTAGAATACACCATAGACAAACACAACAAGGAAGGCTCCATAGATCCTCCTTTTAGGAATCCAAGGAACAACCATCCACCCCAGCTATCAAGGGAATCTAGATAAGGACCATCTCCACCCTATGACTATACAAGGAATCGAGAGGCCATTTTTCCTCACCTAGGAACGATCTTCTTCCTTCCCACCTTGCTAAGTAAACGTTGGTATCAATGTATTTTTCTTCTTTCCCCTGTTGGCTCCTTCACTCTTCTTCCTCTTGTTATCTACTCTTTGTTATTTTTCTTCTTGTCCCCTCTTGTTGAATGCCAACATAGTCAAATATTCATAAAATTTGTCCTAGTTTCCTTGTAGATTTTTCCCAAAGGAAGCATGGCCTTTGTCCTTCTTTTCAATTCAATTTAATTTAAAAACTAGGAAATTTAAGGCTCAACAAAAAACCTTTAATCATTATTAAAACAATTAATATTTCTTACAACAAGGAAACCTTAAACATCCCAAGTAATTAACCTCCACAACTTTGGAATTCGTGTCCCTTAAATCAGCCCATTTTATTTATTCTTTAAAATTCAATTACATGATGTAAATTTTTTTTTTTAACAAGATAGGTTACTTATATATTATAAAAACTGCGAGGAGCCAAGTCCTGTTACATATGTAAGGAGAAAAAGAGAAGGAGAAGTCCAAAAAGGGTTCGCAGACCCTGACTTCTTGAAGGAAAGCTTGAGAAGAACAGATTGAAAAAGAAAACAGCTATATAGCTGTACAAACAGACCTGCGAGAAGACAATATTTACAATTCATAAGACAGATTGCTAAAGCTGATTGACTGAGTCATCAATCTGAGGTTCTTTCTTTGCACTAGCTCTGGTTGAGGTCTCAGCTTGCATACTCTGGGTGATAGATTTGATGTGAGCGATTGCTTCCTCCATGTGGTTACATTTTTCCTTTAGGCTTTCTATCTCTGCTTTTTGTTTTTCCAACTTCTTTCTCTTTGACCTGCTATCTGCTTGAAAATCCTCTTTGAGCTCATTGAAATGCTTGACGAACCTTGCTATCATAAAGCAATGGGCTTTACATAACGTGCAGCTGCTGTTTGCAATCACTTTGTCCAGAGGATTCTCGGCTTGCTCTCTGTTTTCCAGATTCTCAGCTTGCTCTCTGTTTTCCGGAATCTCAGCCATATCAGGAGAGCTTTTGGGGGAGGGGATGCGATACAGGAACAGGGAGAAGGAACTGGGGGAGTAAAGAAGGAGGGGGAGACCGGAAGAAAATAAGGAGAATGCCAAGAGGAGGGAACAGACCAGAGAATAAACCACGCAGAAGAAGAAAGACCGAGCTCTGTGGTTTACCAAACGACCGAGCAGATGAAGAGCAACCAAGCAGATGAAGAACGACCAAGCTTGGAGATTGCTGAAGATATCCCTGGAAGCTTTTGGAGGCGGTCTCACGACTGTGCTGGACTGATGGCGGCCTCGCTTGCTACAGAACTTCTGGAGCTGATTACCAAATACAGGACCTTTGCTCTCCTGCGGGTATAAGTGTGAATTTCTAATATGCGCATAGAAGGAGAGGCTCATGGATATATAAAGCGTAGATGTAGGTTGAGGAAGTAGAGAGAACGACATATACTCGATGACCTGGCCGGGCTTGGGATCAAACTTAGAATCTTTGTAGCAGTCTATGGAGATTTTGAAAAGACCCCTACCTAAATTCTGCGTGAGAGAGTCACGAGAAGTCTGGAAGGTCGAGATCCTGTGATCGATCCAAATAGATTGAGTGGCATCCGAGGAGAAGGGAGGATCGGAGTCCGAGATATGACAGACTGCGTGCGACTTGTCTGAATTTGGCCAGAGAGCACAAGAGGAGATATGGAGAATGATGAGATATGAGATCGGGGACATGCTGATATGACTAGTCAGAGGATTTGAAAGGCAGCTAAGCCAACTACGGGATTGATTTTTCATAGATGGAGTCATTTTCCCTAACTTGACTGTTCTGTCTGTTGGAAGCCTTGGTGGCATAGTGATCCGCTTCTGTGTTGTTGTCTCTTACGACATGTTTGAAGGTCGTGTTTCCCATATTTCTGATGTTGTCCGCAATCCTAAGATTTACATTATTGAGGGCCGCTTTTTTAAATTCTGTCCCCGACACCATAGCTACAATAACGATTGCCGAGTTAACCAGTATAATTGGATTCCTAATTCTCAATCACTTCAGGATGATGGTGCCTAGGTAAAGGTTGTAAGCTTCTGCCATATTATTGGACATTTGGCCCAATCCCCATTCATAGCTTACAAGAATCTTGCCTTGATTGTCCTTTATAATGCCCCCTGCTCCAGCTTCCCTCGGGTTATTTTTAGAGGCTCCGTCAAAATGCAGAGTGGGGTGATTCTGATCTAAAATGCATTGGCTTACTTCTTCCTTTGTGCCTCTGAGCTTCCAGTGAATTTTTTTCGAGCATGCTTTGGGGTGAGCTAGATGGATATTGTTGTAATTGATGCTGAATTTGTTGTACCAGTCAATCTCTTCTTTGTGCCAACTTGATTGATCTGGGGGAGCGACTAAGTTAGCACTTATTGTTTCAGAGATGAGCATTGTAGTTTTTGCCAGTATGCGGGCTGGGTTAGGCTTCTTGTTATTGAAAATACAATTATTCCTAGCTAGCCATATTTGCCAACTGGGAGTAGCTGGGATGCATTTCCACAAACGGATGATGTTGATTTTGTCTTTCTTAGGAAAAGGATAACATTTCGCCCAGTTTTTTTGGAGAGAGGAGAGCTGGTCAAAAGTCTCTCCAATTTCCAATGGTCTGATAATCTGAGTCCAGCAGCTTTGGGCGAGAGGGCAGTGAAAGAAAATATGATGACTACTCTCCTCCTCAGCATGACAGAAGCAACATATTGAGGGTCCCAAGATCCCTCTTTTCCTGAGGTTTTCAGCTGTGAGAACCTTACCTTTAAGGAGAGTCCAATTGAAGTGTTTGATCTTTGGTATGCACTCTGATTTCCAGACAGTTGTGTAGAGGTTCCATTTGACTATTGGAGTGGATGCCTGAAGATATTTGTAACCCTCTTTGACAGTGAATTTTCCTCCACTTGGCTCCCAGATGTACCTATCTTCAGCCCCTATGCTGGTGGGAGCGGAGCCTGTGAGAGAGACCTTAAGATTGGACCATTGATCTCTGAGTTCATTGGGAATTTGAAGCTCCTTCCAGTCCTGCCAGATGTTGTGGTCCCATATTGAAATATCATACAAGGAGATTAAATTTTTAGCTTCCATCCAAACTTGCAGAGGTCTGAGGTTTTGGAGGAGGTTTCTTGGTTTGGCGCCCATGATTCTATCAGTCCAGATATTAACCTCCTTACCATTTCCAGGCACTTTGGAAATGTTCTCTCTGAATTGTGGGAGAACTTTTTTAATGAGCTTCCAAACATGGGTGCAAGGTCTTTCAGTTATTGTTTCAGAGAGGGGATTAGAGTTCGGCCCATTAAGATATTTCCTTTTCAAGACCTCCACCCACCAAGAGCCTTTGCCAATGAGGATTCTCCAAATCAGCTTAAAGCCCATAGCACGGTTGGAGAGGCTCGGGATTTTAATGGCTAGGCCTCCCTTTTCGTAAGGAAGAATTACTTGTTCCCATTTGACAAGACTGAATTTTTTAGACTCTTGCTTTCCTCCCTGCCAGAGGAAGCTTCTCATTAATAGTTCCATATGCTTATGAATATTGGCGAGAGCCAAGGTGACCGCATACTGGTAGATGGGGAGAGCAGAGAGGATAGCCTTTATAAGGGTCGATCTACCAGCCAGATTTAGCCAAGAAACTCCCCAGCTTTGAAGGAGACCTCTCATCTTTTCTATATGTTTGGCCCAAATCTTAGCCTTGACTGTTCCTTTGGCTAAAGGCAGACCTAGATAAGAGAAGTAACTCCAATTCCTTTGCACTAGGATGTCCAAAATCACAGAGATTCTTTGCCTCATTTGATCAGAGACATTCCAGGTATAAATCTTTCATTTTTTGTTATTCAGCATCCCTCCTAAGGCTGCTAGGAAGGCATCCAAGACTTTCTTGAATCCTTTTGCCATTAGACTTGAGGCTCCCCCAATGAGTAGGGTGTCATCCACAAAGAGCGAATGGTTAATTTCTTTAGTCCCTCTTTCTATACGAATTCCAGTGATCTCTTTTTTCTTGCGGAGCTTTTCTAAGTGGATGCTCAAAGTCTCTGCCATAATGATGTATAAGAAGGGAGAGAGACGGCAGCCTTGCCTCAGACCCCTGGTGCTTCTGAAGTACCTGCTTGGACGGCCATTAATCAAGGGAGCAGTCCAGGGATTAGAGATACATCCAGTGATGATACTTGTAAAATTTTTTGAGATCCCGAATTTCTGGAGTACTGCTGTTAGGAAGTGGTGGTCAACTCTGTCAAATGCATTTGCCATGTCGAGTTTGATTATCATGCCTCGTTCCTTCCTACTAATGCTGCTGTGGATTGCCTCTTGTATCAATATGACGTTATCTGTGATTTGCCTGTGAGGAACAAATCCCCCTTGGTTTTCTGAGATTAGATGAGGAAGGAGCTTTTTGAGCCTATTGGCTAGTATTTTGGTGACGATCTTGTAAGAGACATTACAAAGGGAGATTGGCCGGAAGCGGTCAAAGGAAAGAGGGTTAATGTCCTTAAGGATGAGAGCGAGGTGTGAGGATTTGGTGTTTTCTCCCATCTTGTGATTTTTGAAGACATTTTTAACCATCTGCACAAAGTCTTTTTTGATTGTATCCCAATTATTTCGGTAGAAGGAAACTGTGAAACCATCAAGGCTCGGGACCTTATCCTGTTGCATACTGAAAGTTGCCGATCTGATTTCCTCTTCTGAGATATCCTGGTCCAGATCTCTGTTTTGAGAGTCTGAGATTTTACTCTCAACAGCGCTGAGAAAATCAGAGCTGTCCGACTGATGAGGGACTGCAGTCAAAAGAGACTTAAAATGATTGAAAGCTGCCTCTTTAATTCCTTCTTGGTCACTGATCTCTTTCCCTTCTGCCACTATCTTATCTATCTGATTTCCAGCGCGCCTGAGCTTTATGTTGTTATGGAAGAAAGAGGTATTTTTGCCCCCGACCCTCAACCACAGGCACCTTGATTTCTGCCTTTGTTCCTCTTCCTCTGCTCTATTTTGTCTATATAGTTCCCTGTACATTTCATTTTCGTGGATTATATCTTCATTTCTAAGTTGGCTGTTCTCCTTTTCCTGATTCCACTGCTCCATCTGCGTATAAAGCTCTGTTTTTTTCCTCTTTTCCGTAGCTGCGTTTTCCTTTGCCCACTGTTTGATGACTGCTCTTAGAGATTTTAATTTGGTTTCCCAGATGTAATGGGGTGATCCAAATACTTCCTTGGCCCACTGTTTTTGAATGAGAGTGCGGAAATCTTCTTTAAAATCCCAGATTTTATTGTACTTGAAGGGGAGAGGCCCCAAGTTTCTCCCTTTATCCAAATTCATCACCACAGGTTTGTGATCAGAAGCCGAAGATTGAATAATTTTTCTCTTAATTGATGAGAAGCTTGCTACAATTATTTCCTGCACGAGAAATCTATCTAACCTCTCTTTGATATTGTGGCAACCAGTTGTTTTGTTGCTCCAAGTATATTTCCCGTTGAAGGGGGGAATGTCGATGAGATTATAGGTCTGTATTATGGCCTCCAACGCGTCTCTTGAAGGATCCGCGTGAAAGTTTCCTCCAAGCTTTTCATCCACATTTCTTATTAGATTCAAGTCTCCTCCCAGAATTATGCTCCTGTCATGTGAGGACTGTAAATCTAAGGATAAAGAGTCCCAGCAGATTGCTTTATCCTGATAATGGTTTGGAGCGTAGATGTTGTATATGGTGAAGACTTCTTGAGAGACTTTGTTTTTGAGTTCTGTTCTTATCCACCAATTGCAAGATTGGAGGTTGATGTGATCCCATTTATTCTTGTTCCAAAGTGTTCCTATACCTCCTGAGGCACCTTCTGAACTTGTTGAGTAACCTTCAAAATTTTTGAATCTTTTGGATTGTTTTTGAAAATCCTGGTCTGAGATTTTGGTCTCCTGGATAAGGACGAAGTCTGGCTGCTCCTGATTTATTAAGTCACGGACTGCATTTATTTTTGAGGAGGAGCCCATCCCCCTACAGTTCCAAGAGACCAGATTCATCATTTACCAGATTTTGGGTGAGTCCCACTCCTCTCCTTTGTTTTTTCCCCACTTCCTTTTTGCCTGTCTAGATAGGAATCCATTGGTTGCTGTGCTCTAGTAGCCATCTCTTTCGCTGCTGCTTCATCTCTGAGTTCTTTATTTGACTTTCTACCTGCCTTTCTTGGGGGATCTGAGGGAAGGCTGGTTTCTTTCAGTTTATTTCTGGTGAGTATTCTCTCTATTGTTGGTGGAGGAGAGGGCAGAGGGATCGAGGGGGAGGAGATGACAGCTAATGAGTTGTCGCGGGGGGAAGGGGGAGGGGAAGAGGGGTCTTCAACTTCCAGAGATTCAAAGGGGTTGGAGGAGGAGGGAAAGGAGGGAGCTGAGCTAGAGGGAGGAGGAGGGGGAGGAGGGTGGATTTTCGGGGAGGGCTTAGAGCGAGGCCCTTGAGAGGAGGAAGGTTTTTTCTTTTTTACTTGTTCCCAGGGGCCATCCGGAGATTCTTCATTTTCAATGGATTCATTTAATTTTGACTTGCTACATCTATTTGCAAAATGTCCATATTCGTGACATACCTTGCATTTGAAGGGTATTTTTTCATAGTCCAACTATTGGATGTGCGTCCATTGATCGACCTTGATCTTGATAGCTTCCGGCAGGCCTTTCTCGAGATCTACTTCTACGCAAATCCTGGCGCACGCATGCATGTTTTCACTTGGCTCGGATCTACCGATGTATTTGCCGACTGCATTCCCTATTGCCTTTACTGATTCATCTCCCCAACAATGGAGCGGCAGATGTGGGAGGCAGACCCA
Source organism: Pinus tabuliformis (assembly GCA_031772625.1). Classification (NCBI taxonomy): domain Eukaryota; kingdom Viridiplantae; phylum Streptophyta; class Pinopsida; order Pinales; family Pinaceae; genus Pinus; species Pinus tabuliformis. Next base: position 565,760,340 of record CM062809.1, on the reverse strand, counting down.
AACCAGAACTGCATTTGGGATGTCCATTTCCGGATCGAAGTCTGGTGTCCATCTGTTCAGATAGAGGCCTCTTGAGTCCATAAAATAAGGGTCGTTTCTGAATATGAGATTCCTGTCCTCTTTTGTTTCAAAAAGAAATGTGTAATATCCCCTCCCACAAAATCTGATGGCTATTTTCCCTTGTTTCATTGCGTTCCAGTTGCGTTCTACCCAATTTTGAACTGATCTTGGGGAAGGCCAAAGACCAGTGAATTGTCCTACGAGACCTCTTTCAGCGAGGGTGATTGCTGACTTCCTTGGCAGGGATGGAGGGAGAGAAACCTTGGGGATTTCATCTAGTTTCTTTACAAACTTAGAGACTGAAGGACGAGTTCTTGATGAAGCATTGTCAGGGATCAACGAAGCGAACAGTTCCTCATAGTTCTCTGGATCTGGAGGGGGGGTGGTTGTTCCCAGCCATTCAGGACTGAGAAGCCAGCACAGGAGGCCGAAGGGATGATAGCAGAGGTATGGGGCCCTGTGCGGGACCAGGCAGGAGGCCCGAGGGTGAAAGCAAAGCGCACGGGAGAAAGAGGGGAAACGGGCCGGCGGCAGCCTTGCCAGGCAGGGCCTGGAGAGCAGAACCAGAGAAGCGCGGGAGAAGATTTTTAAAAATCGCCTCCAGAGCTTGATAAATTTGTTTTCCCTCAATTACATGATGTAATTACATGGAAACAATCAAGCCAATTTCAAGTTGGGCTATTACAAAACTCTCCCCCTTGGGGGAACACTGCCCTTGGTGTTCTCTACTTATATGTAACAAAGGAAACATCATAAAAACAAATATTGTTTTGTGTAGCTTTATACCAAAAAAGGGTATGCTTCCATCATGGAGTCAACCATTTCCCAAGTGGCTTCCTCGGGCCCAAAATGCCTCAACTACACTTTGAATTTCTCTATGGTTTGATTATGTAGTATGAAACTCCTTTGGTCTAGAATTCACATTGTCTCTAGCTAGTTCACATGTACTTGAATTGACAACAATATTTATGAGAAGCTTTTGTTCATAAATTGATTCCCATACATGTTAATGGTACTTGTAATGACTATTCATGCCTTTGTCATTTACATATGTGGGTTTACACATTGGTTATATGTTTATGAACTATTTTGTTTCATGTAGCTGGTGTGTTGGCTATGAATCTTTGTTCCTTGTTCAATGTTAATGTTGGGGAAAAATTGTGAACTATTTCACTTTTGGTTTCTATCATTCTTTCACTTGTGTATGTCCTAGTTGGTCTCAGCTATTTGATTCTTCCTTAAGGCATGCTTTTACTCATTAAGTTGTTACGTTTGTGTATCATGTTTTTCAAGTCATTAATGAAGAGCTTATTTCATCACCATTCTTCTGACATAGTAAACTTGGCCTCAAACTTATCTCTACGATTGATTTCCAAGAGATAAACACATACAATAGTGTTAGGTCCCTTATACTAAATGGAACTTTGATCACAAATGGTGTAAGGTCTAATTGAGACTTCATACCAGGGAGACCCCCCACTGTAGACCCCCTATTGTTGGTGGCATCCAACACCTTCAATAGCTTTGGTGCTAGAAAGATGAGAAACAAAAAGATGATCCTCATTCAATTTGTCTATATTATAATGGATTCTTATAAACCCTATGTTTAGAAATTTTTTGTAGGTGAAATTTCTTCTCAAACACCTGTCAAAACCTCTCTCTTGTTGAGAAACAATTTTAATGGTGAGGATGAAAAGTATGCATCTCAACATCTTGCTCAATTTCTTGAAGGTTTTCTTTCGATTCATTTGATAGATGAAGTGGTAATATGCGTAATTTTCTCTTTTAACTTTTAAGGTAATGTCAAATCCTAGTCTCAAACTTTGTTACAGACATATATTCATTCAATTCAACAATTCATGGTTGAGTTTTTATCTACTTTTGAGGGATAGAGTTACGAGAAAGTTTTTGAACAAATCAACCAAATTAGGATGAAACCTAGTGAATCATTGGATTATTTGATATGTCGATTTTATAATATTTGCTAGACTTTTCTTGAAATAGATGTGGATTGGTATTATTTATAGAAAAGTGTGAAAAGTTGGTTCACCTTTGTTTAAAGAAATTTGAATCAGACTTGATCACTGATGATTCTGACAATCTACAAGTCAAAAAGATGTTATGCCAAATTATGTTTCTTGTTATGATGAAACTCAAAGAGAATTGAAAGCCTTCGAAGAGAATATGGTCCCCCCTAGTTCCTCTCATCCTCCCCATGTCCATTATCGAATGAATTAATGGATTCTTGTACTGACATTGAAATTTGTGCTTTTGATGAATCAGGTAATGAAGGAATTATACAAGAATGAGAATTAAGTTGTCATGTTTATGAAGCTCCAATAATCCATTTTGAAGTAGAAAAAATTGAATCTAAAAATAACATTGGTTTATCACTCTTTGACTGTTGCATTGATGAAAATCACGTTAATCTAATTAATTTTCATCCTCCTCATGATATGCTCTTACATTCACCTACCTTCCATAACCAAGGTCTTCTCTTGGGTGATAGTGCATGTTTAAATAATATTATAGAGCATAATATGCATGATGATCCATTATTGTTCAAGCTAATAAGAGTATGTAGGATTTGAATTCTGAATCTGATTCAGTTGTAATTGATATCTTTCCATCTGGTTCTCTTAATATTTCTTCATTTTTAATACAATTTCCATTATATCCCGCTATGTTTGATGGGTTTGCTATACCAACAAGTTCTTGCGATCCTTTAGATCTTTATTCTACTGATTCTAATTTCATTCAGACACAGGATAGTGTGGCTTTATAATTAAAAAATAAAAAAATTTGAACCCACTATCCAAAATTTGTTCAATTTATAATCTTTAGGAGGAAGATGTTACACCTTTGGATGCTCATGCAAATTCCTTGACTGATGCCTTAAAATATTTTACCCACCAAGAGTCTCTTGTGTCAAATGTCAAATATGATCTAATCATTGGTGGCAACAATTATCACTCTATTGGTAATGTTTTCATGGAAACATCTAATGATATTCATCCTTATTCACTTTCTTATTTTTCGAAGTCACCCAAATATGATGATCCATCATCTAAGATTTTAGACACTTGCCAAGAGGTTGAGGAACTTCAACTTCCACTGATGGTTATGTCAGGCCCTCACAACCTTAGCAAGATCTCTAAGTAAGATAAGATTAAATTTTCTTCACAGGACTCTTCCCTAATATAGATTCATGTTCATCTTGGAATGATTTTCATTCATCTCATGTTAATCATTTTGAATTTTAGGACAAAATTGTCGATAGGTTAGAGGAATCCTATTTAGCAAGTTATACAACTCATAGGAAATTCTTATTTTATCTTGTACATTTTATCATTTGAGATCCACATGGAGGTATATACATGAGGAACTGTTTGGATGCTTCTATTTTTCATTCTATCTATCGGAAAAAAGTTGCGGCCTGGGTAAAAAATTCCTTTTCTATTGGTTCTCTTTCTTGCAGACCTGAACTTCAAATTAATGTGCAATTTATTCAAGAAAATATTTGTGCACATTGTTTTATGTTATTTCTAATTGCATATATATTTGTATTTGCAAGTCAGAGGTGAATTATATGACTTCATTAGAAGTTTGATTTCACTTAAATCTAAACTCCTTCATAGTTCGACTAAGATTTAGGATATTTTGTTTGTTTATTCGAGTAACTTTGCATCATTGTTTCTCATGTACACAACCGCATTTGCTTTGCATTTTATTTTGAAATTGTGTGCATATGCTTTCCATAGTCTTATTTTGACCCTGCATGGAATTTTCCTTTATTTCCTTTAAAGTCATTCATTTTCATTGTATTACATTATGCATCAGCTTCTCATTTAGGTCTTTTTCGCTGCATGTCATTGCTAGTTTGTATATAATCATGTCACATAAAAGTTTTTTCATCTACCTTGCTTGCCTTATCCATACTACTTAAATATTTAACGAATGGTCTTGTGTGGTTGATGTGGTCACTTCAAGAGGTGATCACTGGTAGATATCGACATTGAAACTTGGTATCTTATGTTAAGCATGAATATACTCTATTAACAAGGAAATTAGGAGTGGATGCTAGTGTTGGACTTTGATAAGTTCATAAGACCATATCTTTAACCTGAAGTTTGTTTCCCCTGAATTATATTTTCAGTCTGGTTCTACTAGTTCTTATTGTGGTCCACATTTTCCACTTGATAGTCGAAGACGTGATGTAGAAATAAGGCATGATGACACACCTAACTCGGAATATCTTTTCATTTCTGTCAAATGAGAAACAACCTCCCTCACTCATATAATTAGTAAATATCCCTCTTCTGCCCTAGTGTAATAAACACCTAATAAATGCCAAAATCATATGTAAATTAATAAAGGGTGAAAGAAAAATAATTTCTACGTAGAGAGGTGATGCAAGAAAAATCGTTAGGGTACTAAACATGCTTATTGGTAGTGAAACAATGCTTGTTATTTCTTGAGTGGCTCTGTCAAGGTACTGAAAAGGCCTGCTAGCAGTGGAGGAACACCAAAAACCTTCTTTAATACTATGAAAATAATAAGCCGTATGTTGTGTTATTTAAATCATTGTTTAATATTGATAGGTGTAACCTTCTAATGTTGTGTTTAAGATTTACGGGACCTAACTATGGAATAAATGAATGACATACTTGTAAAAGGCCAAACAACTCATCGTTTTATGTGAACTTTATTTTGGAGTGGTGATCATAGATGTATGGGCCCTTCCAACTCACATCAAGGTGCACCTATGTCTTCCTACATGGTTAGAGTCTACAGAGACTCTAGGTGGCCTTAATTTTTGGCACAATATCCCTTAGAGATTTCTCATGCATGATAGCCTTACATAGATAAGTTTTCATAGTTCCCAAGGCAGTTCATGATTTTGAATGAAAGGTAGTCATAGAGATAAAAAACTAGACTTGATATCATATATTTTCAGTCTAATGAGAGAAGTCATTGCCACATAAAAAACTTCAAATAGTGAAGGTAGTGCCTTATTATAGGTTGATCAAAGTTGGTCAAATAAGCCATCTAGGCTTATCAATGATAGAAAAAGGTCATATTTGGGTATTTTTGTCATGCATTACAACATATGTCATCTAAACAATTATAGGAATTAAACCTAAGTCCTAGAATCCTCATATTTCTCACGGTGTTAAAGAGCCAACATAATGGATTGATGACATGGAAGGGAGAATGATGATGTAGAAACACTAGGTTGGAAATGAAGGTTTGAAGGCATATCCCTTTAGAATATGGAATGTTTCAACATATGAATGTTTCGTATTGGAAAAATTTACTAGGGAATTGAAGATCTCATTTAGTGGGGGCTATTTCAAGTTTATCATGGAGAAGAATTTCAAGCAACATAGAATTGCATAGTTGACTAGTCATTAGAGAATTCTAATGAGCCTGTCATGCAGAAAGAGTCAATTTTGCGGACAAAACCAACCTCCCTAGAAGCTTAAGGCTTTCTAGTGACAAACAAGACAATTAAGAACAATCCTTCTCTAAATATGCATTTACCATATAAGAAATCAAGTGTTTAGATCCTACCTGTAGTCCAAAGCTGTTGTAGTAGTCCAGCCTCGTCGATCCGGATGAGCTCCTCCTTCTCTTCGAAACCTGCATTCACCAACAATCAAACGATTAAATAGCACCTGAATATCTCATAGAATAAAACATATTTAACATATAGACCAAGGAGTATATGAAACAACTCATAAATAACAAATTGTTGAGAAGAATGGACTTATTTGTATTAATAGGAAACAAAAGAAACCATTACAACCTGAGCCTTGGTGTTGTGCAAGTTCCTCCCAAGGTCCAGCAACAGTTTTCCTTTACTTTGATCAGCTCACCCACTTCCAAATGAAACAAGAAAGGATGGGAATCTCTCCTCACAAGCTTCTACAAGGAAGTCCTAATCTCAACAGCATCTACCCTTAGGAATGTTCAGCTTTCAACCTCTCCTCCCTCTGGCCCAATGCATGTATTTATAGTGCTGTAGAGGAAGTTAATCAGGTCCACCATTAATGGGATGGGTGGGTTAGCTCCCCTCTTGATGGGATAAGTTCCTCTTCCATAGGGATACATGAACCATCTGGAGGCGCTCCATACACGTCAAACAAGCTTCTAGAATTCTCTATAAATGACCACAAGTAACTTTTTTGGAGTGAAACTTGCGCCTTTTGACCTTTACAGGAGTACGCACCCATTGCTTTACACACAAAGCATACAAGTACGCAGGTATTGTGAACTTGGGTTGCGTACACGCAGGTAAGGCTGAGAGAAACTGCGTACCCAGAGATAATTGACTTTAAATGACTTTTCTCTCTTTCTTGGAGTTTGACATGGAAAGCAGAGGCATGAGACTTGCCAAGGAGGATAGTATGACAGTTGATGGAGCCATACTAACTGCAAATAGTCATGGTGACATTTTTTAGTGTAACAGATTGCCCCCTAAAGTGCGAAGCCTGAAGTAGATTTAGGGTTTCAAATCATCTAGGAAGGGTGAAGTACTTTATCATTTCAAGGATTATCTTGTGGAGAGCCCGATCAGAACCTGCAAATATTCAACACAAAATACATATATAAGATCATATCATCGCTGAGGTAGGCATTCCCATACTCAGATTGAAAACTTTAACTAACCATCTAACTACTGCTCTGATACAGGAATGATTTTGCAGTACATTATACTCATAGACACATGTAGACACAGTATGGACGCAGCCATCTGTTTATGATTAGTCTACTATATAATGAATACAAAACTCCTCGCAGCCTGGATGGTGGAAACTAGATCCAGGGTCTTCATTTCTACTTCCCGAATTGGTACGATTCTATCCATGCGAATAAATGAGTTGATGTCGAACATGGTAGAAACCACTTGATTACCAGTCAATGATGTAAACTGTTAACAAGTGTGAGAGGAACCACCAGTGATGTCAATGGTTCTCAAAGTACCCAGTACAATCCATGAGATGCGAATGAATGAGTTGATGTCGAACATGTCACGGAATCCTTCGATCGAAAGTCAATGATGTAAACTGTCGTCAAAGGCGAGAAAACTGCCATTGATGCATGCAGACTTCAAGGTACTGACGATTTCTAAGTCATCTCTCTAGATAATGTGCTGATGTCGATAGAAAGCGACCCGTTGCAGGAAAGCCCACAACACGAAATCATAGTTCAAGTTGAAGAAATGTTGCTATAAGGATTGACTCAGGGATGGTCAAAATGGATGACAAGTATTTTGCATATGAATGGTTTATTTACAGAGACCTCTTGAACACATAATGACACGACAGATGGCTTGGCGACGATTGACCCAAAGTTAATACCCAAAAACGGTTGAAGACTTTCAAAGTGGTTTAATCAACTTTAAGACAAAGGATTCCCCAACCCACGTGAATGAAAAGTGTCGTGTTCAAGAGTGGTAATAAGGTTTTTTCTGTGACAAAGGATAACAAATAGGCTCATTCTTCTCTCTTTTCCCCCACCATTTCTGGCAAGTACCTCTTTATTTTTAACAAGCTTGAGGAGGATAACATATGCTTGATTATAAGCTCATCCTTCGGATGAGTCCAACTTAGTTTAGATTTGAACCCTAAGAAGGAGTGGTTTGTTCCTATTTGTAATTGAACAGGTCCTTTACTGTGAAATTTTAATGAGTCCAGTATAGGAGAAACTCGGCGTTTTTCAATTTTAGAGAGTCTGAAAAACTTAAGAAGACTCCAGGGTTGAACTTTTTCATAAATTTGTGTCTCCCAAGCCCGAAAAAGTATAAAATAATACTTGAGAGAACCGCTTGGTTTTTTACGACCAATGAGTACTTTCATAGTTAGTGTCTTTGACCTGAAAAGTAAAAAGCGATCAAGGACACATCGTTTTATTTCCAATATCGAATTTGAAACGACAAAAATCCGGCAATCTTTTCATGTTTTTATGGTCAGAAAAGGGCTATAAGAGGACCGTCTTTTAATTCCATTTTAACGAGTGTAAAAGAAACGCTCGGCAATCTTTTCATGATTTAGGAGTTAGAAAAGGGCTTAAAAGATGACTCTGAGATTTCACTTTTCCTTAAGTTTTAACGAGTTCGAAAAAATGATAAAAATGTACTCATGGTCGACTTTTCAATTTGATTTACGAGCAGGAAAAGACGGAAAGAACTCGGCATTTTCATTTGTTTTACAAGAATGAAAGATAGCAAAATAATCTCGGGATTTTCATGAGTTTAACGAGTCTTGAAAATAACTGAAATTGACTCAAGATAGGTTTCATTTTTACAAAAGCTTGAAACAGACAAAAACTATGCTTCAAAGTAGTTTCATTTTTACACAAGCTTGAAACAGAGAGAAAACTGTGCTTGATGCCCCCTAAGCGTAACTGCTAGAGCGCATGCCCCCCCAGCTTCATTTCATTCAACTAAGTACAAGCTGGATGGAATTAAAGTTGAGTTACGAGATCATTTGAAAGACTCGACCTAAAACTGTAAGAAAATTATACAAAAAACTGAAATAACTAACCTAAATACTTAACATTTATGAGATCTAGTCAATCTCTCGACTCAAGTAGAGGAGGATTTGTTTCATTTTTTAACGAGCTTGACACAGGAAAAGAACTATGCTCGGATTCAGTTTCATGTTTACGCAAGCTTGAAACGACAAACTATGCTTGTTATAAGTTCACATGCCCCCAGTATAATGACGCAAAATGAGGTACATGCCCCCCAAGCTTCATTGCATTCAATGAGGTGGATGGAATGAAGATTTACTTTCAAGATCTTGGAAAGACTTGTGGGAGTTGTTTCATTTTTTAGTGAGGTTGACACAGGAAAAGAACTATCCTCAAAACCCTTGTTTCATTTTTTAAACGAGCTTGACACAAGATAAGGAACTATGCTCGTAACTACTCTCTACAATCTACCTAACAAAAAACTCTACTCTAAAAACCTTGATTCATTTTTTAACGAGCTTGACACAAGACAGGGAACTATGCTCTAAAATCCTTGATTCATTTTTTAATGAGCTTGACACAAGACAAGGAACTATGCTCATAACTCCTTGTTTCATTTTTTAACGAGCTTGACACAAGACAAGGAACTATGCTCATACCTGATTCATTTTTTAACGAGGTTGACACAATAAAAGGAACTTTCCTCGTAACAGCCTATTTCATTTTTTAACGAGGTTGATACAGGACAAAACTATCCTCGCACACACTGATTCATTTTTTAATGAGGTTGACACAGTAAAAGGAACTTTCCTCGTAACAGCCTATTTCATTTTTTAACGAGGTTGATACAGGACAAAACTATCCTCGCACACACTGATTCATTTTTTAACGAGGTTGACACAGTAAAAGGAACTTTCCTCGTAACAACCTATTTCATTTTTTAACGAGGTTGATACAGGACAAAACTATCCTCGCACACACTGATTCATTTTTTAACGAGGTTGACACAGTAAAAGGAACTTTCCTCATAACAGCCTATTTCATTTTTTAACGAGGTTGATACAGGACAAAACTATCCTCTCACACACTGATTCATTTTTTAACGAGGTTGATACAGGACAAAACTATCCTCGCACACACTGATTCATTTTTTAACGAGGTTGACACAGTAAAAGGAACTTTCCTCGTAACAACCTATTTCATTTTTTAACGAGGTTGATACAGGACAAAACTATCCTCGCACACACTGATTCATTTTTTAACGAGGTTGACACAGTAAAAGGAACTTTCCTCGTAACAGCCTATTTCATTTTTTAACGAGGTTGATACAGGACAAAACTATCCTCGCACACACTGATTCATTTTTTAACGAGGTTGACACAGTAAAAGGAACTTTCCTCGTAACAGCCTATTTCATTTTTTAACGAGGTTGATACAGGACAAAACTATCCTCGCTTAACTGATCATGGCTTCCAACTAGAAGGAAGACATGTCAATGGACACACCTTGATCATGGCTTCCAAGAGGTCTTCATCAGAGGGAAGAATACTTCTTTGGAAGGAACACATGTCAAGGGACTCAAAAGGGATAAGAACATCATGTTCAAGTAATCCCATAGAGTTTTCCATGTCAATTACCGAATCTAAATCAAAGGAAGATGAGCAAACAGTGAGAGGCTCACTTACATCGGTAACTAAAAACATGGGACCAGTTGCCACATAATTAACCCGTGGCAGGGTAGATACCACTTTAGAATCAGGAACATTTAGGGGTGTCATATTATTGGTAGTTGAGACAAGACTAGGGAATGAAAGCTGGTCTATAGTCACAATACTGCCATTGTGAGGGAAAGACATCACGTGAAAGAGTGTCGATACGACAACTTTCATTGCATAAACATAGTCTCGCCCAAGGAGTAAATTGAAATCCAAGGGACCTCGAACTACCATAAGATCAATACAGACAGTTTTACCTTCCAAGGTAATGGAAAAATTAGGAAGGATCCCTAAAGGTTCACTAATGGTTCTGTTAAAAGCTTTCAGATTCTGCGTAATAAGCGCAAGCTGAGGGGAACCCAAAGCTTTCCAAACAGTTGAGGATAAAATACTAACAGAAGCACCTTCATCTATCTGAGTACAATGTATGTCCCTACCCCCAGCCTTGACAATGATTTGGAAAGGGATGGAGGAAGGAAGACGGGGTTTTGTCAGTCTATTCCAATCAAAGGAAAAGACCTCAGTACTTGGAGGGGGTTCTATAGAAACAGGTGAAATGCCCCCCGGCGTAGAAGAATCTGATGTAATAAAAAGAACCACAGCGGTATGAAGTTCACTCTCTAAAGGGAAAGTGGGATCGACCGAATGTGAAATTGAATCGACCACTTGATCAACTAACGGATCATCAACCTGAGTGACATGAGTTTCACTCTCCAATGGAAGAGTGTGATTGACTGTACTTGAAATTAGATCAATCACTCCGTCAGTTGACGGTAGGTTGGGAGAAAGTTTACGGTAACCAGTTGGAAATTCTTGCTGTGGAACAGTGAGTTTTTCCAACAATTTTGAGGCTTCATCCATGTGAGAGCAAATGTGAGTTTGATGACTCCCTTTGCATAACTTACAAGGAAACCTAACTTTACCCTTTTTCCTAGGAACCTGACTATCACTGGTTGATGGATCAATGGAAAGTTGATGTGATTTTTCTGACCATACTTCCAAGACCTTTGGAATACCAGGACAATTGACAAGGAAGTGGTCACCCTTACAAAGCCTGCAAGGGTATTTGGGTTTACGATGCATGCCGGAGTTTTCCTCAATACAACTAACACTTACAGTCGTGGTTGGTTGGTTGACTTCTTTCTTAGCTTGCTTTTTCTTCTTCTTCTTCTTCTTCCCTTTCTTCTTCTTCTTAGACACCTAGTTACTAGCGTCAAGGCTTTTACCAAGCGAAGAGGAAGAAATGGAGGAAGAAAAATTAGGCGAAGAAGGTAAAGGGTCAACAGAAGGTTGGTGGTATTGAGATGGTGAACTCTGTTGAGGTGAAGCATTCGGTTGAGGTGGAACAATTGGAGTATTTGGGGCCAACAAAGTTGAAAATAACCATATTGGTAATCCTATTGTAAATCCAGGTAATGACAAAGTAGCCATATAAGGAGGACCAACATTTCCAAAGTAAGGAAAAGTACTAGGATTCTCGTTAGGAGGGGTTCCTAGGTTGGTAAATTCTGGAACATTTGCCATTATATTCAACTTCAGTGAATTTTATTAACAATTTATAACTAAAATTAACAATTCACAATTCACACCTAACAATTAAAATTCACAAATCACACCTAACAATTAAAATTCACAAATCACACCTATGGTCTCTAAAAGTAAAAAAAAAGAAATTAACACGTGCTATCAAATCTAGGAGTCAAACCACACACAAACAGTAACCTTCCGGACTGAAAACACTAGTTGGTGATGAAATCCAACATCGCAGAATTTAGTACAGAAGTGGCGGGTGGAACAGTTACCCCGGCAACCTGCTTAATGAATAGACTGGACCAATTTCCTCCACTTTAACCGTCTCGAGTGAAGTGAACCCCCCAGAAAATCCAAGTGAGTCTAGCCGACGTCTGCTCCAGGTACAGTGGGATCTTCCCTCCACCATCACCTTGGGTAGAACCCTAAAGATAATGGTCACTAAGGTCACCAACAGCAACAAATATACCTGGGGGAACAGTCTACGATCCGATAGCATGCAAGGGCAGAGTATCAAGCTCAATCCCCTTGCCGGCTCCTTGACAATAATCCAAGGTTTACCGACAAGTGACCCCAGGCTCCTCGACAATAATCCGAGGTTTACCGTTTGTAGTACGTGCGTATCTAGCGTCGTTCCCAATGAAGGAGGATTGATCCCCTCACTGGTTCGGACACGATCTCGTGCTTCTCCTTTAAGAGGAGCTTTCCCAGAGTATAAATGTAACAGTTGGATTTATCCTACCACAAGATGAGCTACTTGTTTGGTTTTGTTGTCTTGGAGAGTTAATTACTCTCCTACTCCAAGACACTAGCCTAAGCTATATTGGTGTATCAGAGCCCTAGAAATGTAAAAATTACTAGATGAATTTTAATTAAGCGCTGTGTTATTAAGGCTGTTTTTACTCAAATGGGTAAATGGATACGAAACCAATGGTGTTATGACCCGACTCAACTGAATGCAATGATAATACAATCCTTTCAATTAGATGAATCCTAATTAAAGTAAGGAGAGAGTTTCCATTCACTTCCGACAATGCAAAAAATTGATCACTAAGAAAAAATATAACAAATTCTCTAATGCACTAATTTTATCAAGAAAAACTAATGCAAATCAATTCCAAACCATTTTTTATTTTTATTTTTGTGTAAATTCAAATCAAAGAAAACTGATCTAAATCTACAATTGATTTTTCAGAATGTAAACTATTCAATTGTAATCTATGCACAATTCACTTGAAAAGTATGCAAATGTAATCTATGCACATTTTTCATTAATATTCTGAAAATGAGAATTCTAATTATGCAAATGTGATCTATGCAAGAGAATTCTCAGACGCAAGATGATTCTAATGTAATCTAAGAACCAATCAAGTGCAAGTCGAGAAAATTGGGTGAGAGTTCCAAAGATCAAAAAATAAAAACACTCAAAGGCGATTAACACTCATACAAAAGCAAAAAGATGCAAAATTGTGAAAGGACTGAGACCAACCTCCAAGTAATGACCAAAGGAAATCAAATTTAGAATTTCTCAAAAAAGAGACTCAAAAACACCCAATTGATGAAAGCTTAAAGTAGGAATGCCAATGAAATTAACCAAGGAAATTTTTTGACAGGTAACCAGTGGATCTGGGCAGCAAAAACAAGCTATAAACAAAATCTAAAAGATAAAAAAGAAAAAATTGAAATTTTCTAGGCTTTTGACAGGGGTACGCAGGCAGCCTGTTTGCACAGGTGCGTGTACACTCTGTGTACAAAGCTGCAGTGCGTACAAGTACGCACTGTGCTTAACGCAGAGGGTGCGTACTGCTAGCAAAACCAAGAAAACATAAAATCTAACTTAACCCTAAGCTATTCCACCCAAATGCACAGTCAAACAGCCAAAAACCAGAAAACAAACGACTTTTCTCAAATCAAAGTTTCACACAAAGGAAAAATCATTCACATCAATGGATTCCCCAGTGGAGTCGCCATTTTGTCATGCGGAAAGAGTCAATTTTGCGGACAAAACCAACCTCCCTAGAAGCTTAAGGCTTTCTAGTGACAAACAAGACAATTAAGAACAATCCTTCTCTAAATATGCATTTACCATATAAGAAATCAAGTGTTTAGATCCTACCTGTAGTCCAACGCTATTGTAGTAGTCCAGCCTCGTCGATCCGGATGAGCTCCTCCTTCTCTTCGAAACCTGCATTCACCAACAATCAAACGACTAAATAGCACCTGAATATCTCATAGAATAAAACATATTTAACATACAGACCAAGGAGTATATGAAACAACTCATAAATAACAAATTGTTGAGAAGAATGGACTTATTTGTATTAATAGGAAACAAAAGAAACCATTACAACCTGAGCCTTGGTGTTGTGCAAGTTCCTCCCAGGGTCCAGCAAGAGTTTTCCTTTACTTTGATCAGCTCACCCACTTCCAAATGAAACAAGAAAGGATGGGAATCTCTCCTCACAAGCTTCTACAAGGAAGTCCTAATCTCAACAACATCTACCCTTAGGAATGTTCAGCTTTCAACCTCTCCTCCCTCTGGCCCAATGCATGTATTTATAGTGCTGTAGAGGAAGTTAATCAGGTCCACCATTAATGGGATAAGCCCCTCTTTGGGTGGGTTAGCTCCCCTCTTGATGGGATAAGTTCCTCTTCCATAGGGATACATGAACCATCTGGAGGCGCTCCATACACGTCAAACAAGCTTCTAGAATGCTCTAGAAATGACCACAAGTAACTTTTTTGGAGTGAAACTTGCGCCTTTTGACCTTTACAGGAGTACGCACCAATTGCTTTACAGACAGAGCGTACAAGTACGCAGGTATTGTGAACTTGGGTTGCGTACACGCAGGTAAGGCTGAGAGAAACTGTGTACCCAGAGATAATTGACTTTAAATGACTTTTCTCTCTTTCTTGGAGTTTGACATGGAAAGCAGAGGCATGAGACTTGCCAAGGAGGATAGTATGACAGTTGATGGAGCCATACTAACTGCAAATAGTCATGGTGACATTTTTTAGTGTAACAGAGCCATTAGAGGTACCTTGGATGAGAAAGTTAAGCAAAGGACCAATAAAGTATCCATTAGGAAGTCAAATTATCAAATAGAAGAACAATTCAAGTTCTCTTCAAGGAAGTTGAATTCTTATGCAACAAGTGAAACTACCACATTGATGTTTGAGAGGGGTTATGATACTATTTTTTTAATATTCTTCATCTTTGAGCATTCCAGGCGAGTAGAAAAATGAATAGTGGAACCAATTGAGAATTTTGAACCAATCTGGCCCATTGGTGGGAAAATTAATTCTTATAATGTAATTTTTTATGAATTACTAAGTCTGCAACATGTCGATGACTAGTAAAAGGTATTTCGCTAAATGGGGAGTCCAACTAGCCATTAGCTAGTCATTATTTGGCCATTAAAAATATTTTATGAAAGGATATCCTACCCTCTAGAAAACATTATTTTTTTCTTATAAGTTCCATCAATAAATAAATATCATTTTGCAAACCTATGTTCAATTATTTTTGTTCCTTGTGTGGGATGGTTTTTACTATCTCTTTTTTTCATGATTAATTGTTGTATCTAGACTCTAATCTAATATTTTTTTCTCAAGAGTAAGGTCAAAAGGATACTACAGGTCAAGTCATCAAGGGGCTAAACATGTGTGGAAGGAAAACTAGGGAGAGATCACAATTTGTTGTCTTGTTTATAGGTGACTTGTTTCAATAAAGGTTGGACCATTTCAATAGGAAGTTTCAACTAGGAAGGGGCTTGGAATCCATGTCTCACTCAAACTAAATGCTAAGTAATTCCACATGAAGGGGTTGCTCCTTCTTGGCTATGAGAGGTAAAATAATTATTAAGTCATAATTGTGGGTGATTTCTATTGTAGATTAAACTCACTTCTCCGATGAAGTGCAATATCAAATTGAGGAGTGATATTATTCATATCCCATTGAGTGAGGTATATTTTTGGTATATGGTATAATTTTCAATGACTATTATACTTAAAAAAATTCAAAATTGTTATTTTCCAGCTTCAAATTAGGATTTATATAGTAATGTTTACGTTGTTATATCATAGACATCAAATTTTTACCTTGGGATAGTAAAACATAATCTAGAATTTAAGCCAAGGATAGATACATTATATTTTCACTATTATTAGGCATATTTTACATTTTGTATCTATTTTATTTGAGTGTAGATAAGGGTTATGATAATTTTTTTGATTGTACTATGTTGTATCAATTACCTTAGTCAAATTTATCTTTTCATTAACAATGCATCCAATTATTAGCAGTATAATCAATCATAACCATAACTGAAGAAAGAACAATATATGTAGTGATAAAGAAGACAACAAAACAACCATAAGAGACAACAGATTGGTCCAAGACCAGGTAAAAACCCCACTAGGGGGAAACCCTTTCTAATCCTTTTCTTTCATAGATCGTCATAAAAAAATTCAATAGAGAGTACAATGAGCCCAATACATATGATTGTAGTGGATAATAATAAATAATATCTACATATCTTTTTAAAAACATAAAAAACCTAGATATACCATATCACTGAAGTCCACTGAAGCCAATATGTCAAACTCTAGATCTGAACTCTGGTTGCCCTCATCCAAATTATCTGTGTGTGACTGAAACTCCCTGGTTTCTCTCTTGGTCACTTTATGTGGGCGACTGTGACTGAATGATAGCTATTAGGAAGTTTCTATGTATGCGACGGAGGTGAAATACATCTAAAATCTAAAGTCACTCCCTTACAATTATTGTGCAAGCAACTAAGATGTCCTGGATGCTCTCAGGACTACTTTGTGCAAGTGTCTGGGGACCTGAACCTTCTGATATACTTCTGAACCTTCCGATCTACTTCTGAACCTAGTGTTGCTCTCACAAGACTATCACCCAGTGACCAAAGAGCCTTAGTCACTCTCTTACCCACTCTCTGCCAATGATTAGGGACCAAAATTCCCTCGACCAAGATCCAGAAAACCCTAACTCAAAGTGAACCTTTCACTTGTGATTTCATACCCTGTGTGAACTCCTTCCATCGAACCGGCACGAGCCAAGGAAATATAGAAGAATAGAAAGATGACTTGATGTGTTGAAATGAACTTTAGGTCACTTCTATTTAGAGGATTTCCTGATGGTTAACTTGGGGTTACAATTGACCGAAGCAATTACCCATGTGGTTAGGCCCGACCCATTCCATAATGTATGTATGAATAAAATAATTCAAAACTTAACTTCCGCTTAACCAAATTAGGTGATATTTTGATCGATTTTGGTCCTCTAAAAAAGAGAAATTTAATGAAAGCATAATATTGGTCATAAAAGTTTCCCAATTTGGAATTTTACCCTTGTTGCAAAAATTAATACTCCCTCTCAACTCAGAATAATTCCATTTTCCAATATCTGTCAATTGATCAACCTGTCAAGTTGCTGTAATTCTTTGTCTGTCTCTGCTCAACTCTATCGGTTGAAACTTTCTCAAATATAGAATAAGAATTGGGAGAAATATATTCCACCCATCTATAGAAATAGGATAACTCATCATACAAGGGAGTAAACCCTAGAACCTTGAGTCTCATCTGGGAGCTTTAGCCTAACCCAGAATCCTATTGCCTACCGACCTTCCCAACAATGAATCTTAATAGTTATGTGGTAGAACACCTGCATTGTAATCGACTTGGGTTGTACACCACCAAGTATGCTCTGAACTCATTGGCTAGATGAGCAGCGATATTCCCAACAGGCCCAAATTGTGGGTATGATGCCAACTTGGGTATACTTTACAAAGACCAGACAGGGGAGTAAAACCATCAATCCTGTGGGTAAAAAGTAGGGGTAATGCCCTATTGTCCAGAGTTTCCTAAACCCCAAGAGTGCTCTATCTCCATTCCTTACTGTGGAAGCTCAAACAAGGTAGGAAGAGTTGGCTCAATGTCCTCGATCAACGTTTACCCTCATCCAGAGGGGCTACATCCATCAGTCCAAGCTTCTCTCTGAAAACCAAGGACTTTCTCTTTGGTAATGCCTTTGTGAGAATATCTGAAATATGTTCGTCTATCGATATTTGATGGAGCCTGACAGCTCCTCTCTGCACCATGTCTCGAATAAAGTGATATCACATTTCAATATGCCTGGACTTGTCACGGAACACAATACTATTTGCCAAACGGATGCCACTCTTATTGTCGTTATATGGTAGTATATCACTGTAATATCTAGGACCTACCCAAATATATCTCCAAATAGCTTTCTTAACCAATTTTCTTCACAACTAGCCATGCTAGCGAGAATGTATTCTGCTTCGACAGTGCTCAATGCTACAGACTTTTGTTTATTTCTTATCTATGATATCATGTTAGATCCAAGGATAAAACAACATCTAGATGTACTTTTCCTGTGAATAGCATTTCCGACCCAATCATAATAAGTGTACCCATGAAGTTGAACATTTCTTGTAGAATATCTCAGGCCAAGTGTGTTCAACCCATGCAAATATCTCAATATGTGTATGGAATCTATCTAATGTGTGTGGTGGGACTCGATCATTAATTGAATCAATGTGTTTATAAAATACATATGTTTGGATTAGTCTTGACAAGAAAAATCAGAGCCCCAATCATTTTTCTATACTGGGATGGATTTTCTAAGTGTGGTCCTGCAACATCTCCACATAACTTCTTCAAGTTCATTTTCATTGGTGTAACCATGGATTTACATTCAGTCATTCCAAATCTTTCCAGTAACTTTACAACGTATTTTCCTTGTGAAAGGAAAATATCACTAGGATTTTGCCACACCTCAAGGCCCAAAAAGTAGTGCATGAGACCAAGGTATTTCATCTCAAATTCATAGGCTAGCTTCCTATTACATTCAATCATCAGAGGCTCACTACTTGTCAAGAATAGATCGTCAACTTATAAAACCAAAATAAATGGCATACCTTGGACTATCTTGAAGTAGAGGTTGGGATCGGCATTTCTTCTTATGAATCCCAGCTTCACCAAGTAATTATCAATGCATGCATACCAAGCTCAAGGAGCTTTATTCAAACCATACAATTCCTTCTTCAAACTGTAAACAAGTGTTCTTCGATCTTCCACTTTGAATCCTTATGGTTCTTCAACATATACCTATTCCTGTAACATGGCATGAAGAAATGTGGTTTTTACATCCATCTGATGAATATTCCATCCCTCACTCACAACAAGGGTAATTATAGAAAGAAAGGTTGTATACTGAGCCATGAGAGAAAATATGTCATCATAATATTCTCTCTCTTTCTGAGAGAAGCATCAAGCTACGAATTTTGCTTTATATTTCTCAATGCTTCCATTAATTCCATGTTTAATCTTAAATAGCCATTTTGAAGTCACAACAGATTTCCCTTTCGTTCTAGGTAGAACATCCCATACACCACTTTTCATAATCGATTCATATTATTCAGCCACATGATCCTTCCAAACTTGTTCTTTTACATCTTCTTCAAATGAGGACGGTTCGTCTTGAATCATAGTAATCATAGAAACAACATATCCCTGATACATGCATGGTTGCTTTCTTTCTCTAAATTATATATGAATGGGAAAATTTATTTCAGTATCCTGTAAAGTATTACGGAGCCAAAGTGGTCTCTTCCCAAAGGGAGGATCACTTGGAGGAGGATTTAATGGATCCATAGGCTCTATGTGGTCATCAACCATATCATACTCAGGCACGGATAGACCATCCAAAATATCCTAGTCATCATTCTCCTCTTTGGGAGGAGGAGGTGGAGGAAGATATATTACTTTTCCAAGCACTGCATCTTCATCAAATATTACATCTCTACTAATCTCGACCTTTGTTAGACTAGGAATATAAATTCTATATGCTTTATAATTTTCACAATAACACACAAATTTACATTTTTTACCAGTAGCTTCCAATTTGTTCCTTTTTTCCTTCAGCACATGAAAATATACGGAGCATCCAAATACACGAAGATGGCTGATATCAGGCTTGATACTTGTGAATATTTCTTCAAGAGTCGTGTTTTCTAATGCTTGATGAGGAACCCTATTTTGAACATATGCAATAGTAGATGTAGCTTCAGCCCAAAGGAACTTTGGCATTATTTGATCATGGAGCATAGCATGGGCAACTTCTAATATAGACCTATTCTTCCTTTCAGCTAGACCATTCTATTAAGGAGTATATGGCACAATCATGTCCTTCTTGATTATGTCTTTCTTGTAAAATGCTATGAATTCTTTTGACATGTATTCTCCTCCATTGTGGGACCTAAAGACATTGATTATCTTTCCTGATTGATTTTCGATTAAAGCTTTGAATTCCTTGAATGATTAAAAGGCTTCATCCTTGTTCTTAAGATAGTATATTGATGTATTTCTTGTGAAGTCGTCAATAAAGGTGATGTATTAGAGATGACCACCAACAAAATGTATAGACATCAGACCACATATATCAAAATGAATGAGTGAGAGGATTTTATTTGTCTTGTTCTTACTAGAGGGAAATGACTGCCTTGTGTTTTTTTCACTTGCACAACTTGGAAAAACTCCATCATGATGAGGTTTAACATAAGGAACACCAGATACCAATTTATTCAATTTCAGAAGTGCATCATAGTGAAGATGATCCAATTTGTGGTTCCATAATTCACTTCAATTATTTGTATTATGAACCTATGCTAGGAGAGGTCTTCTAGTGACTCTATAGAGTCTTTCAAATATTTATCCTAATGTGAATGCATCTCTCATAGGTGAATCAATAGGTCAAGTCAAAACTTTACCTTTGATGAAGGAAACCCTCATCCCTTTATCTTCCAAAGAGGATATATATACGAGATTCTTTAGTAATCTTGGTACATACATAACATCATGCAGTAGAACTCATTCCCCAGAATTCAACTGAAATTCAACAAACCCAAAGCCTTTCATGGGATGAGTGAAGTTGTCTCCAAGAATGACCTTTAGCTTAGTCTCCCTCTCTACTAGATTAGAGAGGACTTCCTTGTAACTAGAGAAATGATGAGTGGACCCACTATCAACCAACCAACTGTCCCACGAATCTGGTGGAGAAGAACTAGTAAGAGCATAAATAAGAATGTATTGAGATTTATTTACAACATTACTTTCATACCTGGGAGCCTTTGAATCCTTTTGAGGAGGATGATTTTCTTCACACTCACTTGAGGAGTCTCTTCTTCTTCTTTTGTATCTTCTATCATAGTTCTTCCTTTGATAGTATTTTTGTCCTTTGATATTACAGTTGCTTCTAGTGTTGTAGTGTGATCTTTTGTTCTTCTTGGGACAGTCACGAGCATAATAACCTGTCTTTTGACGATTGAAGAATTTAACATGAGATAACAATTTGTCATTACTTCCTTTTCTATTTTGAGAAGGAGGCTTCCTTGATTGACCTCCTTTTTCCTTCTTCCTTTTGTCATGAGTGATATATGCAGTGGGATATCCCTCTTCATGTTTTTGAATCCTTCCTCGTGTTATCATCCTTGATTATTCTTAAGTGATCTTCCCAAAAATTTCATAAAATGTTGAAAGGACATTGTTGTTGCTGATTGTAGTAATGAAGGTTTCCCAAATGGGAGGGAGGCCTCTAAGAGTCACAACTACTAGTTCCCTGTCTAACATATTTTCTCCAACTCTTTGCAATTGATATCTAAGGCAGGATATCCTTATAATATAGGATTGAACAATTTCTCCTTTGTTCATCTTAGTTTCCTTGAGTTGATCTTTCAATGTGATTATCTCATTCAAGTTGTTTATTACATATATGTCAGATATCTTGTCATTTATATCTTTAGACTTTCTTAGATTCCCAACATATGCAAGTAAATGATCTTGTAAACCATCAGCTATAATTTTCTTTGCTTTGGACTCACCTTTCTTGTACCTATTCTTGAGGGAAGCGGAAGCATTTTCTAGAGGCTCGAGCATCCTTACTTGAATGTATTCTATCACATCATTGTTTTTAGCTATGATCTCCAATCTGACTTTCCATGCAACAAATTTTGATGCATCACCCAACTTCTCATGCTCCTTGAAGGTAGAGGACAACATATTGACCTTGAATAGGCAATCTTCTTTCTGAAAGAGAGGGATTCAAGGCTTATCTTCTTTTGGGCCTATCTTTCACCTTAGCTTTGATACCATGTTAAATTTTATAATTGTTCTATGTTTTATCAATTACTTTAGCCCAATTTATCTTTTCATGAATAATGGATCCAATTATTAGCAATATAATCAATCATAAACGTAACTGAAGAAATAAAAATATGTTCAGTGATAAAGAAGACAACAACACAACCATAGGAGAAAAAACATTGGTCCAAGACTAGGGAAAAACCCCACTAGGAGGAAACCCTTTCAAATCTCCTTCTTTAGTAGATCATCATAAAAATATTTCAACAGAGAGTACAATGAGCCCAATACAATGATTGTAGAGGATATTAACAAATCAAAGATACAGATCTACGGATCTATATAACAACAAAAAAAACCAAGATCTACTAGATCATTGAAGCCCACTGAAGCCAAGATGTCAAACTCTAGATCTGAACTCTGGTCGCCCTCATGAAAACTATGTGTGTGCTCCTTGGTTGCTCTCTTGGTCATTGTATGCGAGAGATTGTGATTGCACAGTCACTCTCAAGAAGTCTCTATGTGTGTGATCGAGGTGAAATACATCTAAAATATAGAGTTTGTCCCTTACAGTTGTTGGGCAAGAGATCGAGATGTCTTGGATGCTCGCAGCACTACTTTGTGCGAGTGTATCAAGACTTGAACATTCGAATATGCTTTTGAACCCTAAGTCGCTTTCACAAGACTATCTCCCATCAACCAGAGAGCCTTAGTCATTCTCTTTCCCACTTTATTTCAGTGACAAGTGACCAAAATTCCTTGTTCTGTGCCAGCAACTGACATCCAAAAAACCCTAACTCAAAGCAAACTTGTCACCTGTGATTTCAGACCTTGTGAAAACTCCTTACGTCAAACTTGTGTCAGCCAAGACAAAAGAGAAGGATGGAAAGATGACTTGATGTGTTGAAATGAACTTGAGGTGGCTTCTATTTATCGGCTTTCCTAAGGGTTAACTTGGGGTTAATATTGACCCAAGTAGTTACCCATATGGTTAGGGCCAACCCATTCTATAATGTATGTATGAATAAAATAATTCAAAACTTAGCTTTTGCTTAACCAAATTAGGTGATCTTTAGGTCGATTTTGGTCCTCTCAAAAATAGGAATTTAATGCAAGAATAATATTGGTCATCTGACATGTCTGTTGAATGATAAAAGGTGCCTTTTTAACTCTAATTATCTTCACATTAATTATCAATCTGGGCAGGTCTTTCTATTTCAAGAGTGTACACAGTATGTGGCGACTATTTAACTCAGAGAGTAATGCTTCTAAATTGCAGTATAGATCTTTTAAATACAAGATTAAATGGATGCAGCAAGTAAATTCTAATTGCAATTAAAATAAAACTCAATCCTTCAATGAAATCAAATCCTACAACAATTCAGGTAACAACAATATGCTATTCAAGTAACAGCAGTATCAGTTAAGAGTGCAGTAGTGATAACTCTTCTCTTAAAAACTGATTAGATTTAAATCAAACACACTACTCTAGAAAATAACGATGACATCAATATGAGAGCCTAACAGTAGTAGTTAATTCTCATTACAGTTGATTACATCTAGCAAGATATTCATCTAGGAAACTCAATCCAAAGCAAAAGGAAACTAATTAAACAATAATGTTGTAAATTATATAAAATAGAGTTATTCTGTCAACGTAAAGAAATAAGGAACAACAATGAAATAATAATAACAGAAAGAAGTAAAATATCAACTGTCACACTTGCAGGAATTAGAAATATATGACACAGGTGAAGCAGTGAATTCCACTGGAAGCCGGGCCCTTAGCTGCCAGCATACACTGCTGGTTACTTTAGATAAATGGAAAGGAACAACAACTCCTCTTATATATTAATCATGAAGGAGTATTACAACGTATCTACGTTCTTCGCTACAGAGAAAGTCTGTAATTGAGAATTACAATAATAACAACAATAATCATCCCCCTTCCTACTTACAATCTTTGCCTTTTTTATAATGAGAAAGGGGTAAAAAGAGATAGATGATAAAAGAGATCCCTAAGGATCTCTCAATCTTGAGAGATTCGTGCAATTTTCTAACTTCAGACATTTTTCCCTTCTTGTGCTGATCCAGTTGATTGGCTTTTGGATGTATCTGCGACCGCCACATCCTTCCTTAGCTTGTTGCTTTTTCATCGTCTCTTAGTTAGGGAACAACAGTTGTCCCTTTTCATCCTTTCCTGCATAAAGAAGGATGATAATTAGCCAAAGCATAACTGTAAATAATTTCTGTATTTCTTGCCATAATTTCTTAATAGATTAGTGCATTGAGATATAGAAAGGATGAGAAATAAAGGAAAAGGATAATAAGTTAATGGTAAATGCATACCTTTTCCATGACCCAATAGTGTCCAATGTGTAATTTGACCCTAGTTGCAAAACTTAACAGGTTATTTATTATATTTAACATAAAAAAAATATATCAAATTGTTGGGTTGTGTTATATTATTTCCACGACTAACCCACGTAGTGAACCGGGGGGTTAGAGGGGGGGCGGAGGCCCCCCTTCGTTGCACCGATTGCACAGCGGGGGGGTTTGACGGGGTGGGTAGCCCCCCTCTACGGGGTCCGGGGCAGCGCCCCAAGAAATTTTTTTTTGGACCCTATATTAGGTTGGGCTAACCTACCTATGGTTTTTCGGTCCATGGTTTTAGACGCGATGGTTTTCGGTCAATGGTATTGGATGCTTCGACATGTATAAATATGTATTGTAACATTGAAAGGAATATAATGAAAAATCAAGTTGGTAGTCCCAATTTTGGGATCCAGGGGAAAATCTCTGTGTATATGTGTTTTATGTGTTATGCTCTCGCATTGTTTATTTTTCTGTGATTTAGAATTCGTATGCAGGTAATTTCTGTACGGGGTTAAAACCTACATTTGGTATCAGAGCTGTTTTGGCTTCAAGGGGATGCCTTTGTTGCTGAGGGGTTTCGCTCGGGCCTGTGGTAGACCCTGTTCAGTGGGAGATCTGCGAGATCGATTCTGGTGGTGAAAGAAGATGGCGAGCAGCGGAAAGATAGAGATCGAGAAGTTCAATGGTCAGAGTTTTGAGTTGTGGAAACTCAAGATGGAGGATCTGTTGGTGGATAAAGATCAGTGGATCACGGTAGATCCAGGTACTAAACCAACGGGAGTGACCGATGAAGAATGGAAGAAGTTGGATCGGAAGGCAAAGAGCACAATACGATTGTGTGTCTCATATTCAGTATTGCTTAATGTATCAGGGGAAGCTATGGCGAAGGCTTTGTGGGACAAGTTAGGGACTTTGTACCAATCTAAGTCTCTGGTGAATAAACTGTTCCTGCAGAAAAAACTATATAACCTGGGGATGAAAGATGGAGACTCGGTGACAGAGCATCTGAACGCATTTAATACTGTGGTAAGTCAGTTAGCATCTGTTGCTATTAAAATTTCAGATGAAGATAAGTGCATCAGTTTGTTGTGTTCTCTACCAGATTCGTGGGATAGTCTGGTTATTGCAATAGGTAGCAATGCAACTGCTTTGCAGTTTGATGTAATAGTCTTAGCCTTGCTGACGGAGGAGATGAGACGGAAAAATATGGAGAGCCAGAATGGTGATGCCTTGTCTGTACGAGGACGGTCCCAGAATAGAAACAAAAATAAGTCATCGAGTGGGAGATCTAAATCTAGAGGGAGATCTAAATCTCCATGAAAACTTGTAAAGGTGGTGTGATGGAAATGCGGAAAGGAAGGGCACTTCAAAAGGGACTGTAAATCTAAAGCTCCTGATAAAGGAAAGGGATCTGATGATGCTCCTTCTACAGAGGTGAAAACCACCTCAGATGAAGGTGGGGATGTGTACTTGGCTTCTTCAAGTACACATGTAGATCATGAGGCATGGTTGATTGACTCAGGTACATCCTTTCACTTCACTCCCCATAGAGAGTGGTTCTGCGAGTATGAGAAATACAATGTTGGTGATGTCTTCTTAGGAGATGATAGGAAGGCTAGAATCATTGGTCGCGGAAAAGTAAAGTTGAAGTTGCAAGGTGGAAGGGTTAGAACACTTCCGGGTGTTCTGCATATTCCTGCATTAGCCAGAAATCTTATTTTTGTAAGCAAGTTGGATGATGCAGGTGTAAAAAAAGTGTTCGAGAAGGATACCTGCAAGATGGTTCAGGAAGAACTAGTATTGATGCGAGGAGTTCGGACTGGAACTCTGTACAAGCTGCAAGGTAGCACTGTTGTTGATGGGTGCAACAGTTCTGTAGTTCCTGAAAGTGGAGCTGAAAATCTAGTGGTCTCTGGAGAGAAGACCATGCTGTGGCATCAAAGGCTTGGACATATTGGAGAGAAGGGCCTTCGAATACTTCATGGTAAACGTATGGTAGAAGGTATGAGTAATAGCTCTCTGGATTTTGATTTAAATTGTGTATATGGGAAGCAGAATCAGGTGAGTTTCCCCTCTGGTGCTAAGAGGGCGAAACAGATATTAGAGCTTGTGCACAGTGATGTGTTTGGACCTGTGAAGGTGTTGGATACCTATACCAATAGGTTTCATATTTCATGATTGGCAAATTCAAATGCCAAATATGCTCTGCTTTGATGATGCAAAGATCCCATATTTCTAAGAGAAGATACTGTGTGTATAGAGCTTGATGTGGACTCAGTTTTGATGGATGGTCCAACAGTCTAGTCTAGATCATACCATATTTCAATTTTCTGTTGTAGAATAGAGAAAGAAGTCTGTCCAAACTATTTAACCTTGGCAGACAAGTAGCTTAGGTAGAGAAGTAAGGTTCCCAACTGCTTAATCTGGGACCTTGGAAGCAATAAGGGTAGTTCTAGATAGAAAATCAAAAGAAAAAGCCAAAGAAAAGAAAAGGCACATAAGGGTCTGCAAGTCCAAGCGCACCCTCCAAGAAGTAACAAAAAATGCTAGGAAATAGATGGGTAAGTAAGTGGGGTTGCAGAAATATCATTCCTTTCAATGGAGGGTTTGATAACCTGGTCACAAAGGCAAAACAATGGATGGAGAGGCTCCTCTTCTACATCATGTGTAGCAAAGCAAAGGAGCATGTCTAACTTCCCATTTTCCCCCTTCACATCCATTTACTAACATCCCTTAATCAGCCAAGATTCATGGAATAATTTGAGGTTTTATGCTGGTTCTTATGCCTTTAAAAGCCACATTTCCTGTGTAAAAATCTTTTCATTTTGATCTACTCTTAAAGCTAAGTGGTTTTCAAATAAACTTAGTCATTTCACTTCTCATTCACCTTTTTCATCCATATTAACCCTTAACTTTTATTATCTAAATCCCCTATGTTACCCTTTCCCTACTATTATAACACCATGGTGTATAAATCCCAGCATTGTATAAATATCCTCATTTTTAGCACTATAGCTAAATAAGTTTGATTTAGGGAGACATTAGTCCACCAGGGACTATGGTCAACCCTGTCATGGGATTGCCCTGACCTCTGGTTGGAGCAATAACCTCCCCCTAAGCCCTCACTTTTCCTCTGTTCAACAAATTCCCCAAAGAACCCCCTCACCTCTGCTAAAAACCCGAAAAAACCCACAAAAACCCGTAAAACCAAAGTTTTCCGCCCAAAAATATTAAATCAAATATTTTAATGTGCCGGCGGGTCCCCCCCAACATGCACGATCCGTCGGGAGGCCCGCCAGCCGTCCATCGCCTGCCACCCCCGATCCAACGGTGGGCGGGCATTTACAGATCTCGATCTGCCGCCCTTTAGCGTCCGGGGAACGGCGGTATTAGGGCCCGTACCCAGGACACGCGTCAAGCGCTGGGGTTGTTCGGAGCCCCCCTCCCCGATACCGCTTATCACCAAAGGCGGTGCGGGGAGACCGCTTACCGCCTCCCCGATACCGCCCATCCGGCGCGCGTCACCCTCACGTCATCCTGACGTCATGTCGCTTCCGCCCGCCCCCGCGCTCCGTGGCCCTGCCGCCACATCCGCCTGCTACCTCGTCCAGCCACGCTCGCCTCCAGCTTAGCGTCCACGTCACCTGTACCCGGGCCCACCGTGACGTCATGCTGACGTCATCGGCGGAAAGGCGCCAATTACTCATTTTTGCCAAATTAGTCGTTATAAACGCCCAAAATAGCCGTTTTGTGTCATTCTCAAGCGAATTACAAAGAGCTCTTGTCGCTGCTTCACCGCCAAATCGCTTCCGGACCTCCAAATTCGAAATTGCGACCGTGCCAACTCATTAAATCAGCTGCATTCAGCCTTCACAGTTCGGCCCGCAGGCCTTCCAGCTCGTTTTCAGGTATTTCACCGCAGCTTCTCTGTTTTCCCACTGAACATACCAATTTCTATGTGAATTATCCATAAAAAACATTCAATTTCCAAATTGCATACTGTCTTTCACCAAATTCACCTTCAAATCCACCTACATTATCCTTTGCCCGGCAATTCACTATTAAAACGTTAATTCACGGTCGAAGGTTACCAGTTCGGCCTCGAACTTGCCCGGCATTGTTCCCTTTTGCCGGGTGTAGACCAGCTGCAACTTCTTACCAAAGTAAATCGCATACCCTCTGCAATTTACCCCTAGCAATTCACAATCCCTGTGAATTTACCAAAACTGCAGAAACCAGCCTGCCTTTTCCACTGTGAAACACATTTCAAACATTGTCTACAGTAAGGCTATCAATTAAGCTCTGAGGAACCTTGCAAACCTTGGCACTCATCTTGTTCAAAATCAGATTATACAATGGCTGCCCCTGCACCCTCAGCCCTTAGTGTAGCTCCATTAAATCCACCAAATAAAGACCTGGAGGCCTTGCCCTTTGCTAACAAGGACTACCTCATTGAAGACTTTGTGGGTTACAGGGACTTCTTGCAGACCTTCAGTCATCTAAGAGAGGAATACCTGAATGGTCATGATACATATGGGATATGGGAGTCAAACCTGCCATACTATTGTCTCCCATCTGTAAATGTTTTTCCTGAGATCATTCGCCTATGTGCTGGAAACTATGATGTGCAGCAAAGAGCCATTAAGTCTCCATCTGGGAGCATCCTCTTTCACATCAATCCTAAAATTATCAATAAGATGCTCCACTTTGATCAAACTGAGCTGCTGTTCCCCTTTTCCATGAATTATCTGCTGGACACTAGTGCCAAAATGACCAGTGAGGAGATTCAGAAAGTCACCAGGACATTTATGAGACCTGAGTGCCAGCCTGCAGGGCCACCTCCCTACCTGGATGTCTTTTTCACTGATGTAGGCAGGCTTTTGCTGGACATGATTGCCTATGTGTTGGGATACAGAACCAGTGAGTATGTGGATGAAACAATGCTGGTATTGCTAGCTGCTTACAGCCCAGGCCAACCCACTGCCCGCAAATATAACTTTGCTAAGTTCATAGCTAACAAGATCCATGATCAGTTGAGCAGAGTGGACAGATAGGGTGTCTTCAAGTACTCGGCCTATATTTACCACCTTTTCATGTACTATCAGTCTGAGGCTTTTCCATGCTACATCAAAAAGCTGGATCATAGAGGGGAAAGAAGATCTGTTATCTTCTGGACCTCTGTCTATCACAAAGTCTCAAATTCACCCTATTCCTTCTGTGAATTTGTTGACCAATTTGTATACCCAGTCTCTTGCCTGTTGATGAGGTCCCCTCCTCCCAGAATATCAACTGAGATACAGAAAGCTCTGCAGCTTTCCAAAAAATACAAAATAGGTGATTGGTACCTATATGAGAATCATACAGTCATCAGAGTCTATGGCTGTGAGCTCTGTCCATACAGGCTCCCAAAATATGTGCCTATGAGGTTATTTGCCTTGGAGTATTACAGGCAGTTAATTCAGTCCGACCTCACCCACTTCCACAGCTCCAAAAAGAAGGCCCACCTCAAGTTCAAACACCAGTTGGGCCCCTTCATCATGAATAAGAAAGAAGGATGGGAAGAGGCCGACCTAATCCTCAAAGATAAATACAAGCTGTCATATAGTTTTCGGTGGGTCCCTTATGACCCTCAAGGCTTCATTACTGCTAGAAGAAACAAGTACAGGCTTCTAGGTTATAGGCATTGTCAATACCCACACATTGAAAGATATGCCAACCAGCAAGAATGGCAGCAGGGTACTCTAGTTGAAAAGCTAACTGAAGAAGAGACAATGCTAAAGAATGTAAAGGAGCTTGAAAAAACTATTGACCTAGACTATGTGCAGCAGGTACCTTTCAAACGGCCTTATTCAGCAGGAGAAGGGACCTCGGCCTCAAGGACTGCACCAGTTACACAAGAACCTTCCACATCAGCACCAGCTGCAGACAAAGGCAAAGGGATAATGGGTGCAGAGGAGGAAACAGTGAAAGAAAAGCCTGCCCCTGCAAATGAGCAGCATCAAGAGCCCCAACAAGGGCAGCAAATAGAACAGCAGCAAGAGCAAACTGCCCCCCAACAAATGGAGCTACTAGCAGCTCCAGTAATGCAAACTCCACCTCCACAGACTGAGCCATTGACTGCTCCAAGCTTGCAGACCCCAATACATGAAGAAACGGGTATGAAAAGAGATAGAGAAGAGTCCACTCCAATTAGTGGATCCTCCCAACAACCAGGAGCCAAAAGGCAAAGGCTAGACTCCCCAGAGGTAGAAGACATCACTGAAGAATTCCTTGACAGCTCAAGGAAAAACAGGGAGGGCAGCCAACACACAGGGACAAGCTCCTTTCAGCAGGAGCAAGGATTGCAACTTGGTTTGGAGGTGTCTTCCTCCTCCCAGCAGAGCAAGAAGCCCAAGAGCACTAAGGCTTCTTTCAAACAAATAAAAGCTCAGAATGATCTGCTGAGGGCTGAGGTCTACAAGCAATTTATAGATGCAACACCAGCCCAGCAAGAAAGGCTAATGTCTGTGTATGACATTAAAGAGGAAAAAATAATCCTCAGTCACTTTAAGCCTACAATACTGCAGCCTAAGTCAGCTGCAGTTTTTGTGAAGACAAGGGTGGAGGTCATGGCCAAAGACATCCATCCCATGGACCAAATAGAACTCCACAAGCAAGCTAGAGAAATGGTTTATGCAACCTTGGTGGAGAGGGCAACCATGGCCCATGAGCTGAAAGAATCCCTAAAAAACACCAATACACAGTTGGATTTCGAGAGAATGTCCTCCTTGGCCAAAGACAATAGAATAAAGTCTCTTGAGGACATCATCATTGATCTTGGACATGATCCTAGTGATCCAAAGGGTGTGAAGGCCCTTATGAAGAAGAAAGATGATGACCTGAATGCATTAAAGAAGAGGTTGAAGCTGCAGCCCACAGAGCACCCTCAAACCGCAGAGCTTCAAAAGCAAAAACAGGTTGATGACCAATTAGACCTTATAATGCAGCAAGACCAGAGGATCAGGGATTTGGAGAAAGAGCTGGAAGGAGCATTACAAGATAAACAGGGAGAATCCACTTCCCGAGCTCCTCCAACTACTTCAACAACAGCAACAACTTCAGGGGCAGCAGTGGCCCCCACAACAGAAGCAGCAGCAATAGCAGCAGCTCCAGATGCCAGTGCAAGTATAGAAGAATTGACTAAGGCCATCAAGGAAATGGAGCTCCAGGCCAATGAAATAAAGAAGGCCAAGGAAAAATTGGCAGAACTGGATGCCAAATATGACAAGTCAAAAGTAACTGTAGCGGAGCAGGGCAGAGAAATAAAGGCCCTAAAAGACAAGATCAAGGCCTTAGAGAAGGAACTGAATCTAGAGACTGCCATGGCCGACATAAAGAGGATTCTATGGGCCAAAATCGGCCATTCCATCAATCAACAATGGAGGTCAATCAAAACAATACATGAACAGATGGACTTAATGGGCCAAGCACAAGCAGAAATCCATAAGGCCAAGACAACACTGGGAGACAAGCCAGAACAGGCCAACAGGATGATAGACTTCCTGAACAGGCAAGAAAAGGAGGAACTGGCGGCCATAGGCATTGCCAACAGAACCAAGGCTGTCCTCACTGCTAAGAAGGTACTAACTCTCAGGAACTATGTACAAACTGTGGAGAGGAAGTGCCATGAGATACAAGCTGAGGTGGAGGAATATAAAGTCAAGATGGCAGTGCTGCAATCAAAGGGACTGCCCAGCCTCCTAAGTGGTGCAGGAAGACTGATCTCTCGAGATCAATTTGCCAACAGAATGGCAACCACTATTGAAAATCAGATTATTGCATCTGGCAGTACATCTGAGCAAGCAGGGCCCCCCACAGGACAGAGCTTGTATGAAAAACTTGAAGGCCTGTTCTTCATTGAAAATGAGGTAAATCATCTGTTTGAAACTCCTCCTAACTTTTATAGGTATACAGAGGCCGATGAGACCTTGATAAAAATTCGGAGGCATCAAATGCCTAAGGAGGATTGGTGGCAAGCAATGCTTCAGATTTTGCCACGGTAGCCTCTGTTGTTCGGCCACTGCCAGCTCCAGGTCACTACAAGACAAACAGCATGACAAAGTCAGAAATAAAGGCAGCTGAAAGGGTGACTCAGCATAAGGACAATGACAGCTAGCCTAAAGGATAAGACAATACGCAAATTTTGACAGCGTATCCTCAGCCGACTCCAACAGCCGCCAAACCAACTGCTTCTGACTATTTTTGACAGCTAAAGCAATAGAAAGTTACTACAGCTTTTACTTTCTCAGCTACCAAGCTCTAGGAGTTGGCATAACATTTATGAGCCATTAACTCCTTTTCTTGATATTTTTACATGTAAATTTTGTATAAATACTCCCCTTAGTAACGCATAAGGGGTTGGTGATTTTTGACTCCAAGGATAATCTATTGTATACTTTCAGTTTTATCTAATACAGAGGGCTGGACCAGCTCAGTGATTTCCTGAAGTATTTGATGTCTGGATGATGCTAGATGTGATGATGCATAATTCCTGTGCTGCCTGATGAAATAACAAGTTTTCCTCAATCTCTGTTTCTTGTCTTCTTATGTTTATCAAACCATCCTCATGTTGTACTAAGCTAGCAGTGAAGAAAAAGAATAGTACAGGATTTGTTTTATTACACCTTGTGCTCAATTTTTACTGCTGTGAATGTTTGTCTTCAGGATTAACGATGTACATGAATTCTTAACTGCTCATGTGTCTATTAATTCTATATGTGTGAATGTCAACTAGAAATTCTTCATTGCTTCTAGATTGATATTCTTACCGTCTTTCCTTTAGCAGTTTATTGTGAGATTCTTAATTGCCTTACATAAACTGGATACGCCCACTCAATAACTATTATGAACATTTTTCCTCAGACACTAATCTGGCTTTGCAACATCACTACAGTATCACACAGCATCTCAGACAAACTTAAGGACCACTGACTCCATGCCCAATGGACTAGGACATGCTAGTAAGTACCTATATATATATTAACTAGAATCATCACCAAACACATTCCAAAAAAAAACAAAAGCTTGAACATCATAGCTAGCCTAAAATACTATCAGAAGAGAGACAAATCATATAGAGAGAGCCCTCTCTGATTACAGCTTGGCTAGGAGCTGCAATCCAAAGATTGGTTAGTGGTTACCCCGGCCGTATTCCCTTGGGAGTCATAGGGAACAACCTGGGTGATAACATAAATGGCGACTCCACTGGGGACCTCTTCAAGATGTTCTAATTCCTATATATCTCCTAAAGCTACAGATAAAGCCTGAATATCAGTCAGGAAACCTTCAAAACTGTTTCTGTTTTACATTAACAGCTTTAGGGAAGAGCTGCTTCAGTCAATCTTCATGCCAGCTTTGAGATATATATAGCCATTTCAAAATCTTATCCAGTCCTTGCACATACAGAAATTTTTCCTAGAAAAAATTCAAAAAACCAGTTAGAAGCTGGCTCCCAAGAAGTATCCACGGTACACTAGGTCAAATCCTGACCCAAATCCACCCCCAGTTTTTGAAAACCCCAATACCATCCCTAGAATCATTAGGAAGCAGCAAGAGCAGGAAAATCTTGCTAATTTGAGCCCAGAGACAGTTCATCCTAACCCTGTTTCTACCCCAATCAAGGTCCTTTTTCGGTCTACCCCCAATTCCCCTAGTTCACCATCCACATCTCAAACCCCTTCTCTCACATCTTCATCCACTGCACATACTCCCTTGACCAACACTCTAGGTTCAGTAACACCTGTTACCCCTGTGGTACCCTTCGTTCCTTTTATCCCAGTTGCCCTTGTCAATCCCCCAAACCTTGTGAATATGGCTAACAGATATGCACCTCTGCAATTACCCGCTAATCCTGCAGCTCTACCTCAGGATTACCAAACCAAAATCTCATATTTTGACTCCACTGGCCCTTTCATAGCTATTCAGCATGCTAGAAGAATGCAAGATCATTTTGAGAACTATGAAATAGATGATGACAGTGTGAGAATGAGAATTTTTGTCCAAAGCCTGACAGGGGATGTAAGAACTTGGTTTAGATCCCTGACTGTAAATAGCATCACAACTCCTGATGAGCTTTATCAAGCCTTTACTAATAGATGGGAGAAGAAGAAAGATCCTCTGCACATACTTGGTGAATATGCCACTATCAAACGAGGTCCTGAAGAGACCATTCTGGAGTATTGTGCAAGATTCGACAATGTATACAACGCAATCCCACAAAATTTAAGACCTCCTCCTGATTTGGCATTGTACAAATTTCCTGATGGTTTTGACCCTGATATGGCCTATCAGTTGAAGGAGAGAGCTCCTGAGACCCTTGCAGATGCCCAGAAGGTTGCTGTCACAGTAGATGCTAACTTAATTGCCAAAAGAAACAGGGCAAGATTGGAAAAGAGAAACATATACAAAGAAGAACCCTCAGCCTTTGATCAAAAACTAGATGCAATACTCACTGGTATGAAGAGATTAGGGGATAGAGTGGAGTCAGTTGAGAGAAAATCATCATGGGAAGCACCACAAAACAACCCTCCTAGGAATCCAAATTTTAGGAGAACTCAAAATCCAAACGTTGGCAAGGCCAGTTCTGACCCAGATATAAGACCCCCTTTCCAAGAGAATTATGCTGAGACTTCCACATCAAGTGAACCCAATGAAGATCCCCACATTAATTTAATGGGTTTGGATGGTGAAAATCAAGTCTTTTTAACACAAGAAGATCATGAGGATGAGGAAATCAAGCTGTTCCAAACCAAATCAGGTGAGTCATTTGACTTTAAACAAGGCTATGACACAGCTGTTTATGAAGTCCATAAACAATACAAGTTAAGGAGTAGAACTGTAAATGTAACGCAACCCGAAAAGATAAAGGATAGCCAGCAGCCCAAAAGAGCCATAGTCATAGAGCCAAATGACACAACAGAATCACTTGCAAAGGAAGTAACCATTGAAGAAGTCACTAAACCATTTTCTTCAAAACAGCAGCCCATGGCTACATCATCCTTGCACCCTAAGCCAAGTATCACTCTTCAAGAGATGAGCAAGAAGGACAAAACTCAAGATCAAGATAAGAATCGAGAAGAAGAGTTAGTGAACAAGGAAAGAACTGTCATCCACAACCAAAAGACCCAATCTGAAAAACCCTTTGACCTAGAAACTGAAATTGGTAAATTGAAGGTAGATGTTCCTCTGTCAGAACTAGCCAAGCATGACATTTATAAACAACAAATCAAGAAGTCCCTTCAACTTACTAACAACAAAGATGATGTCAATGTGTTGGATGATACCCCAAAATTTCTGTTTGGTCCAGAAGTTGATGAAAAAACAGTAGTCGCAGGGATCTTACCTTTTTATGTCAGTTTACATGTTCATGATAAGATATTACACAATGCAATGTTTGACTCAGGTGCCTCTCACAACTTAATGCCCAAATCAGTCATGGAAAGATTGAATCTAGATATTACAAGACCATATAAGGACCTTTTCTCATTTGACTCCAGCCAAGTTAAGTGTTTAGGTCTGATAAAAGATCTTTGTGTGTCCCTGGTTCAGTACCCAAATAAAACAATTCTAATGGATGTCGTAGTTGCTGATATCCCACCCAAATATGGGATGCTGTTATCAAGATCATGGGGGGATAAACTCCAGGGTTCCCTACAATTAGACATGTCATATGCAACCATCTCAGTCTTTGGTCAACCTAAGAGGTTATATAGAGAATCACTCATGAAATACATGGTCAGCAGTGAAGAAAAACCTCAAAATTTTCCCATATATGCTGTCCATTCAGACATAGACTCATACATTCTCTTCAATGATAATACAACTCCCTCAAACAATGATGTTGAATCCAATACACCCATACAAGAGAAGGACACTGATGAACAAACTGCTACCCCAGAAACAAGGGTTAAACAAGCAGTAAACCCAGCTACTGCTCTAGAAATCAAACTGATCCAATCAAGTCATGAGACTGTCCTAAAAGACAAACTAGATGAAAAACCAGAACTTCAACTTACAATTCCAGCTCATGAACAGGTCATTAAGTCTCCCCTAGAACAAGGTATCCTATGGTTCCTTGAATTTGATGGGTCAGTCAACAAATTAGGGGCAGGAGAAGGAGTTTGGATACATAACAAACAAAACAGTCATGCAGAAGGCCGGGCCTATAGACTAAATTTCAGATGCACTAATAATATGGCTGAATATGAAGCTCTCTTGCTAGGCCTAAAGCTAGTAAAGTCCCTAAAAGCCATAAAAGTTTCAATCCTAGGAGATTCAGACCTAGTTATCCAACAAGTAAAGGGTAATTTTGTCACCAATGACAAAAGACTAAGGTCCTACAGGTCTGCTGCTGCTGAAATACTAAACTCCTTTACTGAATTTCAAATCACCAAAATCTCTAGGACCCATAACCTTCATGCTCATAGTTTGGCCACATTTGCAAGTACCTGCAAGCTACCTTTTGAGCCCCACCACTATTTTACAGCCGAGATAAAACACAGACCATCTGTCCCAAACAATGTCAAGGATTGGCAAGTATTTGATGATGATACACAAATAAACAATTTCTTGACTTTACAGCAAGAATTTTCAGGACTAAACATTGACACTGAAAGAGCAAGTCAATCACAAATACCTGAAAGAGCAAGTCAATCACAAATACAGAGTAAACAAAATAGCAAAACAATTTCACCTAAAACAGCTCACCAAATCCTACATCCTACAATTTTCAACAAAGACAACATACTAGAAATTCAACAAACCGGTGGTGAAGAAATGGCTGATGCTGAAGCTGAAGTGATACAATTGAAAGATAATTTTCTTCCAACAGGCCTAACTCCACTAGAGGATATTTTTGATTCAAATGATGTCCCTAGAAAACCAAAAATGCAGCCCCTTAACTCTGCCATTGAAGAATGCAACATTGGAACCATGGAAAAGCCCAAGATAATAAAATTGTCTGCAGCCCTACCTCCTGATCAGAAGCCCAAATACATTGACCTTTTCAAAGAGTTCCAAGATGTCTTTGCATGGAGTTATGAGGACTTAAAATCCTATGACACCTCTGTTATCCAACACACAATCCCCCTCAAGCCAAATCAAAAGCCATTCAAGCAAAAATTGAGAAGGATAAACCCCATGCTTCTCCCTGCAATTGAGAAAGAGGTTCAAAAAATGTTTAAAGCTGGTATCATAGCACCAATCAGGTTTTCTGATTGGATTTCTAATCTGGTACCTACAAGAAAGAAAACTGGTGAAATAAGACTTTGTGTTGATCTTAGAAACTTAAACCAAGTATCCCTCAAAGACAATTATCCCTTACCTAAGATGGATCACATTCTCCAAAGAGTGGTAGGAGCATCAAGGATCTCATTACTTGATGGATTTTCAGGCTTTAATCAAATCCTAGTGCACCCTGATGATCAAGACAAAACTGCATTCACAACCCCATGGGGAACTTTCAAATATGTGAAAATGCCTTTTGGATTAAAAAATGCAGGGGCAACATTTCAAAGGGCAATGGACATTGCTTTTGCCAAAGAGATTCATGACTTCCTTGTCATTTATTTGGATGACCTCACACCTTTCTCAAAATCAGACCAAGAACATTTGAAACACTTAAGGCAGATCTTCCTAACATGCAGGAAATATGGAATTTCCTTGAATCCAAAGAAGTCCCTGTTCGGTATGGAAGAAGGAAAGCTCTTAGGGCATATCATTTCAAAGGATGGCATCAGAATTGACCCAGATAGGATACAAGCTATCTTGCAAATGCCCCACCCAAGAAACATCAAAGAATTGCAAGCCTTCTTAGGGAAGATTAATTTCTTAAGAAGGTTTATCCCAAACTTAGCAGAACTGATCAGATTGTTGAACAACATGCTAAAAAAGGATTCCAAAGTGAAATGGACGGTAGAAGCAAATCAAGCCTTTGAAGGTATAAAATTGGCCCTTACCCAAACCCCAGTCTTAACAAATCCTCAATTTGATAGGGAATTTATCATTTTCTCTTTTGCCTCTCAGCATACTATTGCTGCCGTTCTATTACAAAAAGATGACCAAGGAAATGAGAAACCAATTGCGTTCTTCAGTAGAGCTCTTAGAGATGCACCTCTGAAATATCAGATCATGGAAAAACAAGCTTATGCTTTGGTCAAAGCAATTAAAGACTTTAGGATTTATATCCTTTATTCCCATGTTATAGCTTATGTGCCAAGTCCCATTGTAAAAGACATACTCACTCAAGAAAATTTAGAAGGCAGAAGAGGAAAATGGATTGCCAACATCTTGGAATTTGACATTGAAATAAAACCTACTAAACTGATAAAAGGGCAAGGTTTGGCCAAAATAATGACAGAAGCTAATTTCCAAGCCTTAGACATAAACCAGCTGGACAATGAACCGAGGCTGGCGACTCCAAAGATCAATGTAGCCTTTGATCAATCCCCTTGGTACTCTGATATATGTTATGTATTACAAAACCTGTGTGCTCCACCAGGATTGTCCAGAACTAAGTGTAGGTTCCTAAAAATGAAAGCTTCTAAATTCTGTGTTATGGATGGCAATTTGCTTTGGAAAAACCATGAGGGTATACTGTTAAACTGCTTAATTGACAATGAGACTAACAAAATCATGGAAGAATTTCATGCAGGCAATTGTGGTGGACATTTGTATTGGAAGTCCACTGTGGATAAGATACTGAGGGCTGGTTACTACTGGCCCACCATGTTCTCTGATGTCAAGAAATTCACCACCTCATGTCATAAATGTCAAGTGTTTGAGGGAAAGAGATAGTTACTGCCACTTCCCTTGAGGCCTATTGCAACAGAGAGACCTTTTCAACAATGGGGCTTGGATTTCATTTTGGAGATTCACCCTTCATCTTCAGGCCAGCATAGATGGATTCTAACAGCTACAGACTACTTTACTAAGTGGATTGAAGCTGTTCCATGCAGACAAGCAAATGATTCCACTTTCATTCAGTTCCTTGAGACCAATATCCTTTCTAGATTTGGCTGTCCTGATAAAATAATAATAGACAATGCTGCTGCTTTCAGATCTAAGAAGATGGTAAATTTCTGCCACAAGTTTCACATTACCTTGGGCCATTCTACTGCATACTATCCCCAAGGAAACGGCCTTGCTGAATCATCAAATAAAAGCCTGGTAAACATCATAAAGAAAGTGCTAGAAGAGAACAAAAAGAATTGGCATAAGAAGCTTGTGAATGCCTTATGGGCAGATAGACTAACAACCAAGAGATCAATTGGGACCAGCCCATATGAGTTAGTCTATGGATTAGAAGCTAAATTCCCTTCGTCACTAGGGATTCCTGTCATGAAACTTCTTCAAGAAAGTCAAGCTGAACCAAATGATATGCAGAGAAGGATAAATCAAATAATATGTTTGCAGCAAACTAGAGATCAAGTGTACAACAGAGTTCAAGTTTTACAAGAAAAGCTAAAGAAAGCTTTTGACAGAAGAACTAAGGCAGAAGACTTTAATGTTGGAGACAAAGTCCTCAAGTGGGACTCAAGAAGAGAGGATAAGGGTAAGCATGGCAAATTTGACTCCCTTTGGAGAGGGCCTTTTGTCATTCAAGCATTACAAGGAAATAACACTTATTTTTTGGAAAATTTGGATGGCACCGACTTAGGTGAAGGTCCTGTAAATGGCAGGATGTTGAAGCACTATTTTGATCATTTTCCATCCACATAACAGGGCCTCTCCTTCTGTACATAATCAACGGTATATATTTCTTTCAACATGTAAATAATTCAGTTTGAAAAGTTGCTATAAATAAGCAGAAAAGGACCTAATAGTCCAGAAATTCCACAGAGGTAAAAGCCTCCAACTTTGAAGTACGAGAAGAGAATTTCCAAGTTTTGGTAAAACAGTCAAAGGGCCAAGGCATTCTGACCTGCTGTTCTTGGTCTTTCAAGAAGAAAAACCATCCCCATGTGGAGCCACTATTGGATACCTATACCAATAGGTTTCATATTTCATGATTGGCAAATTCAAATGCCAAATATGCTCTGCTTTGATGATGCAAAGATCCCATATTTCTAAGAGAAGACACTGTGTGTATAGAGCTTGATGTGGACTCAGTTTTGATGGATGGTCCAACAGTCTAATCTGGATCATACCATATTTCAATTTTCTGTTGTAGAATAGAGAAAGAAGTCTGTCCAAACTGTTTAACCTTGGCAGACAAGTAGCTTAGTTAGAGAAGTAAGGTTCCCAACTGCTTAATCTGGGACCTTGGAAGCAATAAGGGTAGTTCTAGATAGAAAATCAAAAGAAAAAGCCAAAGAAAAGAAAAGGCACATAAGGGTCTGCAAGTCCAAGTGCACCCTCCAAGAAGTAACAAAAAATGCTAGGAAATAGATGGGTAAGTAAGTGGGGTTGCAGAAATCTCATTCCTTTCAATGGAGGGTTTGATAACCTGGTCACAAAGGCAAAACAGTGGATGGAGAGGCTCCTCTTCTACATCATGTGCAGCAAAGCAAAGGAGCATGTCTAACTTCCCATTTCCCCCCTTCACATCCATTTACTAACATCCCTTAATCAGCCAAGATTCATGGAATAATTTGAGGTTTTATGCTGGTTCTTATGCCTTTGAAAGCCACATTTCCTGTGTAAAAATCTTTTCATTTTGATCTACTCTTAAAGCGAAGTGGTTTTCAAATAAACTTAGTCATTTCACTCCTCATTCACCTTTTTCATCCATATTAACCCTTAACTTTTATTATCTAAATCCCCTATGTTACCCTTTCCCTACTATTATAACACCATGGTGTATAAATCCCAGCATTGTATAAATATCCTCATTTTTAGCACTATAGCTAAATAAGTCTGATTTAGGGAGACATTAGTCCACCAGGGACTATGGTCAACCCTGTCATGGGATTGCCCTGACCTCTGGTTGGAGCAATATCCTCCCCCTAAGCCCTCACTTTTCCTCTGTTCAACAAATTCCCCAAAGAACCCCCTCACCTCTGCTAAAAACCCGAAACAACCCACAAGAACCCGTAAAACCAAAGTTTTCCGCCCAAAAATATTAAATCAAATATTTTAATGTGCCGGCGGGTCCCCCCCAACATGCACGATCCGTCGGGAGGCCCGCCAACCGTCCATCGCCTGCCACCCCCGATCCAATGGTGGGCGGGCATTTACAGATCTCGATCTGCCGCCCTTTAGCGTCTGGGGAACGGCGGTATTAGGGCCTGTACCCAAGACACGCGTCAAGCGCTGGGGTTGTTCGGAGCCCCCCTCCCCGATACTGCTTATCACCAAAGGCGGTGCGGGGAGACTGCTTACCGCCTCCCCGATACCGCCCATTCGGCGCGCGTCACCCTCACGTCATCCTGACGTCATGTCGCTTCTGCCCGCCCCCGCGGCCCGTGGCCCTGCCGCCACATCCGCCTGCTACCTCGTCCAGCCACGCTGGCCTCCAGCTCAGCGTCCACGTCACCCGTACCCGGGCCCGCCGTGACGTCGTGCTGACGTCATCGGCGGAAAGGCGCCAATTACTCATTTTTGCCAAATTGGTCGTTATAAACGCCCAAAATAGCTGTTTTGTGTCATTTTCAAGCGAATTACAAAGAGCTCTTGTCGCTGCTTCACCGCCAAATCGCTTCCGGACCTCCAAATTCGAAATTGCGACCATGCCAACTCATTAAATCAGCTGCATTCAGCCTTCACAGTTCGGCCCGCAGGCCTTCCAGCTCGTTTTCAGGTATTTCACCGCAGCTTCTCTGTTTTCCCACTGAACATACCAATTTCTATGTGAATTATCCATAAAAAACATTCAATTGCCAAATTGCATACTGTCTTTCACCAAATTCACCTTCAAATCCACCTACATTATCCTTTGCCCGGCAATTCACTATTAAAACGTTAATTCACGGTCGAAGGTTACCAGTTCGGCCTCGAACTTGCCCGGCATTGTTCCCTTTTGCCGGGTGTAGACCAGCTGCAGCTTCTTACCAAAGTAAATCGCATACCCTCTGCAATTTACCCCTAGAAATTCACAATCCCTGTGAATTTACCAAAACTGCAGAAACCAGCCTGCCTTTTCCACTGTGAAACACATTTCAAACATTGTCTACAGTAAGGCTATCAATTAAGCTCTGAGGAACCTTGCAAACCTTGGCACTCATCTTGTTCAAAATCGGATTATACAATGGCTGCCCCAGCACCCTCAGCCCTTAGTGTAGCTCCATTAAATCCACCAAATAAAGACCTGGAGGCCTTTTCCTTTGCTGACAAGGACTACCTCATTGAAGACTTTGTGGGTTACAAGGACTTCTTGCAGACCTTCAGTCAGCTAAGAGAGGAATACCTGAATGGTCATGATACATATGGGATATGGGAGTCAAACCTGCCATACTATTGTCTCCCATCTGTAAATGTTTTTCCTGAGATCATTCGCCTATGTGCTGAAAACTATGATGTGCAGCAAAGAGCCATTAAGTCTCCATCTGGGAGCATCCTCTTTCACATCAATCCTGAAACTATCAATAAGATGCTCCACTTTGATCAAACTGAGCTGCTGTTCCCCTTTTCCATGAATTATCTGCTGGACACTAGTGCCAAAATGACCAGTGAGGAGATTCAGAAAGTCACCAGGACATTTATGAGACCTGAGTGCTAGCCTGCAGGGCCACCTCCCTACCTGGATGTCTTTTTCACTGATGTAGGCAGGCTTTTGTTGGACATGATTGCCTATGTGTTGGGATACAGAACCAGTGAGCATGTGGATGAAACAATGCTGGTATTGCTAGCTGCTTACAGCCCTGGCCAACCCCCTGCCCACAAATATAACTTTGCTAAGTTCATAGCTAACAAGATCCATGATCAGTTGAGCAGAGTGGACAGACAGGGTGTCTTCAAGTACTCGGCCTATATTTACCACCTTTTCATGTACTATCAGTCTGAGGCTTTTCCATGCTACATCAAAAAGCTGGATTATAGAGGGGAAAGAAGATATGTTATCTTCTGGACCTCTGTCTATCACAAAGTCTCAAATTCACCTTATTCCTTCTGTGAATTTGTTGACCAATTTGTATACCCAGTCTCTTGCCTGT
Source organism: Pinus tabuliformis (assembly GCA_031772625.1). NCBI lineage: Eukaryota > Viridiplantae > Streptophyta > Pinopsida > Pinales > Pinaceae > Pinus > Pinus tabuliformis. The sequence continues at coordinate 565,716,866 of CM062809.1, read as the reverse complement.
TGATGAGGTCCCCTCCTCCCAGAATATCAACTGAGATACAGAAAGCTCTGCAGCTTTCCAAAAAATACAAAATAGGTGATTGGTACCTATATGAGAATCATACAGTCATCAGAGTCTATGGCTGTGAGCTCTGTCCATACAGGCTCCCAAAATATGTGCCTATGAGGTTATTTGCCTTGGAGTATTACAGGCAGTTAATTCAGTCCGACCTCACCCACTTCCAAAGCTCCAAAAAGAAGGCCCACCTCAAGTTCAAACACCAGTTGGGCCCCTTCATCATGAATAAGAAAGAAGGATGGGAAGAGGCCGAACTAATCCTCAAAGATAAATACAAGCTGTCATATAGTTTTCGGTGGGTCCCTTATGACCCTCAAGGCTTCATTACTACTAGAAGAAACAAGTATAGGCTTCTAGGTTATAGGCATTGTCAATACCCACACATTGAAAGATATGCCAACCAGCAAGAATGGCAGCAGGGTACTCTAGTTGAAAAGCTAACTGAAGAAGAGACAATGCTAAAGAATGTAAAGGAGCTTGAAAAAACTATTGACCTAGACTATGTGCAGCAGGTACCTTTCAAACGGCCTTATTCAGCAGGAGAAGGGACGTCGGCCTCAAGGACTGCACCAGTTACACAAGCACCTTCCACATCAGTACCAGCTGCAGACAAAGGCAAAGGGATAATGGGTGCAGAGGAGGAAACAGTGAAAGAAAAGCCTGCCCCTGCAAATGAGCAGCATCAAGAGCCCCAACAAGGGCAGCAAACAGAACAGCAGCAAGAGCAGACTGCCCCCCAACAAACGGAGCTACCAGCAGCTCCAGTAATGCAAACTCCACCTCCACAGACTGAGCCATTGACTGCTCCAAGCTTGCAGACCCCAGCACATGAAGAAAGGGGTATGAAAAGAGATAGAGAAGAGTCCACTCCAATTAGTGGATCCTCCCAACAACCAGGAGCCAAAAGGAAAAGGCTAGACTCCCCAGAGGTAGAAGACATCACTGAAGAATTCCTTGACAGCTCAAGGAAAAACAGCGAGGGCAACCAACACATAGGGACAAGCTCCTTTCAGCAGGAGCAAGGATTGCAACTTGGTTTGGAGGTGTCTTCCTCCTCCCAGCAGAGCAAGAAGCCCAAGAGCACTAAGGCTTCTTTCAAACAAATAAAAGCTCAGAATGATCTGCTGAGGGATGAGGTCTACAAGTAATTTATAGATGCAACACCAGCCCAGCAAGAAAGGCTAATGTCTGTGTATGACATTAAAGAGGAAAAAATAATCCTCAGTCACTTTAAGCCTACAATACCGCAGCCTAAGTCAGCTGCAGATTTTGTGAAGACAAGGGTGGAGGTCATGGCCAAAGACATCCATCCCATGGACCAAATAGAACTCCACAAGCAAGCTGGAGAAATGGTTTATGCAACCTTGGTGGAGAGGGCAACCATGGCCCATGAGCTGAAAGAATCCCTAAAAAACACCAATACACAGTTGGATTTCGAGAGAATGTCCTCCTTGGCCAAAGACAATAGAATAAAGTCTCTTGAGGACATCATCATTGATCTTGGACATGATCCTAGTGATCCAAAGGGCGTGAAGGCCCTTATGAAGAAGAAATATGATGACCTGAATGCATTAAAGAAGAGGTTGAAGCTGCAGCCCACAGAGCACCCTCAAATCGCAGAGCTTCAAAAGCAAAAACAGGTTGATGACCAATTAGACCTTATAATGCAGCAAGACCAGAGGATCAGGGATTTGGAGAAAGAGCTGGAAGGAGCATTACAAGATAAACAGGGAGAATCCACTTCCCAAGCTCCTCCAACTACTTCAACAACAACAACAACTTCAGGGGCAGCAGTGGCCCCCACAACAGAAGCAGCAGCAACAGCAGCAGCTCCAGATGCCAGTGCAAGTATAGAAGAATTGACTAAGGCCATCAAGGAAATGGAGCTCCGGGCCAATGAAATAAAGAAGGCCAAGGAAAAATTGGTAGAACTGGATGCCAAATATGATAAGTCAAAAGTAACTGTAGCGGAGCAGGGCAGAGAAATAAAGGCCCTAAACGACAAGATCAAGGCCTTAGAGAAGGAACTGAATCTAGAGACTGCCATGGCCGACATAAAGAGGATTCTATGGGCCAAAATCGGCCATTCCATCAATCAACAATGGAGGTCAATCAAAACAATACATGAACAGATGTACTTAATGGGCCAAGCACAAGCAGAAATCCATAAGGCCAAGACAACACTGGGAGACAAGCCAGAACAGGCCAACAGGATGATAGACTTCCTGAATAGGCAAGAAAAGGAGGAACTGGCAGCCATAGGCATTGCCAATAGAACCGAGGCTGTCCTCACTGCTAAGAAGGTACTAACTCTCAGGAACTATGTACAAACTATGGAGAGGAAGTGCCATGAGATACAAGCTGAGGTGGAGGAATATAAAGTCAAGATGGCAGTGCTGCAATCAAAGGGACTGCCCAGCCTCCTAAGTGGTGCAGGAAGACTGATCTCTCGAGATCAATTTGCCAACAGAATGGCAACCACTATTGAAAATCAGATTATTGCATCTGGCAGTACATCTGAGCAAGCAGGGCCCCCCACAGGACAGAGCTTGTATGAAAAACTTGAAGGCCTGTTCTTCATTGAAAATGAGGTAAATCATCTATTTGAAACTCCTCCTAACTTTTATAGGTATACAGAGGCCGATGAGACCTTGATAAAAATTTGGAGGCATCAAATGCCTAAGGAGGATTGGTGGCAAGCAATGCTTCAGATTTTGCCACGGTAGCCTCTGTTGTTCGGCCACTGCCAGCTCCAGGTCACTACAAGACAAACAGCATGACAAAGTCAGAAATAAAGGCAGCTGAAAGGGTGACTCAGCATAAGGACAATGACAGCTAGCCTAAAGGATAAGACAATACGCAAATTTTGACAGCGTATCCTCAGCGGACTCCAACAGCCGCCAAACCAACTGCTTCTGACTATTTTTTACAGCTAAAGCAATAGAAAGTTACTACAGCTTTTACTTTCTCAGCTACCAAGCTCCAGGAGTTGGCATAACATTTATGAGCCATTAACTCCTTTTCTTGATATTTTTACATGTAAATTTTGTATAAATACTCCCCTTAGTAACGCATAAGGGGTTGGTGATTTTTGACTCCAAGGAGAATCTATTGTATACTTTCAGTTTTATCTAATACAGAGGGCTGGACCAGCTCAGTGATTTCCTGAAGTATTTGATGTCTGGATGATGCTAGATGTGCTGATGCAGAATTCTTGTGCTGCCTGATGAAATAACAAGTTTTCCTCAATCTCTGTTTCTTGTCTTCTTATGTTTATCAAACCATCCTCATGTTGTACTAAGCTAGCAGTGAAGAAAAAGAATAGTACAGGATTTGTTTTATTACACCTTGTGCTCAATTTTTACTACTATGAATGTTTGTCTTCAGGATTAACGATGTACATGAATTCTTAACTGCTCATGTGTCTATTAATTCTATATGTGTGAATGTCAACTAGAAATTCTTCATTGCTTCTAGATTGATATTCTTACCGTCTTTCCTTTAGCAGTTTATTGTGAGATTCTTAATTGCCTTACATAAACTGGATACCCCCACTCAATAACTATTATGAACGTTTTTCCTCAGACACTAATCTGGCTTTGCAGCATCACTACAGTATCACACAGCATCTCAGACAAACTAAAGGACCACTGACTCCATGCCCAATGGACTAGGACATGCTAGTAAGTACCTATATATATATTAACTGGAATCATCACCAAACACATTCCAAAAAAAAATAAAAGCTTGAACATCATAGCTAGCCTAAAATACTATCAGAACAGAGACAAATCATATAGAGAGAGCCCTCTCTGATTACAGCTTGGCTAGGAGCCGCAATCCAAAGATTGGTTAGTGGTTACCCCGGCCGTATTCCCTTGCGAGTCATAGGGAACAACCTGGGTGTTAACAGAAGGTTCCATCACTAGGTAAGTCTGTGTACTATGTATCATTTATAGATGACTTCTCAAGGAATACATGGATATATTTCCTTAAGAAGAAATCTGAAGTCTTTGACAGGTTTAAAGAATTTAAGGCTCTGGTGGAAAATCAGACCAAGAAGAAGATAAAGGCACTGAGGACAGATAATGGTGGAGAGTTTTGCAGCAAGGAATTTGAAGAATTCTGTAAGAAGTGTGGTATAGCACGACAGAAGACTACTCCATATACACTTCAGCAAAATGGAGTCGCAGAAATAATGAACAAGACATTGATGGAAAGGGCAAGAAGCATGCTCAGTGGTGCCGGGTTAGGACAGGAATTCTGGGCAGAGGCGGTGGATACTGCATGTTACTTGGTCAACAGGTCACCTTCATCAGCGTTGGAGGATAAGACTCCACAAGAAGTATGGGCTGGTAAGAAACCCTCTCTTTCACATCTGAGGGTATTTGGATGTGATGCATATGTACATGTTCCAAAGGAGAAACAAACCAAGTTGGATAGTAAATCTGAAAAGTGCATCTTTATTGGGTATAAGGATGGTTTAGAGGGTTATAAGCTTTGGAACCCAGTAACAAGGAAGGTTGTGTACAACCGAGATGTGGTGTTCAGAGAGGTGAAAGATGTTATTAAACATGAAGTCCAACCAAAGGAACCTGAGAAGATAGAGTTTGAGGTAAAGGAGGAAGAATCAGACTCTACAGCAGAGGAGGAATCAGAAGATGAAGAGCCATAAACTCCAGCTGTGAGTAGATCAGTTCGAGAAAGAAGGCAGCCAGAAAGGTATAGTCCTTCTACTTTCTGTTCAAATTTTGCTTTGTCTATTACTGATGATGATTCCAAAACTGTGAAGGAAGCAGTAGATTCAGACGATGGAAAACTCTGGAAAGAGGCCATGGTTGATGAAATGGCATCTTTGCACAAAAATGAGGCTTGGGATCTGGTGGAGTTGTTGGCTGGAAGGAAACCCATTGGCAGCAAATGGGTGTTTAAAAAGAAGACAAATGTAGAAGGGAAGGTGGAGAAATACAAAGCTCGGTTGGTAGCAAAAGGTTATTCCCAGGTGTCGGGAATTGATTTTGGTGATATTTTTTCTCCTGTTGCCAAGCTAACTTCTATTAGGTTACTTTTATCTGTTGCTACTACTTTTGATTTTGAGGTAGAACAGATGGATGTGAAGACAACATTTCTTCACGGGGATTTGGAAGAGGAAATCTACATGAAGCAACCTGAAGGCTTTGCAGTGAAGGGTAAGAAAGAACTGGTATGCAAGTTAAAGAAGTCTCTGTATGGGTTAAAACAATCACCAAGGATGTGGTATCAGAAATTTGATACATTTATACGGGGACTTGGCTTCACCAGAAGCAAAGCAGATCACTGTGTGTATTTTAAATTAATTAGTGACCGTGTTATTTATCTGGTCTTGTATGTGGATGATATGTTGCTAGTTGGAAATGACAAAAGAATTATCCAGGATTTGAAGACCCAATTGTCCTCCAAATTCGACATGAAAGATCTTGGTGCTGCAAACTATATTTTGGGCATGGAAATTAAAAGAGATCAGGCAAAGAGGAAGCTCTGGTTAAACCAGAGGAAGTATGTCGAGACAATACTGCAGAGGTTTAATATGCATGATAGTAAACTGGTGAAGGTTCCTATTCCTGTAGGTGTGAGGTTATCTGCTGAACAGTGTCCCAAGACACAAGAAGAGGAAGAGGGCATGTCCCGTGTTCCATATGCAAGTGCAGTCGGTAGCCTGATGTATGCAATGCTCTGTACTAGACCAGACATTGCACATGCAGTGGGAGTATTGAGCAGGTTTATGTCAGAACCAGGGAAGGAGCACTGGACAGCAGTGAAGCAGGTTTTCAGGTATTTGCGTGGCACTAGTGATTATGGATTGTGCTACCAAGGAAGACTAGGATTGGACAGAGTGTTGGATATTCGTGGCTTTGTTGATGCACACTGGGCTGGAGATCTGGATCAGAGAAGATCTACAAGTGGGTATGTGTTTAACCTATTTGGAGGTGCAGTCAGTCGGATGAGTAAGAAACAATCTGTAGTGGCACTATCAACTACAGAGGCAGAATACATGGCAACCACTCATGCAAGCAAGGAAGCAGTTTGGTTGCAGAGATTGTGTTCAAGTATGGGGTTAGTACAGGGATCTATAAGAATAGACTGTGACAGCCAAAGTGCAATTTTCTTGGCAAAGAACCCTTCTTATCATTCAAAGACAAAGCACATTGATGTTTAGTATCACTTTGTGAGGGATATGATAGAAGACAAAAAGGTGTTGCTGGTAAAGGTGGACACTTTGAAGAATACTGCAGATGCATTGACAAAATCTGTGAGCTTTGAGAAGTTCTCTTGGTGTAGAGAAACAATGGGCATTTTAGGGCTGGAAAAATGACTAAGCTCTCCTGTGGTGCCCTGTGGAAAGAAAACAACAAGTGGGAGATTGTTGGGTTGTGTTATATTCTTTCCACGACTAACCCACGTAGTGAACCGGGGGGTTAGAGGGGGTGTGGAGCCTCCCCTTCGTTGCGCCGATTGCGTAGCGGGGGGGTCACAGGGGGGGCGGCAGCGCCCCCTGTCTGGGGGGTTTGAGATGGGTGGGTAGCCCCCCTCTACGGGGTTCGGGGCAGCGCCCCGGGAAATTTTTTTTTGGACCCTATATTAGGTTAGGCAAACCTACCTATGGTTTTTCGGTCGATGGTTTTGGACGCGATGGTTTTCAGTCCATGGTATTGGATGCTTCGACATGTATAAATATGTATTGTAACATTGAAAGGAATATAATGAAAAATCAAGCTGGTAGTCCTGGTTTTGGGATCCAGGGGAAAATCTCTGTGTATATGTGTTTTATGTGTTATGCTCTTGCATTGTTTATTTTTCTGTGATTTAGAATTCGTATGCAGGTAATTTCTGTATGGGGTTAAAACCTACACAAATGCAAGACAAAGCAATAGTTTTTTAGCAAACCGCAAATTGTATTTCCTATGAATGAGGAATTATATCCCTATAAGAAAAATGCCTTAAAAAATCTAGCTTTATGATAGACTTTAAATACAGTAAGAGAATATTGTTGCTTTTGCTTGTTATACATTGGGAATTGGTCCCATAAGGATCATTTATGACCCTTCAAACTTCCCTAGACCCATATATCTATAATCTATGAGATCTTCAACACTCATTGGATGGCCATTTAGAGTGAAATAAGTTATTTTCCCTCTTATTTATTGTAGCTTGATTTAATATGAAATTAATATTTCTCTACAAATCCCCTAACCAACAAGCTAAAATAAAAAATAACACCATTAATGGTTATGATATTTACTCTACATTTTTTAGTACTTATATGATATATTTAGCAGCAATTGGTGTAGTTTTCTTGTTGCTTCAATTTTTTTCCTACATATCCATACGTAAAAACAATGGTATCGCCAATAAAATTAGATTCTCCACTCTTCTTGATCCAACTAAAGGAAATACTATTATTTGGAGATGGTATGGGTATCAATTCGTAATCCTTCATTGGCCTTTTAAGAGGAATTTGGGTCTATAGAGTCGGGGTTCAGTCTAAGCTAACAATGGGTCTTAAATATTTATGTACCAATCCTAGTGGGTTGCAAGGACATTGGAAACCTTGCTAATCAGAATGTAACAATTCTTACTAGGAGGATGTCAACATAGCCAAAATATTATACACCACAAACATGAAGCTAAGAAAAATTTCCATGACAATCCATCGTCAGGGATCTAGGATACATTTTTACACTTCGTTTGATATGGACTTATAGGGCTATAAATTGCACACTTTTGGGCTTACAAATATCATGTTTAAAATTTTTGGAGTATCCCTACTAAAAGAGGGGTAACAATACCTATGGTAAACCCTAAAATATTTATTGCATAATTTTGATCAATGAGAAGGCCTAAATCCATTATAATAGATAGTCAATATGAGCTCAACGTGTCACTTGTAAGATTGAACCTAGGTAGGTAGGATGACAATTAGATGTTAAATAATTATAACTACCCTTATGGGTAGCCTTTAATGGTTCATAATTATGAAGAAAATTCATGTGCATGTGTGTGTGTTAGTCCAAGTTACATATCATGGAGAAAACTCAATTACGGCTCATCCTCATTTGAAATAGGGTACCCAAGGTAAACAACAAAATTTTCAGGACATAAGGTAGATCAACAAAAAATCTTGAAGCCATTACATTCAATACTTAATGTGAGTTCAAATATTGCTTGTAAGAATCAAACTTGGGTGTGGAACATAACAATCATTCCTTCCAACCACCCAATATAAACATAATTGACACACATACACACACACACATAGTCACATATAACGCTAATATGATTACCCATGTAACAACTATATTTATTTAATTAATGAGAAAAACTATATTTTATGTAAGAATATGGTTGATTGTACTCATGGGAAGTTTGTAAACTAGTAATGGTCAATATTATTCTATTGGTAAAATATTTTTTCGATAACTTACATGTAATAATGTTGGTTACAACTTAATTATACAATTAATTTTTTACATTACGTTGTGGTACGAGAGAAATAATTTAATACGAAATTGATAATTTTAAGAAGAACCCAAATCAACAAAATATATAAGATATTGGCTATGTTATGCATACAAGAGGATTTTTTTAATGTAGGCACACACACACATAACCATTACACTTTCCTTTTAAAGGAAACTAATATTCCTTGTTGGTTGCTCGAAGAGATGATTTAGATAAAATGATGGAATTTCTTGGACCAAAGGAATACAATTCTTGGAAACTCATATCATCATTATTGGGATATTCAGACATTACTTACCATCCCTACATAAAAAAGATTCAAGTATTTCCTATTTCCATAAGTAGGTGTTATACAATGATACCTTACTATACTTCCCTGTTTTGTTTGCATTTTTGTGACAAAGGTTATGATCGATGTATTATTGTTTGTGAACATCAAATAATGAGGATCAATATATTTTCCATTGTTATTATGACACTTGATATGTATATGATTCATGATCATGACATATGTTATTGATGGTTATGTTATCAAATTGTGAATAGTTAATTTATGATCTGATATTACTAATAGTTTCTTGAGTGTGGAAGGGAACTACAATTCTACATGGGAAAAAGAATGAATACATGATTTTAATATTAGTCAAGAATAAATTTTATTTTGAATCCAATTTTCTATTGATGAATATGTTTTATAAAACATTGATGAACTGAATAGTGAAAGCAAGAACAAGGTTCATGATTTCCATATGATTCACATATAAGTCATAGGGATGTATGAATGAATTTTAGAAATTTTCATGGATGGGTGGAACAATATTTAGAATTCCACCTTCTAGCTCCCTAGTTGTGGCTTAGGTTGAGAATTTCAAGGTACTTTCACCTTGAAGTCTCATGATGTTGTGATTGTTGAACTGTAAACTCACTCACTTAGGATGTATAACCCAGCGAAATGCATTAAGGTAGACATCTTAATCCTAAGCTTTCATTAGTCTCTTAATAATGGAAATCATAGAGTTAATTATTCTCCTCATCATAGCACTCATGCTACCCTCAATTAAGGATAGGTACTTCAAGGGAAATCATTTTGGCACCGTAGTAATTATTTGATTTAATTATTGAAATGACAAACTAAATTGAAATGTTTGATAAGGAAAATGAAAAGATAAAAAAAGCATAAATTAAACTGATAACAAATTAAAAATTGATGTGTATATGTGAAAGTGAACTTTACTTATTGATAATAATATTTTAATGGAATTTATGTAAAGAAGAAGAAACTATGGCAGTATTTTAATAGTAAACATAAGAGAGTCCTAGGGGGTGCGACTCAATTGGTGATCACAACAATTTGAAACTTGTGAAAAATAAGAGATCGAAGGTTCAAATGCCCCCGATTGTGACATGATTTATGGAAAGGAGGATAAACCATATACCCTTAGAGGTTTACTAGTAGCTATGTGTTAAGCAGGCTGTTGGGTCCCTCTGGGATAAAAGAAAATAGTAAACATAAGAGAAATTAAAAACCTGAATTATAGTAAACATAAGAGAGTCCTAGGGGGTGCGACTCAATTGGTGATCACAACAATTTGATACTTGTGAAAAATGAGAGATCGAAGGTTCAAATGCCCCCGATTGTGACATGATTTATGGAAAGGAGGATAAACCATATACCCTTAGAGGTTTACTAGTAGCTATGTGTTAAGCAGGCTGTTGGGTCCCTCTGGGATAAAAGAAAATAGTAAACATAAGAGAAATTAAAAACCTGAATTAGATTAAATATTAAATGTTTTAAGCGATCATACTGAGATAAAAAAAAATAGTAAACATAAGAGAAATTAAAGACATGAATTATATTGAATATTAAATATTTTAAGCGAGCATATAATATATTTAGAGTGTATATCCTATTATGTTAGAAAGAAAATATTATACTTGAAATAAATAATATTAAAGTGACAACACCTAAAAGAAAAAGTTTGCATAAAGATACTATAAGTTATATAATTAATTCAAAATGTTAAATTCACGAGAATTTTCCATACTGGGGAAATATAGGAATGGGATACAACTTAAAAAAAAAGGAAATTAGGGATATGAAATGACATTTAGATATTAAACTAAATTGAGATCATTTAATAAGTACAAAATTGAGAAAAGGAAAAAGAGATCAAGGGGAAATTTATGAGCAATTTTAGGAAAGATGTCTTGGGTGAGGAAAAAAAAATTCTTTAATAAAATAATAAAAATGAATTAATTGAGCACACTTAGTAAAAATATTCAATACATGAGAGAAATATAATAAGGGAATTATGCTTTAAGATTTTTTTGAAACTTTTCTTGGAGAGACAAGTGGCAAAAAAAAAACTAATCTAAGAGAAAAAGATTTCATGCACGCAAATCCTTAGGGTTTTCCTAATGCAAAATTTTTTATTGAGTGATTAATGTGAGCCTGTTTAGAGTTTAGGAAGAGATATTGTTTACATTGGGAACCTCTTGAGATTGGTTAGGCTCTTCTCTACTTTGCTAGATTGTATCAATTTCCTTTTACAACCCTAGTGTAGCACAGAGGTTCGTGGGGAAGGAGAGTACCCAAGGAGTTAGTAGGATGGTTCACTGGTGAACGGGAAAAGTTAAGTATCTATGGAAAATTGCTTGGCAAGTTAAACTAAAGATATATCATGGTTAGATAAAATTACATTGATACCCCAACATTTGTAGTTGAATAGTGGCCTTGTAAATCGTTGACAACTAAATAAATACCAATGGGTTTCTTTATGATTTTCATCTATTTGCAATATAGGTTGCACTTATGTTAAAGTAAATTAATTATAATTTCAATGAACCAAAATCAATGAATTAAAGTTGCACAATTTCGTATATAATATGAGCATTGATAAGAAAGCATAACTACATATATAAAGAATGACCAATTGAAAGAGTAAGTGTTTGATCTCGAATGAAGAGTAAGTGTTTGACCGAAACAACCCAAATTATTTGTTGGCTGGCCTACAAACTGCTCTATATTGGCTGGCATATTGCCCCTAGCCTAATGAGTGTTTAAGTCATTAGCCATGACTAGGAGAGAATCAACTGCTTCAAAATAGGAAAGTAAAACAACCCATAAAGGATAGTACTAGAATATTGTATATATAGAGAGAAGTGAGGCACCTTAGCGGTTGATGGTAAAATCAAGACTTTTGTCTCTTCAAGTAGAGCTCTCTTGGTCGACCTCATATATTCATCATGAAATTGTATGTCAATTTTGATTAATAATTCAAACTTCCACCCATAAAAGAATTTATACGTATTCCTTATATCTCAATATACCTAATGATGTGGCTGATTTGATAACAAATCTACAATTGATATTAAGACTACCCATAATTATCACTTAACGTAGGATGAATATATATATGACATGTAATTACGTTGTAGGCATGGTCTATATTAGAATTGAGCTTGAATAATTTTGATTTTCAAATAAATGAGTGGACATGATTTGATTTCAAGAGAATATTATTCGTCTAATATATCATCCAATGGATCATATGAAAAATATTTGAATGTGTTTTTTAGTTTCAGATAAAAAAACATCATATTTAATTTAATTATTCTCAATCTCCCACAACTGCACTTGAAGCATTAGAGCTCCAAGGATCTTTCAAAAGTATCAGCTCCTTTTCCATCGATTTGAAAAAAAATAGTGAAATAAAAACCCCTCTATAGTGGAATAATATACATTTCACCTCGTGTTATTGGTGATCGAGAAGCATAAAATACATTCAATCGAAGTGGGTATGTGTGGTTTTGGGCCACATTCAAAGTGGATATCTCTTGTTTGGTGACAAACCATTGAAACTGAAGCAACTATCGAATTGATTTGAACTAGAAACCTCCCCTATACAGAGTGACCAAAGCCTTCCAACAAAATTGTACTGTAAAGACTCACCTCCTTATACTCTTGAAAATACCACCACATTGTGGAGTAACCTCCCATTGCACAAGATTGAGGGAATGAGGGAATATTTATCGAGTGATAGGCAGAGAAAACATTGAGTATTAGTGTCGCATTTCAAAAATTGAGATAACTAGGGATGGACAATGTCAAATATGGGAGGTTACTCTCCAAAATGGATGAGGATGAAGTCCAATTCTGCAAGATGAGGAGTTAGATTGGTGAATATGAATGGCCTAACTAGTGGGAGGTTTCCCACAACCCTATAGCATAAACTTGTGGTATCCACAAAAATAGACCACAAGTTTTCATATCCCTCGCATACATTTCAATAGTGAAATGTATATATAACCATGTTAGTGATTTAAATTAAATGTATATATAGCCATGTGAGTTATATAAATTAAATGGTCTATAAATTACTATAGACATTAACTTGTAATCAATATTAATTACACATGTGGTCTATATTGGAATTGGAATTTGGCTTGTGGAATTTTGACTTTCAAATAAAGGACATGCTTCACTTTTCTAATTGAAACAATCTAGATTTTATTTCTTAATGTAGATTTAGGTTATGATTACTTCAAGATTTTAAAAATATTATATTTTATTATTTTAGGTTTATAAAAATGTTAGGTTAAATAAAATTAATATAATGGGTGAGTTTTTTTGTTTGTTTGTGTTAATAACTCTTTTGTTGATGCCTACGACTTATATCAATGGCATTTATTGATGTGGTTGTGCTAGTTATAGAATTTCTTGATTTGTGTGCCCATTCCATTGATATCATCCATCTTAGTGAAACTTCATTGTGGAAATAGATCATCACTTGTGAAAATATTTCTTATGAATCAAATAATAAACCTCAAGATAATTACCATTTAATATATTTCTCCTAGTAATTCTTTTCCTTTATGTGATTTATATCAATGGCATTTATTAATGTGGTTGTTCTAGTTATAGAATTTCTTGATTTATGTGCCCATTCCATTGATATCATCCATCTTAGTTAAACTTCATTATGGAAATAGATCATCACTTTTGAAAATATTTATTATGAATCAAATAATAAACCTCAAAATAATTATCATTTAATATATTTCTCCTAGTAATTATTTTCCTTTATGCTCCAAGAGGCGCATTCTACAACCCAGTATGACCTCGATGAGTAAGTGTCATATCCTCAAAAAAAAAAAAAATTACTAATTTCATCCAAAACATTAGCTTGAATCCTAAATTATATATAATTTTTTAATATTATTAATGGACTAAGATTAATTATTAAAATATAACTTTGTATTATTATATATAATTTGAATGGATAATAAATTATCTCATGCATTTAATAATTCTTTTATCATATAGTTCCAAGAGGCGCATTCTACAGCCCAGTATGACCCCGATGTGTAAGTGCCACATCCTCAAAAAAAAAATTACTAATTTTATCCAAAACATTAGCTTGAACCCTAAATTATATATACATTTTTAATCTTATTAAGGGACTAAGATTAATTATTAAAATATAACTTTGTATTATTATATATAATTTGAATGGATAATAAATTATCTCATGCATTTAATGGTTCCTTTATCATATAGTTCCAAGATGTGCATTCTACAACCCAGCATGACCGGACCCTAATGTGTAAGTGTCACATCCCAAAAAATAAAATAAAAAATATTTTTTACTAATTTCAGCAAAAACATTATATTAGCTTGAATCCTAAATTATATATAACTTTTTAATCTTATTAACGAACTAAGATTAATTATTAAAATACAACTTTGTAATATTATATATAATTTGAATGGATAATAAATATCTCATGCATTTAATGGTTCTTTTATCACATAGATGAATTTGAATGGATAATAAATTTACCTTTAACAAAAAAATTACCACATTAAAATTCCAAATTAGCTAAAATATTAGTCTCTTTACTCAGATTTACTAAAGTTAATAGCATCTCTTAAATCAAAGGAAAAAGGTTAATTCACACCAAGAATAAAAAATCCTGGTCCAAAATATTTTAATATTTCTTTTGATTAAATATTTTTAAAATTAATATTTAAAGGGAAAAACCATATCCTATGGATATATTAAAGTATTTAAAGACAAATATTTGCACATTAAAGTTCTAATATTTGAAAATATTAATTTAATGTAGTTTTATTATAATTTTTGTTAGCATGCCATAAAAAAATTATTAAATATAATATTAATATTATTAAATTTAATAACTTTGGATTAATACAATATTAAATTGGAGATATATGTGTAACATTTATGCTCTTTTGAATAATAACTTACTTTCACCAACCAATCGGAGGAGAAACCCTAGGGACATGGCTGGAACAATGAACTCCTGTGCGTTCTCACCTGCACGATTCTACTACCACACAGGAAGCGAGTCGCCAAGTAGTAGCAACTCCATCGGCGTCGCTGTGCTTTGACTCAATGCAGAGAGGTCCATTGCTTGGGTCCTCCAGCGATCTGACAGCGCATTTGTTTATTTGGGTGAAAATATCTGTAAGGGGAAGAATGGACATGGAACATAGTATCGGTAGCCAGAGAGAGTCTGCGGAGACCTCAAGGCCTTCACCCTCCCCCACGAGTGGCCGATGGCTGAAACAAAAAAAAACCGGTGAGATTTCAACCGCTTGCTTTAGAAAGGGGTATGCAGAAACCAGAGAAGGAGCAAGCACGAAGGAGGCGGTGAGGGTTTCTGCAGGAATCCTTTATAAGATCACCCAGTCCCGTGACCAAGGGAACATAGATGGCCACAGTGCTAGATCTGCCTGCCTACACACCATCGGCTCTGAGGTCTAGGACAGACTACCCTACGCGCATCTTATCCAGGAACCAGAGTTTGACAATGTTACACCTGCATGGTCAGTGTTTGGATCTAGGTTGATCCTACCCTTTATGGAAGGCAGTATTCTCCTTAGATCTGTCATCAATCTAACAGTTCATGCATCTAGAAGATCGACTGGGCCATCCCATGACTAGATATGGAGATCTGTACATGCCACAAAATCTCTTTACACTGGATTAGAGTTCCAAATCATAGAAAAAGGATATACAAGTGCAGCGCTAACAGGACCTTGGCAACCCCTAACACATTTGCTGACCCTACCGGAATATGCACTAGAAACGACAAAAATGAAACTCAATCACCCAACAGGCCAGATAAGCAAGCTGAGCGGTGGTTACCTTGCAGGATGGACCCGGACGAAGCTCTGTGAGGAAGAAACAGGATGATTAGATCTGATAAGCCCAGGCATAAGGGTAACAGTTGTAGCAACATCGAAGGTAGACACGCACCAAAAGGAAGAGGATCTATTACAAATATTCATTAAAACACTGGAAGGCAAAACTATTTGTTGGAGGATCTGGGAAGGGAGGAAGATCCAGGAGCTAAAAAACAAGATCCAGAACCATCTGGGTATACCAACATATCGGCAAAACCTGATCTGCTTAGGCCATAGTTTACAGGGAAATTTTACATTGTAGGATTATGGCATCACTGCAAACACAACCATGATAATTAACCTGTGATTGAGGGGTGGAAGTGCCGGAACCAACTCAAAAAGCATAGGCTCTTTCAAAGAAGCAGTCAAAGGCAAGGGGAAATTGTAGGACAAAACTGCAGCAATAGTGGAGCTCCCAGGACCCTACATTGTAGAACAAAAACCTAAGAATCCTACACTCACCATTGCCATGCCTGAGGTAAAAAACTTGTACACAGATCTTTATTCCAATTCAGTTATATGCAGATTCAATGGATTTTGGCCAAAATCTGATGTTTTGCACCAATGGATATACGAGGCCTGGTCTCCAGACTGTGAGATATATCTATGCACCACAAGTTTTTTATAGTCAGATTCAGAATAGAACAAGAAAGAGAACACATCCTCAATAAAGGGCCATGGTTCTGGGGCAACGCAGGACTATTTATGACCCCATGGTTCCCAGATTTCAATGCCAATACAATGTTGGTATCAATGATGCTAGTGTGGGTCAGGTTGCACAACCTCTCGTTACATTTTTGGCATCACCAGGTATTAATCACCATAGGGAACGTATTGGGAAAATACCTAAAGACTGATGAAGACAAAATCTCAAGGGGGATACTCACATTCGCCAGGATATGTGTGGAAGTAGACCTTAGTGAGGGACTACCAGAAAGCATAAACTTGAATTCCAATAATACACAGTGGACACAACCACTAGATTATGAAAGCATAGCTTTCCGATGCCGTGGATGTCTACAAACAGGACACCTCCACAATGCCTAAAGCAAAACAAACTCCCAAATGGAACAAGAAGTAACAGAAACAACCAAAAGGATGGAAAGGTACAACCCCCTTGGAGGCAAAAGTGGAAATAACAGAAACACCAACATACCAAGCAGAAAGCGAGGATCAAAAGAACCAAAATAGCGCACTAAAGGAGGAGGAATACTTCAACAACCAAATGCATCATAAAACATATCAACTAATAAGGATGGAAATAACGGGCATCAAGTGAACCCATGGATTAGAAGGATTCGAATATGACAAAGACACTCCCACTGAAAATCAGCTTTCCATTATAACGGGCACTCCCAATACTGGAAAAGAAGAAAGGGAGGAAAGAACAGTAGATAATTTTTTATTTTTCTTTACTTTTTGTCTGCCTTGCATCTTGTGAAAATAGGCACAGCCCATATGCATATGCTTTTTAGCATCTACAAAATGTAATTTTGTCATCATGAATAAAATTATGACTTTTTTCTGCGGGAAAAAAAATATTAAATTTAATATGATATTCAGTTTCATATATATATATATATATATATATGGAGGGAGGCAAAAATACATAAAGTGCTAGAGGTGGAGAGATAGAGGGATTGACAATGAAGATATAGAGATAAAATGAAGAAAGACACAGAGAGAGAAGAGTGGAGAGAGAGAGAGAGGGAGTGACAATGGAGAGATGGAAAGAGAGTGTGTATGTTTTGGGGTGAGATAGAGAGACAAAGAAGGAGAGATGGATGGAAGGGGGAAGAGAAGGAGAGGCAACGAGAGAGAGAGGGAGATAGTGAAAGGGTTGGAGGGTGGATAGAGAGAGAGGGAGGGGGAGAGAGACAGAGGGAGGGAGGTGAGAGGGAAAGGGAGATATAGGAAGGAAGAGAGAGAGAACATGAGAGAGGGAGGGAGAGAGAGATGGAGTTAGAGGGAAAGAGAGAGGGAGTTAAGAAGAAATACATAGAGAGAGAAAGGTGGAGAGAGAGAGAGGGAGGTAGAGAGAGATGGAGTTGGAGGGAAAGAGAGAGGGAGGTAAGAATAAATACATAGAGAGAGAAAAGTGGAGAGAGAGAGGGGAACTGATAAAGGAGATAGAGAGAGAGGGAGAGAGGAGAGTAGGAGGGAAGAGAGATAGATGGGGGAAAGAGAGAGTGAAGGGGAAGAGAGAGGGAGAGGAAGAGGAAGGGAGAGATATATAGATATGGATAAAGAGTGTGTATTTTTTGGGGTTGATATAGAGAGACAAAGGAGAGGCAGAGGGAGATATAGGTATAGATGGGAGGTGAAGAGAGGGAAGAAGAGAGAGATAGAGAGTGAGGGAGAGATAGATAGATTTGGAGTGTGTGTGTGTGTGTGTGTGTGTATGTGTTTGGGAGGATGAGATAAAGAGACAAAGAAGGAGATATGGAGGGAGATATTAATATAGATGGGGGGGGGAGGGAATAATATTTCTTGTACTATAGGCATTAATTTCACTCTAGATGATTTCTAATCCAATTTGATTGCTTGCACTAGATGCATTGATTTAAATGTAGATGTTGATTTCTAATCATATTTCATTTCTTGCAATAGATGCATTGGTTTTAGTTTATATGTTGATTTCTAATCCTATTTGATTTCTTTCTCTAGATGCATTGATTTCAATGTAGATGGTGATTTCTAATCTTATTTGATTGTTTGCGCTAGATTCATTGATTTTAGTGTAGATGTTGATTTCTAATTATGTTTGATTGGTTGCACTAGATGTATTGATTTCCGTGTAGATGTTGAATTCTAATCTTATTTGATTGTTTTCATTGTAGTTGATTTCAATATAGATGTTGTTTTCTAATCATATTTGATTGCTTGCATTAGATGGATTAGATGTTGTTAATATTGAGATTGTAAATTATTAAAAATATTTTTCAAGATCAGATGGATGAGGGAGGAACGAATATTTCTTGCACTAGATGCATTGATTTCAGTGTAGGTGATGATTTCTAGCCTATCTGATTGCTTGCACTAGATGCATTGATTTCAATGTAGACGTTGATTTCTAATTATATTTTATTGCTTGCACTAGATGCATTGATTTCAATGTAGATGTGGATTTCTAATCCTATTTCATTGCTTGCATTAGTGGCATGGATTTCAGTGGAGATGTGTATTTATAATCCTATTTGATAGCTTGCACTAGATTCATGGATTTTAGTGTAGATGATTGCTAGCACTAGATGCATTGATTTCAGCGTAGATATTGATCTCTAATCTCATTTGATTGCTTGCATTAGATGCATTGATTTTAGTGTAGATGTTTTTTTTCTAATCCTATTTGATTGTTTCCATTAGATGTTGTTAATCTTGAGGCCGTAGATTATATATTTAGTAATACGTAGAGGGAAACTATTAAGAAATAATTAGTTGTCAAATGTTGTGATACCTAGAATTAAAATGAAAAAGATATGCATAATCAATCCTCCTGTAAAGTGAAAATTATCCTTGACAAGATTGTCTCCCTTCTTCATAACCAACTAATTAATAATAGACAATTACATATATTCAATATATTTTCAAAATTACATATATTCAAAATTACTAATACGGTAGTTGCATACAACAATGTATTCAAAATATTTATAAGAGTAAAATGTATTTAAAAACATCAAAACAAATCAAAATATTCTTGAAGGAGATGTGAAATTTTTTTGGAGAAACAAATAATGTAAAGATTTTATAAATTTGGTTGCTCATTAAAAAAATCAAAAATACATTATTCCTTGACTTTGAAAAATAGACTATAAATAAAAAAAAATCATCAAAATATTATTGAAGGAAATAAATTATTTCAAACATAGTTAAAGAAACAAGTTATTTCAAAAGTAATCTTGATGCAGGAAATTATTAAAACTACTCTTCAAGATTAATCTTGACATGGTAAATTATTAAAACTACTCTTCAAGATATAGTTTGAAAAATTTGGAGGAACACTATTTAGAATTAATTAGTTGTCAAAAGTTGTGACTAAAATTAAATGAAATAGATGTGCAGTATCAATCCTCTTGCAAACTATTGACAAGATTGTCTCCATTCTTCATCACCAACTAATTACTAATAAAAAATTACGTACACATAAAAATATAACATAACAATTGTAACATTCACAAACATTACCATCCAAATCAAAAAAATAAACACACAAACAACTCAAAGTATCCAATCACATACTTACAAACCATTCAAGGAAAGAAACACAAACCAAAAGAAATAAGAGAATGATATGGCCATGCCGAAGAAAGAAAACATAATGTGAATTTTGAATTTGATCTCAAACATATACATAATAATGATAATCTAAAAATTAGACATTGGTGCCCTCAACTAGAACCTTATGAGATCCATCTAACACCTCATCTATCATGCCCCGAGAAAGATCAAAACGTTTTCTTAAATTTTACACACCAAAAAGAAGGCTTTCACCTTGAGGGATTTGATCCATCTCGAAGCATGATAAATCTGGTGTTAGATGGATCTAAGCTAGTTTAATTAACATTACATAGAAACTTCACAATTCAGTTTTAATTTAGTTATTCAATATAATTATATTAGTTGCCTCTTTAAACATATTACACAATGCGATACATATTGTAAGTGAATGGTTACAATTATATATATATATATATATATATATATATATATATATATATATATATATATATATATATATATATATATATATATATATATATATATATCTAACGAATAGGTAAATTGAGAAATAATTATAATAATTAAATCAAAACAAGTATTTGTTGTAGATGGTATACCTTCCTACTAATTAATGGAATAAATAGTTCGTGATAAATGATTTTTATTTCTCAATTGCAAAGATGGGAAATTTCTTGAATTGCGACTTCTGAACAAATAATTAAAACATGTATAGTAATATATAAAAAATTACACTGATTTATATGGTAGTCTTGATTTATGAGTAGGTGTAAGTAAAATGATGTTTAGAGTCATTTGAAATAAAATAGAAAAAATCAACTCAGTTTTGTTGATGACAATGGCTTAGAATTCTACTCCAAAAAAGTTGTCCAACTATCAAGTTGAAGATTTTTTTAAAATGAAGGTTTAATTAACTCGACCCCTAGAAGAAGCGTGGATGATAAGTCTCATTATTACATCATGTTACATATGGTTGCGTCATCTGATGTCAACAATCATGTCGCAGCAGCGATGGGAACCAGGGCGGGGAGGTTATTATTAAACCCTCCCAACCACCCAGGATAACATCCATCGACAACTATCAAATTGAAGATTAAAGCACAAATTTTCAACAAATGTACAATAATATATAAAAAATTATACTGATTTATATGGTATTCTTGATTTGTGAGTAGGTGAAAGTAAAATGATGTTTAGAGTCATTTGAAATAAAATAGAAAAAATCAACTCAGTTTTGTTGATGACAATGGCTTAGAATTCTACTCCAAAAATGTTATCCAACTATCAAATTGAAGATTAAAGCACACCTTTTCAAATTTGTTGATTACATATAGAAAGTCGAATGCCTTATCTGTAATTAAATATAAATTTAATCATGTGCAAGTTTAGGAAAGTAGAATACAATCTGTTTGAATGGTGTAAGCTAAATGAATTTATTTGAAGCAAGATGAGATTTATGTTCCTGTTCTTTATGATCACTCTCCAAAAAGAATTGCAATTAAGAAACACAACCAATCCAATTCTGTTGAAATTACAGAAAATAAATAATTAGATCAATTATGTATTCTAGACTTGATTTTAAAGAAGGAAAAACTATTAGAGGATGTTTCTTGGGATTGATTTTCCTCTTATGGTTGGGAACATTTTCAGCCAAGGAGTGTTGCATGAACACCTGGTTAGAACTGTCATATGCAAAGTGTCTTTTATGGAGAGAAAAGGCATAGTTAAATTTAAGCATGACACTAGAAAACCTTCTTAAAAGTTCATATAGAGGTGTTGTGAAGTAGTCATAACACATATTCTTGTTTAGAAACAAGAAAAAAATAACTAGTGGTAGTTCCCTTGTGTAAGGAAACTAAACGGTGAGTAAAGGTTGACCTCTAAGGCTAACATAGATTAAATTAGAAGGATAGAAAAATGTGGAATTCGTCGAATAGAGCTAGAAACCAGTTTAAGATTTTAAGAACATGTGTTGAGCTATGGTCTAGAAAGAGCTCAAATGAAAACAAATTTATTTTAAGATGATTAAGAAATTTTATAGCTTAAAATATAACTAAATTGAGGTTCGAGTGAGCCACTAAAATCACTTATCAATAAGGGCATATGCAACATGAGGTAAAATGTTTTTGGGTAACTAATGGTATGTGCTTGATTAAGAGGCCCCCTAAACCATTGAATTGACTGAAGCACACCTTCATCTTAGGAACTCTAAAATGAATAAATATTCGATCCTGGTACACATCAAGCAACATTGAACATGAGTACTTTGCCATGGAGTATATAAGAGGAGATAATGGACATTGAGAAGGAGATAAGTGCATCAAACACAACCAAGAAATCATTAAAGGGTACACATGATTTTTTTTCAGCCTTGGAATATGTATAAAAACCTAAAGTGGTAATTGTTACCCACAAAAAGTGGGTGACCCCATAGGAGAAATTTTCTCCTAGATGTCTCTTTAGCTGGAGACCAACAACCCTTGACAACCACTAGTTTAGTTGATTCATTGGGCCATTTGATCTTTGCTCCCTCTATCATCCATATGTCCCCTAACCCATTTGTTGAGAGAATATGTTTGAAGGTGGGAAATCTGATCTTAAAGTCATGTTTTTCATTGTGGAATAAGGTGCTTATTTTTGTTTTTCCTTGGGAATATTGAGCATGGATTATTTGGTGACTTGGAAAAAGAAAGGGTTTTGTATGTAGTTTTGCTCCCTCGCCTTAAATGGAGATTTAATCCTAAACCCTAGTCCTGCGAGATCTCCCCTATTGGCCTATGGCTTTAGGAAGGGAACTACTTGGGAAACCCCAATTTTGGTAGTGTGGTCCTCTTTTCTCATTTCACATTTTTCACTCCCTTCTACACATTACAAGCCCTATTTGATCATCTTCCCTCTCTGAGTCCACATGAACATTGGGTTAATAAGGCACAGGTATGCCCCCTTCCCTTTTCCACATATTTAGGTTGGGACTGGAAATGTTGCCATGGAGGTTGATGTAACTAAAAGAATACCAAAAGCCATATCATGGCCACAAGTAAGGAACCAAAGGAAAAGAATATCATAAAATGTAAAAGATGGTCAAGACATTTAATATAATGCATGGAAAAAATCCAAACATGGATTTTACCCATTCATTATCACGATCACCATAGTTATTAGGGCCCTTGAGTACCCCACACATCACTAAGGAACCCTTGCACGCCCCAACCCTTGGTTGGTGATGAATTGCCTCACCTTAAGGGGGTAATTGTTGTTGCATATCTTTCACAACATGCTCTTATTTCCTAGATCCCGGAGAAGTAATACAAAGAAAAAATCATAGAAAGAGAAAAGGAAACTAATAAAAGGTGGAAAAAATGTTTGGGGTAACTCATGAATCCATGATTTCTCCCTCTTAATTCTCTACACCGAAATATGTGGACATCCCCATTATTACCATCCTTAAACCTGTGGCATTTGGATTTGTGACCATCATGTCCCCATCCATCTCATCATTATTTGCATGACCCCTATCAATTGAAGGGTGTACCTTGGACCTGTCTTTCCCCTTAGGGGTTTAGAACACCTAATATGGTTGTTTATTAGTCAATACTGCCTAGGGAGGTAACACTATTACAAGCTTAAACCCCAAATTTGGAAGAGAAACCCACTACGAAGTCTCAATGTCCCATTGGTGAACAAGCTTGAGTAACCTTTATGCACTAATGAATTATTGTACTTAGTTAGGAAGCACATTAGATGTTATATGTAACTAGCATGTGGTTCATCATGGGCTAGGAAACTTAATTGAGGCCCAAGCCTACCAGAGGATCATATTGACACTCCTAGGGGATGCGTTGAGAGTCATGGGAAGCCATAATATGTTACAAAAACATTTCATGACATGGGAACCTTTAGTAACCTCAATGGTCTGCTCATTTCCCCATATTTGCGAGATAATGCACTTGGACCAATGTGACTAATTGGATTAACATATTATGGAAATTTATCCAAGGCCTAGTGAAGTTTTTTCTCACCCTTGAGACATGGGAGGGAAAGAACCATTTTTAGATCCCTCGTCATTGGAGAAGTACATGCTTTTTTATCATTAGGAGACCCATGAGACTAGTTCTTCTTCCCCAAGCCCAATTTAGGGCCCCACATGATGACTTGCATGGAGACCAAGTAGCCATCCCCTTGTTCAAGATTTATAGATCCCTACCTTACATTTTGAAACAAATAGGACTCAATGTGGCCCTCAAACAACCCCACATTAGCATGCCATAATTAATTCAACTAGAATTTAGATGGCTAATATATAATTTATGAAAACTACTTGGTCAACTTGTGACCAAGGCTTGTTTCTTTCCCATTATTTTAATGTTTTTGGGACTAATTAGGCTAATTTTACCTAGTGAGACTCATATAAATAGAACTCACTCTCATTTGTGAGAGATAATCATCATCATTGGGGATTTTTTGCCTTCTTAAGCAATTTCACACTTTTTCTCTTTGATCTTTTCGAGCATGTTGGATGCACTATGATATCTAGAATTGATTTTTGATCTTATCTTGGAGCTACTTCTTGAATGTCAATGGATGTATTGCATGATTATATCGTAAGTTCTCTTGTTGATGAAATCTTTCTTATCAAATAGGATAATTTTTGAAATTCCTTTGGTTGGATCTTGCATATATTATTCATGATATAGCGTGCAATGAATGTTCCAAGTGATGAAATGCTATTTTTCTTCATGAAACTCCATACTCTAATAGTAGGTAATTGTTGAAGGTTGGAAGCTAGGGAGTCAACTTCTAACCTCCTTGAAGACAAAATTGACCTATCCAGCGCATCTAGGACTTCATAAACTAAAGGCAAAATAAACTAGACTAATTCATTTGTTGATCAACCCGTCTCCTTGCCATATTTTCTCCTCCTTAAACATTAGGCCCCTTCTTCCTAGGATGACTAGGTATGGCATCAAGCCAAATATTTTAGAGTGAATTTTTGGATTCCATTTGGAAAAGACACTTCCTTGAGTTCTTTCCTATATGATCTCCAATTTTGGATGATTTCTCATGGTGATCCATCCATAAATTCTTGTGCCCTAGGCACGTCCTAGAAGGGAAATCTAGATTGTATTTCCTAGGATAGGTGGAATTATTGAGTGCTATATGGGCATAGCATTCATTGGAATAAATACCAGAGAACCTTTTCTCTTTTCTTGCCTTCACCTAGAGAGTACCTTGGAAGATTTTCTTCCCACGATTATTCATATAACCCTAACTCTAGCACAAGTCTTTATTAGGTATGTCAAAGAGAGAAAAGAGCCCTTTTAAAGTGTTAAATCATCATGTAGAGCTTATTTAAGAGGTCCCACATCATCTCCTAGAGTCTTGACCTTTGGAATACCTACTATCATCATCATATCTCAAGCCCTAAGTATTGATCTCTTAAATCCTTTCTTGGATAGCGTGTTAGCTTCTTTAAAGCATTGAGCCATCATTGTGTCTCTCCTTGAATGGGTTTTGTGAAATCACTTCACAAATCTAAATCATTGATCTGCCATTATAAGTGATTCCCTTCCCACTGAGTCTCCTCCCATTGGTGAAAGTCCAAAAATAGTAGGGGATCTTGACTGAAGTGACAACAGGTCATTGTCCCATTATTGTCACTTAGTCTAGTAGTTGTCCCTTAGATTTTCCATTCTTTAAGGTCCTTCTAGATTGCATGGTAATAGTAACCATACAAGTGAGAGATAAGTTGGGTTGTATTTATTTATGGAATAATACAAGGCAAAGAAATTCAGGATGAAGCCCAATGCAATATAGATATTTTTTGTAGTGGAGTGGTATCAAGGCCTTCACACTAGATTCACCACCATAATTAGGAATTCATTCAAAATTCAATATCGATTAACTTAATTTGTATATGTTATCAATGTTACACAAAGAAGAATTGGACCAACAATGTATTTCAGACTTGATTTCAAGGAATAACATACTATTAAAGGATGTTGTTTAGGATCGACTTTCCTCTTATTGTTTGGATGAATTTTGAGCCAAGGGATGTTGTGTGAGCACTTGATTAGAATTGTAATATGTATACGAATTTTCTTTTACGAAGAGAAAAAAAAGCACTTAAATTTAAGAAATACACTATGAAAACCTATTAAAACTTCATATAAATGTGCTACAAAGCAATCATAACACATATTCATATTCGAAAAAAATAACCATGGGTAGTTCCCTTGAGTAAGGAAAAGTGGCTTGTAAAGGTTGATATCTAAGGCTGACACAAATTATATTAAAAGGATAGAAAAATGTCAAAGTTATCAAGTAGAGCTAAAAAATAGTTCAATATTTAGCGTCATGTGCTAAGATATTGTTGGAAAGAGTTGAAATCAAAAGGCATTGTTAGGCCCCATAATTGTTTTACTTAATGCACCTTTTTATTCATATGATGCCTTACTTATTCCCTTGTTTTACCAGTTTATGAACTTTTTCTACACTCTTTTAATGTAATAGTGAAGATTTGCACTCAGATTGTATTTTTTATAAGAATACGTTCATAATATGCATTTCCAGGTTTAATGCTCATTAAAATATTGTTAATGTGAATTGTCTTGTTCTTTCATCGCACAATGATCCTACACCAAGTATATGTGGAATACTTCATCATTCAAGCTTTCCATGAAGGAAAATGCTAGCTAGTAGTAAAAACACGTGTTTGGAATGATCTTGGATCCTTTTTGACAGTCAAAGGTGGGATTATCATTTTTTGACATGTTCGTGCACTAAAAAGCAACATTCCTGCACTAGAGAGCAACCAATTTGGGGCTTTCGTATATCGACACATTTTCAGGAAAATATGAGAAAGGTTTTTGTTCAAAATATTGCTTGGACAACTCCACATTAGTCAAAATTCACCCAGGTTGTACAAATGGATTTTTAGGGAATAAATAATCCTTCAAATCCAAATTCGCAGTAGTGTTCAAACATCCAACTTCCTCCTAGAGTTTCATGTAGACGAAGTTGAATATGAAAATTTTGAGACATGGGTTTTTATCCCAGTATAGGAAATTGAGTAATGATTGAGTTGTTTTCCATAATTTTCCACCTTTTGCGAGATTTGAAGGGGCCTTTGAGGTAGATTTGTAGAAAAATCAGGTAAAACCTAGATTTGTAAAAGTAGCCAAACAGTCACCTTCGAGCACAATTTTTGAGGAAATGGAGATGAATCAGAAAATTCCAAGTGAGGTTTTTGTTGAAAGTATGAAAATTTAGGTTTCCTTCAAAAATATTTCCTAGATTTACATTGGCCTAAGATTTACGCAAGGTTCTTTTCGACAATTTTATAAAACAAACTATTTTTTCCTGAATTCCAAAATATGCCCAGATTTGCAAAATTTGCATCAGATTTGTGTTTCTTTAATTGGATTATGGCTGAAATAGATCTCCCATCCATGGAATATTGTTTGGATTCAATCTCCATATTGTTCTCAAAGGGTTGGCTTGTCTAAAGCTAAACGTGTAATGTAAAAACATTATAAAATCAGAGTTATGGCTCCAAGCCTAGCTAGAAAACCATTTTTTGTATTCTCATGTTGCCGAACTGAGTTCGGAGGGTTCTATCCCCTTACTTTGATCAATTGGATATGGACTATTGAAGCTTGTGATGTATTAAAGACTGATATTTCATTAATAAAGCATCAATGTCAGGTTCATGTATTCATTTTATCTATTTCCCATGATGATAAATATGTTCTCGTAGATTAATCGCTTTCCTTAAAATTGGAAATGAGTTGGTTGGCTTGGGCCCAACCAACCCAACTCGTTCTCCCTATTTTATTGTGTTGTGTGTTAGGTACAACAAATGAGTGGTGTGAGGGTTGCTTATGAATGATGTGTGCGAGTGATTGAATGAGCTCTTGTGTATTTTTTTTCCTTTGCTAAAGTGTTCTCAGATATGAGGGTTTGTGTGTGTTAAGTGTGTTTCCTTTTTGTTGAAGCATATATTTTTAAGGAGCAACAAGCATTTCCTTGGTTTGAGAAATTTTCCTCTTGAAATCACTTCCAGTTAATGAGTAGGATTTACTGAAGTATTCGTTTTAATCTTGCTTAATGGATAATTGAGGTTTTTTTTGAAGAATTATTTCTTTGTAGAAAACAGTGTGAGCCCCCACACTCTGAATACTATATATATATATATATATATATATATATATATATATATATATATATATATATATATATATATATATAGATATATATATATATATATATATATATATATATATATATATATATATATATATATATATATATATATATATATATATATATATATAATGTAGTTGTGTGAAGGCACTAATATTCCCGTGTAACTTATTATATCTAAATCACATTCTTTTCTATGTTCATCATTCGTTTACAGTACATGAATCAATCATTATCATTGTTCAAGTATGAGACTAAAAATATAAATCATTTTATTTGGAATTGAATATGTTTGCAAACACAGGAACTTAACTCAACATAATGTTGAATATTCCAGGAGGATTGAAGTAGAATATATGTTTTTATATGATGATTTTTCATTTAAAATTCAAGAGTTTGTTATTTGCATTAAGACTTGATAAATTTTCCATTCACTTTCAGAGTTGCAATTTACAGTTGAAAGAGCATATGATGTCTGAGTTGAAGTTTTCCCTTTCACACCTCTTGATTTCGTTCTTGATATCACAATTTTTTTTTTGATTAAGGAATAGAAGATTGTCGAGTACAAGAACTGTTCTTTCTTTCCTGGTATAGGAACAAAGTACAAGAATTGTTCTATCTTTCCTGGTACAAGAACCAAGCATTCTGGTATAGGAACAACGTGTTCTAGTAGAGGAACATAATGTTCTGGTGCAGGGACGGATTTGTTTTGGTACAGGAACAGAATTTTCATAACAACAAAAATGAACTCACTATGTTTTCCTAGTATAGGAATCATAATACAGGAGTAGATCTGTTTTTTGAATCTTTTGAGTTTTGCAATTGACTTATTGAGTGGCATGAATTATGAGTTTATTTATTTCTTTTAAGAATTTATTTTTTGGTAAAGTATTTGACTGTTATTTCCTGAGTGAGAGTCTAGTTTCTAGAGTAGTGTGTGGTGTCATTGTATTAACTAGTGGTGTGAGCAGTTTCTACACAAACTAGGGATTTGTTTTGTGGGGCATTGAAGTCTCTCTCTAACATTTCTAGTACTGCACCTCTAAGCTTATGAACTCCCAAATTGACAATTAAATTTTAGGTTGTTTATTACACCAAAGATGCATTCATTTAAACATTAACAAATTCTATAAGCTACAATATCCCTGAATTGGGGATCTAGTGAGACAACAATAAAAAACAACAATAAGGGCATATGCAACATAAGATAATTGGCTTTTGGGTGAATTTATGGTATGTTCTTCATCAAGAACCACCATAATCCATTGTATTGAATGAAGTATACTATCATTTTGAGGCACCTTCATCTTGGGAACTCGAATACATATACAATAATTCCACAATCTATTCATTAAAAAAAAATTTGTGGGAAACTCATAAAAATACCTTGGATTGGTACACTGAGGACATGAACCCATAAGTGGTCGAAACAATATCATGATGCAAAAGAATTTTGATTTCATTTGTTCTACTTTGTGCATGATGACCAGACATAGAAATGGTTCCATATTGTACATGGATCTCAATTTCTATTTACAATCATATGTACAAAAAGATATATGTTAGATGATAGAATACTGAAAAAATAATTATAAAACTAGTTTGATAGAATTGTAAATTAATGTCACTATTTGTTCACACAACATGCAACAACATAACAAAATAAACTATGTGTTTAATTAAAATTTAAAGAAATATAAATTCACCAATTGCAAAAATGAATATATATATACAAATAAAAATATAATATACCTTCGATTGACCTAATGATCTCATAGAGCATAGTGTAAGGTTCCTACCTCCTTTCTATAACTTGTTGCTTAATTTATTTAACATACTTGTGCCTCGTGTTTTTTTGGTATACTATGACGGTCTTAACTATACACCTTATTAGAAGGATGGATAATTTTTTCTTTCACTGAAACTGTTCCCACTAAAGGGATTCATAATATACATAAAACTAAAGCAACTTTTGCCAATTCTTTGCCAAAATTTTCAATTTGTAGTGATAATATCATGATAGTCTCTCCAATCCCCACCACATCTGTGAAGGTCTTCAACAAAAAATAAAATTCATAATATGAAATGAAAAAAATCATGTCAAATAAAAAAACGGATACTACATCTTCAATTGAGCATTTGTTTAACCCCACAAGACATATTGAAAAACACTCTTTTCATGCATTATCTATCATCAACATCATCAAGCCTCTCAAGCTTCCAATAGAGTCTAGAAAACATTTTAATTTGGGACAAAAATAAATGACAATTCACTTACCCACTTTAGGTTACCAAGGAAAGATGATAGTGTTTCCAACAAGGGATAATATAATTTTATAACTTCCAAATTTCTTATGTTCAAGATAACCCTCGACAATTTCTTTAACATTGTTATCAAAAATTTTATTTCTTCCAGGACCTCTTGATATGTGAATTTTGGAGGAAATACTTCCATTTTGTGATAAAGTGAAAGGCCTAAGATTTCAAGAGCACTAATACATCTAAGTGTTTTGTTAGAAAGGGTCAACATGGAGCATCTAGCGAAGCATATATGTTTAATTCTACTTAAATTTCTAAAGAAGTTTAACAACCTTTACAAACTCAAACACCCATTCAATTTAATATGTTTAAGTTCTACTAAATTGTTGAAGGAAGTTGACAACATTTTCAAATCCATGATATAAGACAAGTTACTATAAAAAGCATAAATAAAGAAATTTGGTTATATAAAAAACAACTTGCAACTCTAATCTTTGTCACGGGACTTAAATTAGAAATTATGTTTAATAATTCCAAAGGAAGACCATCATATATTGAATTATCATTTGTGCATTATATTTATAATTTTTTAATAGAGGTATAACCTCGCTAGAAAATTGGTTACTCTATGCAAAATTTCTATACTCACATTGGCATGGAAATATAAGCGTGAATTTATCTAGTATGACTAAACAAATTAAAAGAAATATAAAATATACACTAAATTTTACATTAAACGAAATATATTCAACAAGATTTTGGAGCTCAAGTTGATTTGGGTGGCTTGCAACTCAAATTCATTTATGAGCCAATTGATTACATAATGACTTAGATAAATCAACAATTAATTTAGAAAACAAAAATAAAGTATGTACGGAAACAATATGGAGGATTATGGGTCTATGATTCTACTTATGTCATTGGGTCACATTTCCTTGGGGCCTACTTTCATGTTTTAGAAAGGGGATATGTTTTGGAATGACACAATATGTTGAAAAGGGGCTATATGGGCCATTATATTTCATCTCAACTTTGCCTACATACATTTTTATCAAGCATATTCAAGCAAGATACAACTACTCTATTGTACTTCCATTTTATGAGTTATCAGATCCATTGTCAATAACAGGTTCTAACATCAATAAAGAAACATGTCAAATGGCATTTCCCTTTACCAAAATTTTTAGTTTCATCACCCAACAAGGTGTTCCCATATCATAGGTCATTTGGTTGAAAATTTAAGGTAAGGAGCATTGTCTCTCCCTAAATTACACCCTAGATAGTGCTTGTTAGTGTGAGAGTCTCCCTCACTTAGGAACTAGGCTTGGTGGGTTCCTCAGGCAAGATTAGTAGTCATGATCTTGACTATTGATCCTAGGCATGGTACATTTTCCCTTCCCATTCTTGATATTTCCTTTCCACTCCTAAATTGAGCCCCCCCAATCATCCTTCCCCTTCATTTTTCTTGTGTTCTCTTACAAGCATGTTGCAGGTGTTGAGTTAGTGGCCTAAAGCTATCTCATTACTCCATGGTGGGGAAATAATAAAATCATGCATAAAGTGATTCATTAGAGGAGGGGGAATTTCCTCTATGGGTCGATGGCGGGCATGGAATTCCCACTTTCCTTCTCTCCTCCTCTCATGGATGGAAACATGTAATAGGATGACATATAAGCATACCCAGGGACTTATTTACTAGTCCGTGAAGCATTGGTTGGAACAAATGCTTAGTATACCTAAACAATTTGGGTAGAGATTGATATGGTGATGATTAGTTATGTGCAACCGTGAGGTGGAATCTCTTGTTGAGGGTTGAGGTGGTTTTCCCTCTCGAAGCCCTGGTTTGGTTTTCTTTCATTTGTTTTATGAGATCCCACATTTATTCTTGGAATATGGCATGTGGGTGATTGACTAAAAGAGAGATTTGGTTTAGCCCAATCTATGGTCGAGTGGTACGTGGGAGTCCCTGACTTGGTTGGATTTGCATATTTTAATAAGAGCTCCTTTCCTTTGGTATTTTATGAGTATATGTGCTTGTCAATATGTGGTTGTAATGGTTGTTTCCTCATTGATATATCTCTAGCTATTTGCTGGTGATAAGGATTTTTGTGACAGTTATGATGTATGACTCTCATCATGCTTCAATTAGAATATGAAATGTTAGTGAATGATTGACCTAATAGATAAAAATGCATATATTGTGAGGATATATCAATCCTCTTTAATTATTCTTAGATAGGTATGAGACACATATGCTTAGATATGTTGTTGAGACCTTCAGATTACATTTTCTTGATGTGTTTGACGAAATGACTATCATGGATAGTAGGGGCAAATCAAGTCCTTTTTCAAGTGTTTGAATTGTTAAGCTTGTTTATATGTTATTTTTCATTTTGGGGAGTTTCATGAAGTTACGGGCAGTGGCTTGAGGCATGATCCTGAAAACGTGTCCCAAAATTTTGGGTCTCTAGCACTAAACTGCCTGAAAAAGGCCACAGTCACATGGATGCCTTGCTATGGGAGTGACTGGAGGGTCCCAGTCACATGAATGCCTTGTCATGGGAGTGATTGAAACTCTAGGGCTATGAAAAAGAAAGTTTTGTCAGGGGTTGGACACCTGAAGGGGTTGGTTGGTTCCTGAAG
This sequence comes from Pinus tabuliformis, assembly GCA_031772625.1. NCBI lineage: Eukaryota > Viridiplantae > Streptophyta > Pinopsida > Pinales > Pinaceae > Pinus > Pinus tabuliformis. The sequence goes on along the minus strand of CM062809.1, from coordinate 565,683,751 downwards.
ATTATGTATCTTCTTAGGAAGGTTAGATTGGTCACTGTGAAAAAGCAAGTTCTGTCAGGGGTTGGACACCTGAAGGGGTTGGTTGGCTCCTGAAGATTCTATATCTTCTGAGGAAGGTTAGATTGGTGTTGTCATGTTGGTTCCACTTCCTTAACTATACATGAGGAGTTGAATCATATCATAATAACTCTTCCTAACATGTTTATCCTAGTGGACTAGTTAGCTTAGGTTAATGTGGGAGGAGGGTGTTATAGACACAAGACATGTCACACAAGTTAACATCATCCAAGCTGTTTGTTGATGTGAAAATTCTAATTTGCTCAATTTAATCAAGGAAAAAACAAATTGAGAATTTCTTGCTACATTTTCAATGCTCCCTCTCGGTAAGAAAGGGATTATCAACCACCCTTATCCTACACCTATGAAACTCGAACTTTCATTTTTACAGCACCTATGTCGAAATGTTAGCACATTGGTCCTCATTCAGAATGTATTGTAATAATATTATCCACCTCTACACATAATCATGCAAATGGTTATACCAGATATCTATATGATTGGATCAATCATGAAAAATAGGATTCTTAGAGAGCTTAATGCAACTCTGATTATCGCAATAGATCACAGTTGGATCCATCATTTGACCAAACAATCCAACAAGTATCCTTCTCATCCAGGTCGCCTCACATGTTGCTTGACTTGTAACAATGTATTCTTCTTTTTCCAAGCTGAGAAACACAAATATTTTCTTCCTAATGTACTAGGAAATAACTGTGGACCCAACACTAAAAATTCAACCAAATGTACTCTTTTTGTCTAATGGATTCCCCAGCCAATCTATGTCTGTGAAGCCACACAACTTTATGTTGGGTGTAGTATATGCTTGACTAATGAACCAACATTTAATTGTTAATCATGACATAGGACTGGAAATGCCAGAGAATGGCTCTAGCAACCTGCAAAATAAAATCCTAACTCATGTAGAAACTTCTTACACCACACTAGAAACTGATCTCTCACTCAGAAAATAGCAATAAAATATTTCACTAGAAAAATACTTCTTAAAAGAAATAAATAAACTCAAAATTCATGAAACTCAATAAATCAATTGCAAAACTCAAAAGATTCGAAAATCAGATCTATTCCTGGACTATGATTCCTGTACTAGAAAAACAAATTGAGTTTGTTTATGTTATGAAAATTATCTTCCTGTACTGAAATGACCTTGTTCCTATACTGGAACAATTATGTCCCTGCACTAATAAAACAAAGCAAATTTGTTTCTGTATTATAATAACTTTGTTCATGTACTAGACTGACTATATTCCTATACCATAATACTTTGTTCCTATACTGGAACATTCTATTCCTGCACTGGAACACTTTGTTCCTATACTAGAACACCTTGTTCCTGCACTAGAACAAACTTACATTCAAAGTCCTTCATTCCTAAATTAATGTGCCAATGTAGTAAACAGTAAAATAAAAAATGCAGGAAAAGGAAATTAAACTTGAGCAATAATGAAAATAACCTTGAATCGACTGAAAACTTCAATAAAAACACATTGCAAAGATTTAAGGAAATTCACACTTGCATAAATGAAAAACTCATGTGTAGCAATGAAAGATTGCCATTCAAGCTTGAACTTAAACCCCTTTCAGAATCTATTTCACCATGTAATATATATTTATTTTGCACAAGATCAAATGTATTCACATGAAATATAGTCGTTCTCAACAATATAGTTATAGTGATTCATGGATATTATAACAATTTCTAAGATCACATATAGAGAAATCATCTCGAGGCTATACTTCATACTTCTACTAGGGTATGATCTTCCATAAATGAAATATGCAGAACTTAAGGCATCAAAATTGTAACCTTAGCTACCTTCTAGAAATGATTTAAGGAAAATTATCAAAAAAGGAAAGACATGCAACAATTCTTAGGAAGGGAATGGAAATACTCGAACTAAAATAAATCACTCAACACACGCATAACTCCTCAGATTTGAGATCACACAAGGAAGAAATGCATTTGCAGAAGAATCGCCACACCTAAAAAATCAAGCATAAAGAAATCACTCCCATGCAAAATAATATCATTGCATCTAAACACACTAAGATAATATTGGGGAGAACGAGCTAGGTTGGTTGGGCCCTATCCAACCAGCTTATTTCCCTTTAAGGAAAACTCTTAGCTTATGTGAGCAAAATTAACAATACAAAAAATAGGCATAAGAGACACATGAACCTGACATTAAATTAAAATCTCAATCTTTTACAACATCTGCAATAGTCCAGCCTCCAATTGATCATAGGGAAGGGGGTAGAACCCCCAACACTCATCTCAGCAACATCAAGGTACAAAGAAATGGCTTGCTAGCTAGGCTTGGAGCCATAGCTTTGTTTTTATAATCTTTTTACATTACAAGTTTGGCTTTAAACAAGCCAATCCTTTGCAAAGAATATGGAGATTAAATCCCAACAATATGCCATGGATGGAAAATATAGTTCAGCCATGATATAATTGAAGAAACACAAATCTGATATGAATTTTGCAAATCTGGGCATATTTTGGAATTCTGGAAAAAACAATCTTTTTCATAAAACTGCCTCAAAGCACCTCGTGTAATTCTTAGACCAATGCGAATATGGGAAAGTTGTTTGTAGGAAACCTACTTGTCATGTTTTCAATAATAACCACTCTTGTATTTTTTTGATTCATTTATATTATGTCAAAAATCATGCATGAAGTTGATTGTTTAGCTATTTTTGCAAATCTAGGCAGGATCCTAAAATTATGGAAAAACATTTTTTTTTTTTATAAAACTTCCTCAAAGACCCTTGAGTAACTTTTAAACCAATGCGAATTTTGAGAATCGATTTCATTTCTAGATAATTTGTTATACTAGTAAAAATATATTTGCTTGGATTTTCGAGATTTGCCTCAATATGCACTCAAATTGAGGTCAAACTTGACAGTTTGAAAATTGTACGAATTTTGAGTTGATTTGTTGATTTTCTTCTAGAGACCTACACGTGCAACCTAGGCATAATCCAACTCATGGGAAGGTGTTGGAACATCATTTTAGACAATAACCTTCCTCGTTTTTCCCTGGAAGCGTGCTGAGATGTCAAAGCTCCAAATTGGTTGCTCTATATTGTAGGAATGTTGTTGTTTAGTGTAGGAACATGTCAAAGAAAGATAAGTGCACCTCTAACTGTCGAAAAGGATCCAAGATAATTCCAGACATGTGTTTATACTACCAACTAGAATTTTCCTCCATGGAAAGCCTTAATGATGAAGTAGCCCACATTTACCTGGTGCACGATCCCTATGCAATGCAGAAAAAAGACAATCTACATTAACAAGATTTTAATGAACATTAATCCTAGAAATGCATATAATGAAGGTATTCCTATATAGAATACAAACCAATCGTAAATATTCGCTATTGCATTAAAAGAATGGAGAAAGTTTTCATAAACTGGTAAAACAAGGGAATAAATAAGGCATCATATGAATAAAAGGGTGCATTAAGTACAACAATTTCGGGGCCTAACATCCCCCCATGCTGATCATCTTGCATGTCCTCATGCAAGCGAATCAACTACTATATTGATGCTCCCTTGAAAAAATCCAGAATTGAAAAATAAATGTTCCTACAACCATATGTAAACAAATGTTCCCTTCTAGATTTGACTGTTCTAAGAGATAATGCATGTTGGTTCATTTTTGTACTGGATTATTTTTTATTAAGACTGGTCCAAATGAAGTTTGATACTAGGGTTGCTATAAAAATGCTAAACTACAAGGATAGTGTCATGATGAAATAGCCAACCATAAAACTTTCTTTAAAGCATCTCAAGAGTAATCCAAATGAGCAAGCCTTCACTTTCAATAGCCTCATTATTATAAATAAAAGTGACACTATTTGGAAGCCAAGGTATTAAAATGGATGGAAATAGGAAAAAATAAATATGACAAAATGATACCTTCCTAGGATGACCATATTACCATTACCTAAGCGTATAGTTGAAGCTCCTCTTTTAAAAGCAAAATGAATCACATGCACTAAGGGTCCCACATCCATAAAAGCCAAATTATTTATGAAAGATAGAACTCCAAAGCACACTACTAAAAGGATCTTAAAGCGAGTGTCAGATAGATATGATAATGAGTTCAGGGAAAGTCGAAAACAACCAGCTAAATCATAGTGTAAAATTAACTTTAATACCACAAGCATGGCCCTGCTGCAGCAAGCGTGTATAACCTTGACAAGGATGCCTTTTAACCCCATGAAATGCATGCGTCCCATCTATTAGATATAAATTCAGAGTCAATTCAAAGAATTTACATTTGTTTAGAAATTAATTGAAAGTCATTGTCTTGGCTTGGTAACCAACTAACGACAGTTCCATTCACAAGAACTAACATGAATGAACAAGTCAGGTCATGATGAGACATCTTGTGTTCTATCTTTTCAACTAAAAGCCATTACCCTGGCTTGGTAACCAGTATCGGTAATGTAATTCTTGTTAGGACCCATGATCATGGTAGGTCGGCTCATAATGGGACCTCCTATCCCCGAATTAATCATTTTAAAATAAAATCTGATTATAATTATCCTTAAATGTGTTACTCAAAACGTGGGCATGCAAATTTTCTACTTAAGAGCATTGGATGGCACGAAAATATTTTAATAACTAATCTTTACTGGTTGGTCCTTTTACGCTAAAGAATCATTTTAAATAAGGCATGTTAGATAATGACCAAAATATTCCTGGATTTAATCATGTTATGGTTCTCATTAGAGCTCATTACGGTTTTATAGGAGTGGTTCACCATAGGAGGATTTTCATCTACATCTTCAAAGAGAAGCTTAAACAATTTTCTTGGATGACAGTTTGTTAGAATGAATAGGCCAAAAGTAGGTTTTTAAGATTTTAAATGAAAAGTATTAAACCTAACAATAAAAATCCCCCTAACTAGCCCAATGATTAATCTCAACCAATAATCAAAGTCACTTTATAGAATATAAGGCATTAAGAGTGAATTTCTTCTGACAAGTCTTACCACAAGAGTTCTTAATCATAAAAATTCCAATAGTTGTGCCTTAAGAATTGCAGTTTCAAGAGTGCTGCTATACAATTTTATTTCAATTGGAATTTTTATTTGTTGTTCTAATACTACCCTACCCTAATTTAAAGAAAGGTAGGTCTCCTTCAATTGTAGGATTACTTCCAATGTAGCCATGTGCGTAATAGAATACTCACACTCAGTTTTAAAGAATAAGCTTCAACACATACAAGAGTATGAGAAACTAGTTGCTTTGATTGATATGGAACCAAGAGCTGCCACTTGAAACCATGATTCAATGGGATCCACATATTTATGATTCTCCAACTTGTAAAAATCTTCCACAAATTGATAATCACTCTGTTGGAGGCATAAACAATTTGGTGAAAGCTAAAAGAAAAATATCTCAAGTTCAGGCTAAAATATTTTCTTTTCAGATTGAAAAGAATGGTGAAGGGAAATTCTAGGATTTTGAGCAACAACAGTTTTAGAATAGGTTCCAATTATAGTTTGCTCCTCTAATGTTTTTTGAATTAGATATTCCTAGGGTGAATGTTTTGTGGTGATAGGAGATGTTTCTGAGCTCACCCCTTCCCCCAACCTCGAAGATATAACATTTCTTTCAGTAGGGGGATCACTAAGACGAATATGTGTTTCAAATTATTGTGCAGCTTGTTGGTTTGGATTATGGTTTGGGCTAGGGTTTTGGTTAAGGCTTAGACTAGGCTTTGGATTAGGATTAGGATTTGGGCTATGATTTGGACTAGGGTTAGGTATAGGGTTTGAATTAGTGTTAGGGCATGGATCAGGATAAGGGATAGGGTATGGATTAGGGCTAGGATATGGATTAGCGTAAGGTTGCACAAGTATATGGGACCATAGAGGATGCTAACTTGATGGTACATTAAGTGGAAATTTTGGTTGTTGTTGTTCAAGTAATTGATTTTGCATGAAAGACTTCCCTAGGGAAGAGGTTCAAAACCATTCTTGAGGCTATGAGGATATTTTACTTGAGGAAGAGGGGCAAGGAGAGGGAAATTTTGGCCATCAAGTAGGATATTCAATTGGAAGAGCACTAAAAGTTTTCCATGGAACTATAGTATTATAAATTTGTTGAGAAACCTAGTGAGGATAATAAACATTAGTCCAAGTATTAAACTATGATGGGTTTTGAGTTATACCTGGTGATTGATTTGATTCCTTACTTGATTTCTTGAGTACCTTTAGTAATCGTGGCAGTGATGGGAAATGTTATTTTGCATGAGCCTCTTCACAATTTCTGCAAACTTTCAGGCTACTAAGTGGACACTTTCCAAGGCAGTGTTTCTTTCTACATTTGGCTCAAATGATCAACAGTGGTTCTTCATCCTTATTTTGTTCTTCCTACAAATCATCCAATTTTGAAATGAAAGATGTAATACTATTAACTTTATGTTCAAGAAAAATATTAAATTCTAGACTTGTCAGTTCTTCATCGGATGATTTGTATGTCTCTGTAGAAACATCAAAACTCATTGAATGATTCCTCAAAATACCATTTTATGTTTTCAACAAGCCAACTGGTATATTATGTCATGACATGGATTAGTATATAGAGCGGGGTTCTTACATCACCTTGCAAATGAAAAACCTTAAAACAAACAATATATGAAGGAAGGAAATAAATTCAAAGAACAAAAAATTGCAAGAGAAACTAGGTCAATAGAAAACCAAACTACAACAAGTCACCAAGGTCTATCCCCTAAGAGCCTCCCCGAAAATGATGCCAAAATGTTGGGTGTAGTATATGTTTGACCAATGGACCAACATTTAATTGTAAATATGGGAGTTCATGAACTTTGTGGTGCAGCACTAGAAATGCCAGAGAATGACTCTAGCAACCTGCAAAAGAAAACCCTAACTTGTGTAAAAATTGCTTGCACAAATCGGAAACTGGACTCTCGCTTAGAAAATAGAAATAAAACATTTCATTGGAAAAATACTTCTTAAAAGAAATAAATAAACTCATAATTTAGTCTACTCAATAAGTCAATTGCAAAACTCAAAAGATTCGAAAAGCAAATCTAATCATGTACTACGATTCCTGTACTAGGAAAACAGAGTGAAATATTTTATGTTATGACAATTTTCTTCCCGTATCAAAATGACCTTGCTCCTGTACCAAAACAATTCTATCCTTGCACTAGGGAAACTAAGAAAATTTGTTTTTGTATTATAATAACTCTATTCCTATACTAGACTGATTTTGTTCCTGTACCAGAATATTTTGTTCTTGTACCGGAACGTTCTGTTCCTGCACTAGAACACTATGTTCCTATACCCGAACACCCTGTTCCTGCACTAGAAGAGACTTACATTCAAAGTCCTTTAGTCCTAAATTAATGTGCCAATTTAGTAAAAAGTAAAATAACAAATGTAGGAAAGGAACTTCAACTTGAGAAATAATGAAAATAAACCTAAATCGACCGCAAACTTCAATAAAAACACACTACAAAGATTCAAGGAAATTCACACTTGCAGAAATGACAAACTCATGTGTAGCAATGAAATATCACCATTCAAGCTTGAACTTAAACCCATTTTAGAATCTATTTCACCATGTAATATATATGTATTCTCCACAAGATCAAACGTATTCACATGAAATTTTTAATTCAAGAAAGATTATTGTGATTATTATTCTCAAAAATATTTAGTTATATTCATTCATGGATATTATAATGATTTTTAAGATCGAATACAGAGAAGTCATCTCATGGCTATACTTTATATTTCGACTAGTGAATGATCTTCCATAAAAAAAATTGCAAAACTTAAAGCATCAAAACTATAACCCTAGCTACCTTCCAGAAATGATTTAAGTAAAATTCTCAGAAAAGGAAAGACATGCAGCAATGCTTAAGAAAGGAATGGAAATGTTGGAACTGAAATAAAGCACTCAACACACACATAACTCCTCATATCTGAGATCACACAAGCAAGAAATGCATTTGCAAAAGATTCGCCACAAATGAAAACTCAAACTTAAATAAATCACTCCTGCGCAAAATAATATCATTGCATCTAAACAAATTGAGATAATATTGGGGAGAATGAGGTGTGTTGGTTGATCCCTAGCCAACCAACTCATTTCCCTTTAAGGAAAACTCTTATCTTATGCAAGTGAAATTAACAATATAGAAAATAGACATAAGAGACACATGGACCTGACATTAAATTAAAATCAAAGTCTTTTACAACACCTACAATAGTCTAGCCTCCAATTGATCACAAGGAAGGGGGTAGAACCCCCAACACTCATCTCAGCAGCATCAAGGTACAAAGAAATGACTTGCTAGCTAGGCTTGGAGCCATAACTCTATTTTTATAATCTTTTTACATTACAAGTTTGGATTTAAACACGCCAATCATTTGCAAAGAATATGGAGATTAAATCCCAACAATATGCCATATATGGGAGATCTATTTCAGTCATGATCTAATTGAAGAAACAAAAATCTGATATGAATTTTGCAAATCTGGGCATATTTTTGGAATTTTAGAAAAAACAGTTGTTTTCATAAATCTACGTCAAAGAACCTCATGTAATTATTAGACCAATGTGAATATGGGAAATATGATTGGAGGAAACCTAATTTGTCATGTTTTCAACAATAACCTCTCTTGTATTTTTTTGATTCATCTCCATTGCCTCAAAAATTATGCATGAAGTTGAATGTTTAGCTAAATCTGGGTAAGATCCTAAAATTCTGGAAAAACAATGTTTTTTATAAAACTGCCTCAAAGACCCTCTTGTAACTTTTAAACTAATGCGAATCTTGAGAAACGGTTTTGGTTCTAGATACTATCATACTGGTAAAAATCCCATTTGCTCAAATTTTCAAGATTCGCCTCGAGCTGCATGCAGGTCGATGTTAAACTTGGCAGTTTGAAAACTGTGCGAATTTTGATCATATTTGTTGATTTTCTTCTAGAGACCCACACATGCGACTTGGGTGCAATCCAACTCATTGGAAGGTGTTAGAACATCATTTTGGACAATAATCTTTCTCGATTTTCCCTAGAAGCGTGTCGAGATGTCGAAGCACCAAATTGGTTGCTATCTAGTGCAAGAATGCTACTCTTTAGTGTAGGAACTTGTCAATGAAAGATAAGTGCACCTCTGAATGTATAAAGGGATCCAAGATAATTCCATGTGTCTTTGTACTACCAGCTAGCATTTTCCTCCGTGGAAATATTGAATGATGAAGTAGCCCACATATACTTGGTGCAAGATCCCTATGCAATGTAGATACAAGGCAATCTACATTAACAAAATTTTAATGAACATTAATCCTAGAAATGCATATAATGAAGTTATTTTTATATAAAAAGTAAACCAATTGTAAATATTCTCTATTGCAATAAAAGAATGTAAAAAGAGTTCATACACTGGTAAACCAAGGGAATAAGTAGGGCATCATATGAATAAAAAGGTGCATTAAGTACAACAATTTCGGGGCCTAACACTTCACCAAAGTCCAAATTTGGTGAAGTGCCTTTGAGGTAACACTTGTCCATCTATACCAAAGTCCAAATTTGGTAGTGCCTTTGAGGTAACGTAAAACATGCTTAACTTCCCTCCAAAATAATTTGGTTCTCCTAACCATATCTTGGCTCAGCTAGTTAACTGCATAGCACATATCCGATCATGTGTTCATAAGGTACATCAGTGAACCCACTAGCTGCCGATAAATGGTAGCATCCACTTCCTCACATAAAGTGGTATAATCCTTCCTCCAGTTGGTCGCTATAGGTTTCTCCATGGGTTTGCAATTCCCCATGTGGAACCTCTATAGTATCTCATTTGCATATTTACATTCATAGACACACAGTTCCCCACCGTCTTTCCATACTTCCAATCTGAGGAAGTAGTGCATGAGACCCATGTCCTTCATTTAAAATTCTCTTGCAAGGTCCTCCTTGCAAGATCTGATCATTTTCCATCATTAGTTAAAATAAAACCATCAACATATAAGAAAATAATGAGTAATTTACCTTCTACCAAAAGATGATAGATGTTTGCATCCACTTCACTTTTGGTGAAACCCAAACCGGTGAGATAGCTACAGATCCTCATGTACCATGCACAATGTGTTTCCTTGAGACTGTACAATTCTTGTTTAAGTTTTCACACATGAGATTATCAATCAAAAGTCTCGAAGCCTTTTGATTACTCGATGTACAACTCCTCCTCAATAATTCCATTGGGGAATGTTGTTTTTACATGAATCTGGTGGATCTTCCACCCCATTTGTGCAAACAAATAAATAATTGATCTAATGGATGAGTACCTTGTTACTAGAGCAAAGGTCTCCTCATATTCAATTCCTTCAACTTGAGAGCACCCCTTGGACACAATTTTTGCCTCGTACTTGTCTATGCTTCAGTCTGCTTCTTGCTTTACCTTGAAGACCCATCTCGAACCCACAACTAATTTATATTTTGGCCTCAGGACCACTTCCAAAACTTTGTTCTTTACAATAGATATGCATTCCTCCACCATTGCATCGACAAAAAGATGTTTCTCTATTGATTCCTCGAAAGAGAATGTCTCAGTGTCTACAAGCTCAGTCATTAGAGCCATGTAGCCAGTGTATTGATTTGGTGACCTTCTCTGCCTGCACTAATTTGAAGGGGCACCCACATTCTCCCTCACATCCTTCACAAGTGTCTCATCTTCCTTGGTCATTTTATTTCCTTCTCTAGATGGTTATGCTTGAGTGGCGATCTTCACTCCTTGCTCCTCAATTTCTAACTTCTCCACAACTTCTTGAGATTCCTCCTTTGGAGCTAAAAGCTCCTCTACTGGTGGGATCTGAAGCTCCCTCTCAAGAGAGAATTGCATTTCTTTCTCCTAATCAAATTTTACATCCCTTCGCATAACTGTTATTATGAGGGATGGAAAGTGCAAACGGTAGTGGTGGGGAGTTTTTGTGTAACCAACAAATACCCCCAATTCTGTTGTCAGCTCTAGATTCTTCCTTGATACTTTAGAGACATGGCAAGAAATAGTGGCCCCAAAAATCCTAAAGTGTGACACATCCAAATTTATTCCCAAGAAATCCTCCTCCAGTGTAATCATGCCCATAATCTGATGAGGACTCTGGTTCTGCAAATAGATTGTTGTGTTGCATGCCTCAGCCCACAAGTGCAAAGGTAGACCTTGGTCATGTAACATCGCAATCGCTGCTCCCACAATGCTATGGTTCTTTCTCTAAGCCACCCCATTCTAATATGGGTTGTGGGGTGTTGTTGACTCTCATTGAATGCCTTATTTTGCACAAATTTTTTTAAATTCATTCGACAGGTACTCGTCTTCATTATCACTCTTGAGAGCCTTCAATTTCTTGTATGTTTCTTTCTCAACCATTGCCTTGAATTATATGAACTTGGATAATGTGTCATCCTTCTTCCGCATGAAGAAGATCCAACACTTCTATGAGAACTCATCAATAAAAATGTAAAAATATTGATGCCTGGAGGTGGAGGTTGTTGAGAAAGGTCCATAGAAATCAGAGTTGATCCTTTCAAGGAATGCATGTGCTTTTCTATCCCAATCACGGAAAGTTTATTTCATGTACTTCCCCAAAGTACATCCTTTGCATACAACCTACTTCTCAAGTGATGCTTTGGGGAGGCCTGTGCTTATTGGTTGCATAATCTTCAGTGCATGATGATGCAAATGACCAAGTCTTCTATGTGAAATTTCACCAACATCATTGATTTGCACCTTCTTAACCTTAATACTTAATGCAACACAATCCACCACATCTACCTTATATCGTTTCTTCACACGAACCCCGATATGCTTCACCTATCCCGTGGATATGTGTCTTATGAATTCCTTTCCTTTACTGAAGATCACATCATAAGCATGGTCTTCCAACACTGCAACAAAGACAATATTTTTCTTTAGGCCAGGAATGAACATTACATCCTTGAGCCTGGGGGGGAGTCAAACTCCCTATGAAAGGTGAATTTTGCAATATCGGTCACACTACACCTTCCATCATCCCCCCATCGTAATGTGAATCTACAAGTAGTTTTCCTCTAGGTCACTAAAACGGTCTCTACACCATGTCATGTGGAATGATGCACCTTAGTCCAAGTACTGCACGCTCCCCATAATTATGCTAGAAATGCATGCAATGAGGGTAAATTCAAGCCCGAATTGTGAAGCCAAGGCTCCACCTACTAGTCCTCCTAAGGTCTTCTTGCTTGCCTTCTTCTTTGGACACTACATGACATAGTGCTCGAATTCATGACAATGGAAGAATTTAATTTTTGAAAAATCGTTTTTCTTGCTCCCTTGATTGGTTTCTTGTTTGGATTGGGATTTTTTCCCTTTTCACTTCTTTTTCTTTCCAGCCAATGCAATTTTTTTTCATCCTCACCCTTGGATGAAGTCTCATCCATGGTGTTTTGTCTTATTTCCTCCTATACCAAATCATACCATAAATGCTCCCAATTCGGTAGTTTCTCCCTCCATTTCATTAAATATTGATAGTTATGCCAACTCTTGGGAAGGCCCAGAAGGGCTAGGCTTACCAAATCATCATCTGAAAGAGTAACACCAACAATTGTAAGCTCATCATGAACTTATGTGAACTTTCTCAGGTATTGAAAAATAATGCCATTCTTTTGCATCTTGATAATTCAAAGTTTATACTTGAGCCCAACTTCTTGTGGTCACTACTATTCTGGAACAAATATGTCACATTGCATAAGGATTTTCTTTCCCATGGATATTGGTGAAAATGTGGTCCCGTACTCCCTCCAATATTATTCTCCTTGCCTTGGCTACATCTTTCTTCCATTGATCATGGTTCTGGGCATCAGATACCAATGGCTTTGCAACATCTCTCTCGATGTATTCTAGAAATCCATTATTGTCCAATACTGCCTCCATGAGTTCCTTCCATGAAACAAAATTAGAGGTGCCTTCCAAGGCATACTCTAGCCTTAGTCTATTTAAGGTCACATTCTCAACTCTGAAGAGATCTTGGTTCATTGAGCTCCAAATTCAAACCTCCTAAGAAACAACTTTGAAATTTATGCTCTAATTTGAATCCTACTTTGATACCATATAGAAATTATGATGTTTATTTGTAGCTTCTCATGAAATTTTAATTAAGATCACAAGACAAAAACCTACTCTACTACTCTGCAGAAAGTATTTCAAAATCTAGAACAAAATTATTTGACATGCAATAAGAAATCACACACATGTAACAAGTATTTTTCCTGGGGAAAACAAATTGCTAAAAACCCTAATGCCTTCTTTCATTAAATAAGAATAATATATATGTATTACAATTTATTTTCTCAATTGAGCATAACCTGCAAGTGCATAACCTATCTCTTTACTCATTACAGAGGCTCTAATCCAGACTTAGTAAAATTTTGCCTCTCCTTAAGCTCCTATTTCCTTGCGCTATTCCTTGAGGAATTGAGCCCTTATTATTTAGGAAATTCCTCAAATTGATTGTGCAATTCCTTTAGGTCGATCCTTTGACTGTATGCAACACTTGTACACTCAAGACTAGTCTACAATTGATGTTACACTACCTTGGAGTATCCACCAAGCTTGGGGAACTCGAGTTATCTGCATGCACTAGATATTTGGGTTGATTGATAAGTTAATTCGATGATTACTAAGTTTGACTGAGGCTCGACTTCTTAACTAACCTTACACTAGTTCTTCCAAAAGTTGGAACTAGTTTAACTAAAAACAACCCGAGATAACTGACCTTGATTGCTATAAATTAGCAATCACACATGCATAACTAAACTGTAACTCCTCCAAGTCAAATTTACTTAGTAAACTAGGTGGAAAAAGCCATGTCACACAAGTTAACATCATCCAAGTTGTCTGTTGATGTGGAAATTCGAATTTTCTCAATTTAATCAAGGAAAAATAAAATTGTGAATTTCTTGCTACCTTTTTCAACACACATTGAAGATTTAATGGCTTGGAAGCTCCAATGCGCCTCTATCAAACTCCCAAGGTATAAAGAATTCATGAAATCCTAGTCATGTGTCATTAATTTATGAATCCTCTTGGATCCCACATTTTTCATTGTAGCTGGCCAACCATCTCATCATGTTGTTATTCAATTGCTTCAACTTTTGTCACCCTTCTTTCTCCTACTATCCAAATCTTATACTATAGTCTTCCATTTACGATGTTGATCATTCCTTGTACAATTAATTTCCCTCTATTTTTGACTTCCTTCTTCACATTAGAGTACCTTTTCCTATATACAGTTATCATTAACCTTCTCAATCTCCCAATTTCCATGTCCAACCAGTTCTTACATTGTTGGAAATTACTACTCTTGTTGTCCACTATTTGCTACATTCTTTCCTCTTCTATGTCACTATTCCATGACACTTTAATATAATTCTTCTCATCAACTGAGTATTTTTCATTCACATCTCTTTCTAAACATTTCTCTGGAAACCTCATTTCATCTTCCTTTAGAAAATGAGTCAGAATTTGTCCATTCTATTCCATCTCTCTATAAATTTTAAATGGTTGTGCCCCTTCACTGTTTGTGTAACCTGCAAAGATAAAAAAATTATTAGTTTCAAAATAATAAGGCCTTGTGGCCCCATTTGATGCTTCAGGAAACATTCCTCCATGAGCATCATCACCATTCTCACTAAGGATTTCTCTATGCTTAGCCTCACTGTTATGAAACTAGCTCAAGAAAAAGATAGAAAAGATAGATCAACGCCTTAAAATTCAACCTCTTCGAGGGGGCAACCTCCTTTACATTACATAAATGAACAATTCTCTGATGATTCAAATGACAAAACCTCCTTTCTATATATAGGAGTCTAAGGAGTCATAATATAACCCAACCGACCTAAAAATAATAATATAAAGCCACAAAAATAACAATAGAGGGATTCTATGGGGCACAGTAATAACAATATGGGGACAATAGGGGCATAACAATATTAATAAGGGGTACAACTACAATAGTAATGGGGTAATCACTAGTATTATAGGGACCCAACACTCACATATGTGAATTGTTTCTTCATACTGAGTTGCACTGAGTTATTCCTTCAACCTATCAAATATTTTTAGGGTTGCATTTTATCATTATATGGCTTTGGGTTATTCAACCAATCTTCTAAAAAATCCAATTATGTTGCAAAATTTCCCATGATTACTTTATTTCATTCCTGCATAATCTCTTTCACGGTTCCTTGTATTTCATTGGTTGAAGTGTTTCCAAGCCAACTCTCTATTCTATGCACATTCTTTTCCTTTTCTTCACCAAGGAATCGTCCTTGTTCTGGTTCAAAAATTCAAAACTCCATCTCCTCCACCTTGAGTTCTCTTTTCATTTGTTGAATGCATAACTTGTGTTTCAGCTTCACTTGGAACCTATGCCACTTCACCTTTTTCTGCAACACACATCTACACGTTTGGTCTTCAACATCTTGTTGTATTAACTCCATAAGCACATCTAACCGTGCCTTCACCTCAACCATCTCTTTCTCAAATTTTTCATCCTTCGTCTTCCTCCTGCAAATTACTTTGGAATTTTCTTTCATTTGATTGTGACTTCTCACTGACCCATTTACATGACTATTAATAGTCATTGTCACTTCCTTCTTTTGCAAACTTTCCTTGTCCACTTGTGAGCTGCAATCTAGCCAACACCTCACCAAGCTATCTCCTCTAAACTTGGTCAATGGTTCACTTCACTTGAACCTTCTTTTTGAGCACTCCTTGCTCTCTTATATGTTGGATATACCTTACTCACTTACAAAGAACTTCCACTTGTCCTCTTCCTCTTCAACAATTCATTTTTCTTTTGGGTTATGTCATAATTCATTCTCTTGATATCTATGCATTCTCCCTCTTCCTATGTCAGAAATACACTCGTTGTAATGGCTACCATCTACAACTTTCCTTCTCCGCTAACTACAAACATAAATTATTTATGACCAAAATTAATATAAAAAATTGTATCCATCTTTGTCTCTCTTCTCTAAAGAGCTAACCAGCTTTGATACCACTTGATGGAGGAAAAATTATTTTTTTGAGGTATTCATCAACAAGATTGATACTTTTATTACAAGATTTAATCATATAAAATCTCTCCTCAAATTATTTGACTTGAATTCATTCCCACTTTTCTTATACATAAATTTCTTCTATCTATCCTACAAAACAAATACATATGCACATATCTTTTTCTTCTCACTTAATTCCAAATTACACTGAGATGTTGGAATTCTCCATTCATTCATAAAAGAAGAAAATTATGAGCATAAAGATGCTTTCAGATACTTTCATTCAAAAAAAATGTACATATAAATATTCAAAAACATTAATTCCCCTCCTTGCCTGATTCTACATGCATTTTTCCATTAGTTCTCATTTGTTGTAGGCTTACAATAAGTAGAATTAGGAAATGAAATGTAATTTCTAAATCGTAAAAGAAATCCATAAATCACTCCATAAATCATATTTTTCTAAGTTCTAAAATCATTCAAACTATACCTAGAATCTCATGATTTTCAAGGTAGATTTCCTTTTTTCCTTATGGACAAAATATCACCTATCCATAGCTTTTATAAAACTATGACTCATTAGTTCTAAAACTCATAAAATAAACCAACATGGAAAATGCAATTTATTTACATCGAAGAATATAAATTCTTCTAAAAAAGTCAAGGCCCCTTTTTGAAGATTTGACACATCGAATATTTAATGGCTTGGAAGCTCTAATTCTCCTTCATCACTTACACAAGTTGTTTCGAGGTTGGCCATCTGGGCTAACTCATTTGTGAGCCTACCTAACTCTAATGAACATTTTGTTGGGCTCACACGGATGCCACTGTTAGCCTGGATTACATCACCATGAACACTCTATTATGAGCCCCTCTTCGGGGTTTCAGAACAAACCGTCTTGGCTGAGGTGTAAGGTGGGTCAGTCCTCTTGACACACAATTTACTTGGGATTAGTCCTACTTTGCTACACTATCCTAGCCCCACATCATCCTGGAGGTTCCTCTCGTGCAACCTTTTGTGGGCTTCCAGGATGTAACCCCTCCTCAGTGATGTCATTCGGGGCCCATTACCCTGACTCCTCTCCCTTTGCACTTTCACAAGTTGCTCTGGGGTTGGCCTTCTGGGCTGACCCATCTATGGGCCTAGCTAACTCCAATGAATAGTTTTTCAAGATCATGTGTATGCCATCATTTCCCTAGAGCACATCATCACCCCGCTTACTCTATTACGCGCCCCTCTTTAGGATTCTAGGACATAACCTCGTGGATAAGGTGTAAGGTGGGCCATTCCTCATGGCATGTAATTTTCTTATGATCAATCTCGCTTTGCCACACTAACTTAGCCCCACGTCATCCCAGAGGCTCTTATTGTGTAATCCTTTGTAGGATTCTAGGATGCAACCCAGCTAGGGTGATGTCATCTTGGGCCCTTGCCCAACCGTCAATTGCCCCACTCAATATTGGTCACCCATTACACTAGCCTCACATTAGGTTAAGCTTTACAGTCATATGGCTAGTGATATGGCCTTAAAGCCTGCCCTTGCTCATCCTAATAACTCTTGTCACATTCGTGGATAAGGATAAAAGGTTAGGGAAGCAACATAAGGCTCCCACCAATGCCAATTGTGAAGGGGATTCAACGATGGCTCAAGTAAGGTGATTCTAAACGAGATAAAGGAGCTATATGCCATTAAGGCTACATTAACCCATCATAAGGGAGTCTAACATCACTTATATTTAGTGGTCTTGTAATCGCCTCGAATCGTTCAATAAACCTATCAGAGTTATACAGTCCCTTTAAATATTTATGTTTTGCAAGAAACACGCAATATTGCTCCAAAGGTATATGAGTCTCTCTTGAAGAAAATAAACATATTTATCCTTATAAAGGCAACCATAAGTCATACAATACTCAAATAGATTATAAGGATATCAATGTTCCACAAATAAACATAAAGTCTCCTACCTAGTTCGATTTACATACATAAAATACACATTCATGCTCAATATTAACATTATTACAAGCCTATGGTCAACACGTTCAGACCAGTTCCATTTCTAGGCATAACCCACACAACTAGACATCAATTAAACATCACACGTTTCCCAAAAACAACACAATTAAACATCCAATGCTATACAATGGTATGAATAAGCACATTTTGCACTAGCACAAACGATTTAATATGTGTGTTTCTTGCACAAAAGAATTAACATAACACTACAACAACAAGGCACACATTTATCATAGTTTCACCATTCTAATAAAAAAAAACCATGAGTCATTCCTATCATGGGTACAACCCCAATTTGAAAGTTCCACGTGAGATTAGTAACTAGGAATACATTTACAAAAACTTATATGAAATCAATATTATAGATGATAACTGAGATCTAGACTTCAACTCTCCACCCAATCGTAGACAATTGCAACCAAACATTACTTTTAGATGTCACCCCCGAGCCAGATTCCAAATCGTTAGGTGGGGTTCTCGTTGATTATGATTGGGATTACCTAGGTTTGATCTATATTGTGCACCAACAAAACCTTCAATCACTGGCCCTTTCGGCAACGACTTGCAAGTAGACCGCAGTCTCACCCAAAGTGACTTTGGGAGGATGCATAACTAGGTTTTTGTAGCCTTGAGGGATGCAAAGATGTGGTATTATCATGTTTTCTTACACTTAACATTCATACATAACTTCACCACATTACATTAATCATTTAACATATCATATACAGCCATAAATCATCAATGTGCTGAAATAAAGTGAAACTGTAATAAACTGCTACATTGCAATAGATAGTAAGCAAATATACACATGAAGATACCAAATTAACATGGTTCACCCTAGTGTGGGTCTATGCCCACAAGAAATGTTGCTAATATAATGATTCTTTGTACAACAAACAATTGTTGACTTGCACAATAAGCTGCAGGTCATCTGCGCACTCAGCTACATACGTAGACCTCTACGCACTCAGTTGTAGAGCCTCACCTTCTTTTCCGAAACAAAAAATCACAAAATTTCAACCATAACACAAATGTGGATCATAGGATGAATCTCTTCTTATTATTTGACCTCGTATGTACTATTTCATGGATGGGTACATCATTACAATGCCATGGTCCAAATACCATGGACTCCCTAATACAAATATCTATGGTCCCAAAACCCATTGATATTTTAACAATGTAAACTTTGAAACGAGAATTGATACTGTTACCCGTTTTGTAGAGATAGCAAAAAAGTGCCCCGATTTTGAAAATGGGTGATGCAAAACACACATGTTTTTTTTAGAGCATAGTTTTTGGCACTTTAATTTTTTTTATGTACATTGCATTTTAGAATGGTAGTGATTTTCATGTTGATTTTAAAAAGTTGTAATTCTGCATCAGACCCTTTTTTTAAAAGACCTATTTTTTGACTTTAAATTTTATAATGTATGAAATGCAAATAATTATTTTGTAAATTTAATAATTTTTTAAGTGGTCGTTTTCTTCATATTTTCTTGTTTTTATTTTAATTTTAATTTTTTGTAGTGAGGTTTTTATTGTTTGCATTTTTAAATTAGAAGGTCGATATTTTGAATTTTCGATATTCTACATATTTATATATCCTTAATTAATTTTTCAATCCACATGAAATAATTGTTTCTAAAAAATAATATTTTTTAACAATGGACATAAAAATAACCAATTTTAACATAAATATAACTAAAAAATTACACGTTTTGATAATTTTTTGCTAGAATTGACATGTCAAAATCACAATTTTTATACGAAAATTTTAACTATAAATGGTTAAATAATAGTTTTTTTTATGAATTTCATGTCAAAAAAATAATAACAATCATTTTTTTTCAAAAAATAATGATCAACTTAAAAATTAATGCGAAAATCACATATTACAAATATTGAACGCATAACAGTATCAGTTCCCGTAATTGGAATCAAATAACCACCGCTCGACTGCCTGTGCGGGTGGCTATCCAATTCTCGGAATTGGATAGCCACTGCCCAGCCACTCGTGGGGGTGGCCAGGTGGTGGCTATCTGATTCTGAGAATCAGATAGCCACCGCCCAGCCACCCCCACAAGTGGCTGGGTGGTGGCTATCTGATTCCAAGAATCGGATAGCCAACCCCATGGGCAACTGGGAGATGGCTATTCGATTCTGAGAATTGGATAGCCACCCCCACGGGCATCCGGGCAATGGCTATTCGATTCCGAGAATCGGATAGCCACCCTCACGGGCGGTCGAGCGATGGCTATTCGATTTCGAGAATCAGATAACCATGCCCACCAGCAGTCAGGTGGTGGCTATTCGATTCTTAGAATCAGATAACCACCCCCTGACTGCCCTTGAGGTGGATATCCGATTCTCAGAATCGGATAGCCATAGCTTGGTCGTCCGTGGTGGCTATCCGATTCTGAGAATCAGATAACCAACACCTGGCCACCCCCATAGGCGGCTGAGTGGTGGCTATCTGATTCCGAGAATTGGATAGCCACCACCCAATCACCCATGGAGGTGGCCGAGAAGTGGCTATTCGATTCTCGGAATCGAATAGCCACCGCCCAGCCGCCCATGGGGACAGTGGCCGATAAAATTGTTTTTTTTTAAATAAAAAATAAATTTTGTTATATATATATATTAAAGGGCTTTTTTTTAAAAAAAAATTTATATATATTTGTAAAATATATATATTTTAAATAATTTAAATTTTATTTTAAAAAATATCAAAAATATATTTAGCTTTTTTTTTAATTTTAATGTTTTTTTGAAAATGATGTTTAATTTGAAAATATGTATTTTTTTTAAATTTCAATTGTTTTTCGGGTTTTTATTTTATTTTTAATTTCAGCATATTTTTGTTTTTTAGAGATTTTTGAAAATGTTTTTAATCTTAATTTTTGTAGTTTTTAAATTTTTTTTTGTTATTTTTCTATTTTTTTTTAATCTAGTTTGTTTAGTTTAATTTAATTTTTTTAGTTTTTCTTAATGCTTTTTAAAAATTTCCTATTTTTACTTAATTTTATAGTTTATTTTTTCCAATTTTTTTTTTTTATAGTTTACCACATTAAAAAAATTGTTATTTTTTTGAAAATATGTTTTTCTTATTATTTATTTCTTTAAATTTTTTTAATTTTTTAATTCTTATATTTTATAGGTTAATTTTTTTTTTTGTTTTTTTTGGTTTTTTTTTTTTTTTTTTTTTTTTTTTTTTTTTTTTTACATTTTTATGATTGGTTTTTTTTTAATATATGTTTTTATTTATGTTTTGGTATTTTTTAAAAGTTTTTTTTTTATGTTTTTTCAATTCTTTTTTTTTTTTATTTTTTTTTTATTTTATTTTATGTTTTCATTATTTTTTTGAAATTTTAATGTTTTTCGGAGTCATAACAAAATATTTTACACCATTATTTCAAAATGTTGAAAATTTACCCCCCCAAAAGAAAAAGAAAAAAAGTGTTATTCGAGCATTAACACTTTTCGTTTTGAGGGTGTTTTTTGCACAATTTTTGCACATAAAAATTCGGTTTTACTGGCATTTTTTTAAAATGTTGAAAATTAACACTAAAAATAAAATTCATCGTTCCATTATTAGCACTTTTCATTTTCAGACTGTTTTTGCACAATTTTGCACGAAAAATTCGTTCTCACTGCCATTTTTAAACCATGTTCCAAATTGACCCTAAAAAAAACCATCGTTCTAGTATACACACTTTTCGTTTTTAGCAGTGTTTTTCATGTTTTTTCGGGGTTTTTTGGGTAGAGTTCTCGTTTTGAGTTAATCGTTCCCATTTCAAAGTTTACATTGTTTTTTACATTATTAAAAAAAGGAGGGGCTTCGCCCTAACTCGAGGCCCTTATACCACGTGGTATATTCAAACTGCCCCGCTGCACAGTCCACTTTGCACTCTGTTGTGCGCTCCACTGCACAAAACACAATATCTTTTCCAAAAACTAGTCCAAGTTGGGTTACGCCCAACAGGCCCCTGACACTAACATGTGACTCACCCTGAGTCACTCAACTGCTTTGCCTCTGATTTTTTCTGCAATACTATTGTAGGTATGGTTGAATTGTTGCAGAGCTTCTGTGAACTTCTTCTCTTTATTGCGCACCTCTTCTAATAGTGCTTCTGTCACAGGTTCTTTAGACTTTTGTATTATTGTTGTTTCCCTCTATAGAAGCTCTTGAAGTTTCTCATCTACTACCTGGGAAAATTGGAGAACCTCATCCTGCCATGGATGAGTCCTCTCTATTAAAAACTATTCTTCTTTCTTCAGTTCCTCAATATTCTTATAGAGGGCCTTTACCTCATTGATCTTGGTGAGCTTCTATGAGATTGGTATGGTCTTCGCACTTCCCTATATCTCTTTCAGTTCCTACTGCTTTTGATGAATGTCTTCCTACAGTTTCTATACATTTGGATCTTCCTGCACAAAAAGTCCAAATTTGTAAACTCTCGTCCAAAATTTTCCCATAGTCTACCACTGCTACGGAGATGTTGTGCAGTGCATGCTTTAGGTCAGTCTCCCTATGCTCCTATACTTCCTGTGGTGTGGTTGGCTGCAACTTCATTTGCATCTCACTAATCTTTATTTCATATTTAAATTGTACTACAGTGATCTTTTCCTTATATCCTTTCACTGCAAGGCTGAGCTTCGCGACCTTGTCCTCCACTGGCTCTTCTTCTCAGACATGAAGGTTTGGAATCTCTCTACATGTTGCGTAAACTAATTCCTTGATCTTCTGTTGCTGCTGAACTATTTGATCCCTCTCTTGGGTCATCTGGTTGAGATTTTGTTGTAATAAAGCCCGCTCTCATTCTACCTGAATGTTCAACTACGAGGTGTGTTGTTCACACATCTTCAACTCCTCTATTATTTCCAAGTGCATCTTATGTAATCTCTGCAATGGTATTGCTGCAATGTTCATATTCACATGCCTCCAACCTTTTACCTGCTTTTGTACCTCAACAGAGTTAAACTGTAGGGCTTCGACATGTATTGGCGCTAACCTTACTGTAAGTGTAGGTTCTATTTTCCTTTCTTCTCCAATCCTTTCCTCTATCTACAATGGTTTTTAACTATCTGTGCCAGTATTTTTAGTTCTGCAATCCGCTCTTCAACACTTTTTAGAAGTGAACCGTAGTGATCTTCTAACTTGCTCCATGATTCTGTCGTTGCTTCCTATATCCTATCCTTGATTTGGTCTAAGTCCCCTTTAGTGAGGACCACTGGTGTTATACCCCTCGTCTTATCTCCCTTTTGCTTCTTTTTAGTTCTTGAGGTAGCTTTGGTGCCTAGCTTCCTTTTTTCTCTAACAACGGGGTTTGTCTCTATCTTTCCAAAGTCCTTATTCTTCTCATCTCCCTCAAGAGGATCCTACTGACCCTCATCATGTTTCTCCTCTTCTTCTAATTATTCCTCATCTTTATGTTTTTCCTTTCCACTCGCTTCTCCATGATGTGCTGTGTCCTCCT
This sequence comes from Pinus tabuliformis, assembly GCA_031772625.1. NCBI lineage: Eukaryota > Viridiplantae > Streptophyta > Pinopsida > Pinales > Pinaceae > Pinus > Pinus tabuliformis. The sequence continues at coordinate 565,660,091 of CM062809.1, read as the reverse complement.
CTATCACACTATCTTCTTCCTATGTTTCCAACGCAATCATCCATTCTATGAGACATTATTGTACTTGTGTGAGGAGATCATCTTCTATCACTAAGTATGGTAGTGTATTCCATTTCTTCTTTGTATCCCTATGAGCTTGTATATATTATTTACGGAAATCGACCTTAAACTTTGCAACAACGCTATATTGCTCGTATAATCTCAGTGAATGGTGAAGGTGTTGGTTCACCAACATACGAAAATACATACAGTATAACACAAAAAACATCCTATTCTCCATTGCTCGTGACATTTGAGTGGTATACCATAGTGAGGCATACCACATGACTTCAGAGACATCTGAAGCAACCGAAGGGAACTGTGAATCCTTTGGCTCTCTCCATGCCAGCATTGCAATTATCAATATCAACCCTCCATAATGGAATATGGCACCTTTCTCGTGGACCTCGCGACAATTGACCATAAAATATTTGCAAAGGTATTCGACCTAGTTGTACTGAAACCCATTGGTGCACTGCACAACTAATGCAACTACTGCTATAGGGACTTCATTAGCCCGAAAATTTCTCATGATCTTCCCAGCCAATATGTGTGTTGCAAAATGAACCTCCTGGTCATTGATTGAGTTTGTGTCATATCCCTTGTTTCCTTTTGTTAGACCAAACTTCATCGTCATGCTGTTGGTTATGGCGCAATCCTAATTTTTTCCAACGGACTCTTCTTGGGGGTGCCGCCCTTGATATGGAAGTTTTGTGATTCTCCATATTAACATTGGATCTATATGGATTTTAATTTCCCATCCATAAGCATCCATCATGAACTAATAAGAGAAATTGTGGCACACAAGCCATGCTCCCCAGACTTCTACCGAAGTGTGGAACATTCATCATGTTCATCAATCCTAACTGTACCAATCCATTTCCAAAATGTTGCATCTTAGGCTCGTCACACCACTCTTTGGGTAGTTTACTTGTTTCAAATATTGGTCTGGTGCGAACTGTGGGTATTTCTTCTTGTCATTGAAATCGTAGTCTGCGAACTTGAGTTGCAGAATTTTCTCAAGTATTTCCCTAGTAAATGATACTTTTTCTGGCAATAGGGGTGTGAAGTTGCCAAAATTTTCATCCTTCGAGTCTTTTATAGGTTTGGCATTCAATTTTCTTAGTGTAATGTATGGTGGTAGAGGCAATGGAAATGTTGTGTCATTTCTTTCCATATGCATGTCCTCTGCTTCTTCTTCATTTTCTTTGATTTGTTCAACTTCTTGTTGAGGCTTGAGATGTTTCTTGTCTTGTTTCTTCTTTGTTCTATGTTCTTTGGTTGATTTCTTATGTGGAGATATATGTTATTTTTGTGATGATGCTGCTGTGTTCATACTAGCAGTTGCTACGACTACTTCCATGATTCCAGGTAAGCCCTTCACATGAAAATTATGAATAATTTCTTCCCAAGAATGCTCAGATGACATATGACAATGAAAAATTCTGCAACTTCTTCGCACTTTCAACACTTGAACTCTCAATTCAGCAAAGTTCCAAATCTGGGCAGGAAACAACTTTTTATAGCAATTATGAATATCTCACCCCATCATTAGCTTATATTTTGTTCATATTGCGTTCAGATTGTGTTCATTAATTACATATCTATCCTTAGATCTTGTCAATCTATCCTAATACAACATTCTGTGTGTTTTATGTTAACTTCCCTTTTAACAACCCTATTTTTATTTTTTCGGTGAACATTGACACATCCATATTGTAGTGAAAAACCCTTCTTACGTCGTAGCTCCTATGTACTTCGACATAATCTAGAATGTAGCGAAGTAACTTCCTACGTCGAAGCTCTCTTTCTGCAAGGTAGTTTATAGTCCAATGCCCACTTTCAACTCTAGGTGGCACTAAGACTCTTCTCCTTTCTTATTTAGAGAGAGGCTATAGGGACAAGGTTGTCCTTGTACAACTTCAAGTTGCTGCCATTTACTCTTCCTTGGATCAATTCTCCATTTAACTTTGGTAATTGAACTACGCCTCCATCAGTAATATGCTTGATAATATATGGGGGCCCAACCAATGCATATTGAATTTTCCTGGAAATTTTACAAACTTATTGTCATAAAGGAGAACAAGGTCTCCTACTTGGAACACTTCTGCCTAATATGTCTATCATGCCAAGCCTTTTCTCTTGCTTTATGTACCTTCTAATGGAATCCTGCTATAAATATGTCTTATTCCAAACTAATCAACTGCTACATTATTTCCTTCATTATCTCAGGGGCTTCCATATCTGTAAAATCTGCAATCCTCAAGATAGGGATGATGTATTCCATTAGCGTCACAACTTATTGCCCATAAAATAACCTGAATGGTGTCTGACCTATCAACCTTTTATACGTGTTCCTATAAGCCCATAATACTGCTAGAATTCTAAGGTCCCAGTTATCCCTATTCACATTGCATACCTTAGTAAGTGATCCAAAATATTATTAAATTCTTCTACAATTCCATTGGCCTCAGGGTGATAAGGGGTATTCTTTTGATGATAAAATTGGAATTCCTCAGTCAATTATTTAATAGTTTTATTTAAGATGTGGGAACCTTGGTCACTCATCAAAATATTTGGACATGCAAATCTAGACAATATATACTTAAAAATAAACTTTACAGTTGTCTCTGTGCTACAATCCCTTACTGGTTGTGCTTTAGCCCATCTTGTCAAGTAATCAGTTACCGTAATTATGTACCTCGCACCAGCCCTCTTTCCAAGTGGGTTGATGGGTCCAACAAAATCAATAGCCCACTTATCACTTTGATGATAACTTGAAAATCCATTTGTAAATGAGTAAGATTCCTGACCTCCTACGTTGTCTAGGACTTCATCTGTGAAAGGGGTTGGGAATGGATCATCTAAACATGCATCATTCAAATTCCTCAGGTCAACATAGATCTTGATTTCTCCTTGGATTTTCTTCTCTTGCACCACTTTAGGACTCACCCAATATGATTCTTCTATTGGTTCAATAATTTCTGCTGCTATCATCTTATGAATCTCTACTTTCACTTTCTCCTTAGACTTAGGGTTCAACCTGTAAGGTCCTTGTTTGACTGGCTTCGCATCAGGTTTAAGGGGGGTCTAAATGACTTCTAGATCTCCTTTTATACACTTCATCTCTAAAAACTTGGTGGGAAACAGTTTTTGGTATTCATGAAGTAGCTCTGTAACTTTACTGTGTCTCTCTTCATCCCAATAGTCTCATATTGTTACAAACTTAGGTTCCTTCTCTAATCATATGTTCACCTTCTTGGTCTTTATTGGACTCGTTATATCTGGTATTTCTGGCTCAAGTCCAGCCACTTTGTGGTATCGTTCTGATTCTGCTATGTTGATGTTGCAAGGACGTTCTTCTTTATTTGTATTAAGGTTATAGCACTATAGTGCATTTTCTATCTCCGCAGCCTAGTCAGGTTGCTTCCATGTCAGTGGGGTTACATTCTCGAAGATCTTCTTCTTAATTGTCTGAAGGGAAAAATCTATATATGGGCAATCATCCTCAAAGCTGGATGTTAATATGAAGCCATCAACCATTTTTTCCCAATTTATTTTACCATGTCGAAGCTCTATTTCTAAGTATTGGTTCATAGGGATTGTCTCTAATGTATGAATGAATCCATGTACCCATTCTTGCTATGGAATTTCCTTCCATGTTGTAGTGCATAGCTAGATATGTCTCCTAGGATCAGTTTCACCATCATATTTCATCTCCATCTCTTTATCTATCTATCCAAACCTTATCCACATTAATCTTCGGCATTCCTCCCAACATTCTATATTCTTCTTGTGCACACCCTACCATCTAGCAGGGGTAGCTTTCAGGGGTATTATTTTCTATAATCAGCAAGAAGAGTACTTACATCACCTAAACAATCATAAGAAGGTAGGTTACATACCTAAGATATCATACAACGAACTGATTTAGTAATTCTTACACAGCACCTTGTGGATATTTCATGGAGCCTATTCTTCCAGTTTACCAACTCTTATTCTAAGTCTGAGGTACAAGAACTATCATGCTCCCAAGTCACCTTTCCTTCTACAGTAGGGTTAACCCAATCCTATTCCCTTGCTATCATTTGATAGATATTATCTATATCAACTACACAATATTCTTCTCTAACTCGTTATGCATATCTTACCCCTTCTGATGGATCCAATGGAACAATTACTCTCATATTATTCCCTTAAAATATCATCTTTCTCTTCTTCAAATTAATTGTAGCTATATTGTCAAATGCCCAATCAAGTCTAAGCAATGAAAGATATGGGTTATTGTCATCAATGATCTATATTACTTCAAAATCAGCAGTAGTGTGAACTCCTTGAGTGTCCATTTTTACACTTGGTAGTCTTCCTAAGGGGAAGATCTTTTGTTGATTTTCCATCCTTAACTAAATAGGTGACCACTGTAGCTTCAGCTTACCCATTAACTCCCATGTCTACTTTGTTAAGACATTAGCATCATATCCTAGATCTACGATAACTTGATCCATCTCATCTACTCATATCTGCGCAATAATCCTCATCTCTCTTCTGGCTCTTTTTTGTCGATGAAAATTATTGACTACGCGCATCTCACTTCGCAGTGTTTCTTTGTATGCACAAGAATCTATCAATTCCTAAAGCCCTTCTACTGCCTTTTGATCTCTTAATAATTTCATACAAGTTTGCATAAAAGACTTTAAAATACCTACTTGATTTGTTGAATCTTGGTCTTGTGTCGAAGCTCGATCTTGTGTCGAAGCTCGGTTCTATGTCGAAGCTTGATTCTATGCCAAAGATGATGACACGTCGCAACTAGTTTTTTTCTTTGGATGAGCACTGGAGGTTGAAGCTCCAACATCCATAAAGATTCTCTTTGATTCCATAAATACTTCTTTTTCCTTTTGAATATAAAAAAAGGAAAATTTTCAATAGTTTTCTAACCCATGTACTTTCATATTCTTTCTTCTCATCTTCTTTATCACTTTCGGTTGTAGCTCCACTTCTAGTGACAATACTAATTCGAGGTTCATCGGTCCTCCTTTCAATGATCATCATTTGAATATTCTGTGTCGACTACTGATTCCTTTTTTCTTTCATATTTTCCATAAGTATAGGGCATTCTTAAATTACATGGCCAAAGGATTTATAGTAGTTAGATGTTGTTGTAGGGTTCTGACAATCTCTCACGAAATGACCTACCTAGCCGCAGTTATAGAAAATGATTTGTCCGTGTCCTTGACCAGCTCTAGCACCTCGGCCTCTTCCTTGGTTTCCTACTTGACCACCACATTATCCACTGCCTTCATGTCCATGTTCTTATGCTTACATTCTATAAATTTCAACACTATTCTCCATCATTAGTTCGTAAGCTCGACAATTGTTGTCATCATGTCCTAATGATTTAGAGAATTTGAAATATAGGTTCCTTGGAGTCTGTACATTGTCTTGTGTATAGCTCTTGATGGATAGCTCTAGAAGAGCTATGGGACCATCTTGAGGAGGCCAAGTGCCTGATGTTCTAGGCTTGGTGCCTGTGATTGGATTGGGATGCCGAAGTCTGGAAGGGATGTAAAGGACTTCGATGCTTGGGCTGTGCGCCTTAGTAGTTGTGGAGGGAGTGGGCCAGCCTTGCCAGATGCCCGGGGTCATTGAGTATCGGACCGGATGCCTGCCTTGGGGCAGATGAGGTCTAAGTCAGGCGCGAACCTTGGGGCCAGCCTTGGACTAGGATACAGACCGGGTCAGGCTTAGCCTGGTGCCGAAAGTGGGAAAAAGAACAGAGATTCCTTGAGATTTCCCGGGGTGTTGGGGACTTTCGATGCCTGCTGGTTATATTAGTTCAGCAGAGGGTGTTGGCAACATGAAGTTAATAAATAATAAATAACAAAAATAATAAGTAATGAATAATTCAACTTAACTTCGGGACGAAGTTCCTTAAAGTGGGAGAGTATGTAATATCCCTCCCCTTAATAATAAATAATAAATAATAAAAATAATACAAAAATAATAATTAACAATAAAAAATAATTAATAATAATAAATAAATCACTTAATAATAAATAATAAAAATAATAAATCATAAATATTAAATAATAAATAATATATATTAAAAATTATATAAAAAGAAATAAATAGTAATGACCATATTAAAGCTCTAAATAAGAATAAATAAAAATAAAACAAGAAAACTATTAAAAAGAAGGTAAAACAAGAAAGCTAAAAATCAAAAGAAAAGTAAAGAAATAAAACAAGAAAAAAAGTTGCATGCAGACACATGGAGTGTGTGCATGTGGTTCCCCTTCCAATGTTTTGTTCTATTCAATAGATGGTGAGGAAGATGAGAGACACTTTGACATTCCATCTTTCGGAGATTCTGTCTTTCATTCTCTTGGGAGAATGGTATACTAAGACCTAGGAGTCACTGGCAGTAGAACGTTGATTGAGGGCTCGGGGGTGGCCAGTTGTAGCAAGACGTTGCACAATTGAGCCTACGGTTGGGTGGAGAGTCGTCCCCAAAACCTTGTTGCGGTAAGCCTACTTCGACCACAGGTAAACAGGTAAGCACTATTCATTCAATTTGCATTTAGTTAATTAAAATCATGGTTATTGGGCTAGGTAAGTGGCACTCTCATTTAAATTAATGTTAAATTAGATATTTATTTTTTGGACTGTTACATATTTATGTAACAGTTATCAATATTCTGAGCAATGTTCACCTCTGGTCTTACATATCTCACACCACAGGCTGGATCCTGCATTTAAGGGATTCAATGCCCCACTAGCCATGTATCCCCTCAAGATAAGACATTTTTCTTTAGAATGGCCCTCAGATCTTTACTTCATACACCATAACTATTCTCTAAAATCTTTTGTTTTCTTGATATCTTGTATTTCTACTGTTAGGTTCACTAATTGACTCTCAATTTGTTGCATTCCTGCATTAGTGTCTCCTATAGGTGAAGCTTCCAACTTCATCGCAATATTTAGAGCTTTGGATTGACTTGTTATCTTTTGTTGCATCAATGGTAATCTGATATGTGGTAACAAAGTAGATATAAACCATTCCTGATGTTTCTAGGAGCTATGTCGAAGCTCACTCAATCCAACAATACCTTAAATATCGGATCAAATTACCAAACAGACTCAATTGGTTTCTGTTTAATTTCTTTCAACTCAGTGATTCACACTGACTCAGACTTCGACTTCTTAAATTATCTTATCAATGTTGCTTTAATATCTGAAAATGTTATTATCTAATTATTTGAATGCTTCATATACCATGATAATCCTCTATATCATAAATTTGTAATGAGTGGCACTTTCTTTATATTTTCATCGTTGATCTCCTTCGCGGTCCATACAAATTCACATAAAAACCAAAAATTTCTTGGATATTCTAATCTATTTCCTTTGAAAGCAAGTATCTTAATATCAAAAACCACATTTTTTCTTGGAGGGGGAGGCAGATGAGTAAGGGGAGGGGGGTGAGGGGTAAGGGGAGTAAGGGGAGAAGCAAGAGGGGGATGGGGATGAGTAAGGGGAGGGGCATGGAGGGAGTAGGGGGAGAAGGGGGAGGGGGGTGGGGAGAGCCAAAAGTACCCTTGCTATTACTGGATTATAGCTTTTGTGATCCCTTAGGCTAGGAAGGTGAATACTGCGAAGTTACTTTGTTTTTATCAGGGTGTCTATCTTCTCTTTCACTTTCAGATTTAATCAAAACAGCACTATACTTAGTATCTACAAAAGTCTTCAGGTATTTTCCATGATTTCTCTTTTTGGTATATACTCTATATCTCTTTCCTCTTTTCATTACTGCAATCTCTAGCTTAGATTTATCCTCTTTTCTTCCAAAACTCCCTTTTCATACAAAATCATCTTAATCAAAGTTTCAAGGACTTAAAATACTTACCTCGTGGTCCTTTGAAGAATCATCATTTCTCTTTGTTGTAGAATACAATTGAGTCTATTGCGAACTCAATAATGACTCCTCCCAATATGCTATCAATCTAGAAATCGACAACCCTTGAAATCCTATTGTCAGTGCTCTTGAGTTGTTGTATCAGTTCATGAGTCCACACAGTTGGTTATCCACCTTTAAACTAGTTATTTCTTTCGGTAAACCTTGATATCCACTTGTACAACTCAAAATGAAATGTGTGAAGAAAATGTCATATTTATCTGTAAAAATATACTTTTGTAAGCAAACTTTAGATGTCAGATGAGGGTTTCTATTCTCTTGATTTGTAAATTATTTTTCTTACAATTCTAGCCAATATTTATTTTCCTTCTTCAATGGGTGCCACATCCACATGTCCCTGAAATAGATCCTGACAATGGAACCATTTTTTGGTTATGATTGGGCTAAACCAGGTTCAATATATACTGTGCACCAAGAAAACCCTCAATCACTGGCCCTTTTGGCAACGACCTGCAAGAAGATCACAGTCTCACCTGAAGTGACTATGGGAGGATACAAAACCAGGTTTCTGCAGTTTTAAGGGATGCAGAGTTGTGGTATTATTATGTTTTCTTACACTTAACATTCATACATAACTTTTCCACATTATGTTAATCATTTAACATGTCATATAAAGCCATAAATCATCAATGTGTTGAAATAAAGTGCAATTGTAATAAACTGCTATGCTACAACAAATAATAAGAAAATATACAAATGAAGACACCGAATTTCTATGGTTGAACCTAATTCGGGCCTATGTCCACAAGAATTGTTGCTAATATAATGATTCTTTGTACAAAAAATAGTTCTTGACCTATGCACTAAGTTGCAGGTCGTCTATGCACTCAGCTCGAGAGCCTCACCTTATTTTCCCAAACAACAAATCAAAAAAGTTCAACCTTAACAAATACATGGATCATAAGATGATTCTATTCTTATTATTTGACCCCATATATACTATTACATCGAAGGATACATAATTGCAATACCATGGTCCAAATACCATGGACTCCCTAATACAAGCAGCTATGGTCCCAAAACACATCGATCTTTTACATTATTACAAAAAAGAGGGGCTTCACCCGAACATGAGGCCCTTATGCCACATGGTATAATCAAACTGCTCTGTTGGGTGGTCCACTTCAAACTCCTCTATGTGCTCCATAGCACGAAACGTGAAGTCTTTTCCAAAAACTAGGCAAGTTGGGCTACACCCAACAATTCTTTTAAGTATTTTTGGTCAGCTGATAGCTAAAATAAGAAGTCACAAGGTCCTCACAGCCTTCATCCACCAACTAAGCTCCTTATAATCCATACCGTTAAAGTAGAAACATAGTCATGCCAACATTTAACTATGCATAGAACTCCAACTCACTTTCTGGAGACAAGATCCACTATAAATCAAATTTGAGAGCAGTAAAACTTCCTATGGGTGAGAAATCACTTTTCTAGATGGTTCCATAGTGAGTAAAGCACTAGATTTTGAGCCCCAAGGCACTCCTGGTGGTTGAAAAACCCGCAAAAGCATCTATGTGGTTCTCTTAGTTTGACAGGTTCACAAACCCTAAGCTTCTAGTGGATCCTTTAGACTTATAGGCAAGCCTTGCTCTCTAAAACCAATTGCCAACAAGTCTCCCGTAGAGGTTTCCACAACTGGTAACCCCTCTTTTTAGAGCTCAATTAAATGTTAATATTACTTTCCCTCTCAATTTTCTCTATGTTTCTATATGAACCCCCCATATGTTGCATTCTCCACTAAAATTTTCTCCTTCTCCCTCACTTTTGCACCTCTCCTATCATGAGCTCCCTCATTTTTCTGAATTGACTAACTACCCCTATCTCCTTCAAGGCTTTCATAGTGGCGTCTCAATGGACATCGTAGCAGATGTTGCTCTCAATTTTTTGTCCTTTTCTTTACCTTTAGTTTGCTAAAGGACACTTGGGAAAACCCTTCCATTTCAATTGGATCTAATGCCTAATTAGCACATTAAGTTCTTTTCCACCAAAAAGTTTTTTTATTAAAGAAAAATCATTTCCTCAACCAACAATTTCCTTGAGCAATGGAATCTGTGTCCCTTTATCAATTATTGCAATAACTATAATTATTTACAAGAGAGAAAAAATTTAACCAAGGGAAATCGCAAGGAAGGAGGCACCACTTACCTAGTACAGATATTGTGGGCTTTACCCTTAATTTTTAGAAAATATTATTTGTGTATCCCTTACTTCATATTTGTGGAGTCCAAGAACTCTAGAAACGATGTCAATGGGGGTTATCACCATTCTAATGATCTCTTTGGTGCTACATGACACTCCACAACCTTGGAGAAGAAATCATTGATGTGGTGCAACTAACAAAGTAAAGTCTTAGGCTCCTGTCGTGTAGGAAATATGAAAGAAATTTGCAGAAAATATTTCATAGCAAGGCCCCAAGAAGTAAGCCAATATGCCCTCGTAATGTGGTTGCTAAAAACTGCATGATAGATACCTAGTCAATGCACCTACAGATAGAATAAATATAACTTGTCGTTATAATTGGCTCATTAATTTTTAAATTTTTGTTGAGGCTCATACATGTATTTTTGAAAACATGATGACCCACTTGCATGCATTAAAAGTGCTCTTTAATAATCATTTGGATAGTTCTTGGAGGATGTATCTACACAACCCATGCACTGTCCATACTCATCTCGCCTATAGTAAATTATTTAGAGCTTATTTCCCATATTTTCTATTTTCACAAGACGATCCACCATGGTATACATGCATTTTGGATTTTTAGATTGTTTAAAATATTTTATATAGTTAGTTCATTGTGGAAGAAAAAGGACGAGACTGGAAGAATGGGAGTGTTAGTGAATATGGAGTTGAGAATTGGGAAGAGATTCAATGTCCCAATCCATTATTAATGTTGAATATGGTCTCTCTCATTGAGTATATTCTTGAAGCAATAGATGAAAATTTGGCATACATCCAAGTTTGAATACCTTGCAACTCCTAAACAACAATATTTTTGACAACATTCCTACCAATAGCTTCAACAATTACTTTGGATTAAGGGATAAGAACTTATTGGAGCTTTATTAGTATGAAAACATATAAGAATAGAAATATTTTGACTTTTTTCACTTATGCCTACTATCCAAGCATACTTTCCTATTCCTTGACTCCTGTGAACTCCCAATCCTCATAAATTGCAAGCCTTCTTATACATTTCTAGCATCATGTCTTCTATTTCTACCTAGTTTATTTCTCTCCTCATGTGCTCTCTTTATTTAAATTCATTGACTTTCAAAAATGGGTTGCTGGAAGCATGATTTATTTCATACACTAGGTATAATTTATATCATGTAAAGTAAAATGATATTAGGGCCTCCACCTTCCACAACAAATACAAAAGACACACAAAAGTAGATCCAGGATTCTTTTTGGTTCCCCTACATTTCAAGGTAATTCATTCTTCATCTATATTAAAATTACATAGGCTATCATTATACATGATTATTGTTTGAAAACATTCATTTCTAATGTTTTTACCTAATTTCATAATCATTTATGATCAAGATTTGACTAGTAGATTTATGTCTAGATTTGTAAATATAGATTTAGTATTTTGGATCGAAAACTTTTCCGGAAAGGAGGGTGGCATTGTTTTGAAGTCAAAGGCCTAACGAGTAAAATTCATATATGTCCATGGTTAGTCTCATCAAGATTTAATCAAAGCATCATCACATTTAAGGAAGATAATAATCTTTGCAGGATACATAGGTAGTCCCCAACTTCTCTATTGAGTATAATTAGCCCATCTCAAAACCACAAGGAATTTTGTATTCCTTTGGTTGTAAAATTTTATTTATTAGGTTAAGGGATTCAATGTGACCCCCTTGAAATTGTATCCTATAATCAAATTATTCCATTCATATCTTCTTGGCTTCCTGATAGGTAACAACCATTCTTACCCTATTTTCTAATACCTATTAGATTTAATCTTATCAATTTGAAAATTGAAAACCACTTAGAATATTCTAATATTGTTTCTATTTTGTTGATTCTAATGTTTATGTTTTTTTGGTCCGTCACATTCAACCCAATAATGATGCCAAAATCATTGGTAGCCCGTGTCTTAGAGTCATTCATATATGAAGGAACAATAACTACAACATTATTTGTGACAATAAGTTAAGCCTCCACAATCTCTCTCATATTCATCAACACCAATGATGACATCTCTTTTGTAGCAAATTTCTTCTCCTCACTTTTTTAGTTAACAACAATCATGGACGTATCACCAGGGTATAAAATTAACTTGAAAGGCCACAACTTGATTCCATTTTGGACAGTAGATTCACCAACCAAAATTCCAACTTGTTATGTCTATTACATTTAAATTAAGACCTAAAAATAAGTGATCACCACTCTTAAGTATGAGGTTGTACATCTATTTATGATATTTCCTCGTAACAAAGTAAAATATAATGGACACAATATAAATTTTGTATATATATGACATGTTCATGTTGGGTAAATAATAATAAAATTACCGCACAAAGAGGCGCTCTACAACCCAATATGGAGTAGATGTTAGATGTGTAGGAGTTCAATACGTGGATATTTTTTAAATGCCAAGCTTATACATATGCCATGTGATGTAAAAATTTGAACTTGTTCAAATTACATTAAAAATAAAATTGAAAATCAATTAATATAAATAAAATAAATTATGTATGTATATTACATGTACCTATTGGGTAAACAATAAGAAAATGACTGCATCGAGAGGCACTTTGCATCCTAGCATGGAGTAAATGTGTAGGCATTAGATGTCAAATGTGTAGGAGTTCAATATGTGAATATTTTTTAAATGTTGTCATGTTATATTAACATTTTGACTTGTTCAAATTACATTAAAAATAAAATTCATTATTTTAAATAGAAATAAAATAAATAAAAAATAATTAATTAATAATTCAAATACATTTGAGATAAAATAGTCAATGGGGTCATGGATAGACAATGATTGGGTGCTATGTTAAGGAACTCCTAAATGTGAAGTCACTAGTTCAATTCCCGACGACGATCAGGGTGATATATTGGACATGTTGAAGATGTAGTCGTGCCAAGCTCACAAAAAAAAAGAGATAAAATAGCAAGTTTACCAAATGTTTTTGGACTCTTGCAACCCATGGTTTGACCAATAGTATTCTATCTAATGGTCAACTCACACAAAATAAATAAAATATATAAAATAAATAAAATATTAATAATTAATAATTTTAATAAAATTGAGATAAAATAGTTAATTTATTGATCGAGAATTTTTGGCTCCATGTTTTTTTTCCCATGGTATTCTTCTCTATTTTTCGAATACATTAAAAAAAGGTAATTAAAATTAAATTAGAAATAAAATGAAATAAAAAATTAATAATTAAAAATTAAAAATAAAACCGTGATAAATAGTAAATTTATGGATGGAGGTTTTTGATCTCCAAGTTTTCACAACCCATGGTTTTTCCCAAGGTATTATTCTCTAATGTAGCCTTTAAAGGTATTCTTTGATAATGTGAGACATTCATTGCAATAAAAGCTTTTGGCTACATGAAAATAAATCCTAATTTCCACAACAAATATCATAAGCCTCAACAATTTTCATATCAAATTTGGCAAAGAAAACCACTCACTAAAGTGACACTACATGAAGAATTTATAGCTCTGTGGATGCATGTCTTCTAGGTATAACTTGTGAAAAGCAACCTTGTTTACTTTGTTACATAATTTTCAACGGTTATAGTTTTCTAGGTTGTTTTGTATGCTATTCATTTTATTTTATATGTTTGAAATTTTACTCTTGAGCATGAAGGGAAATGTAAACATGAAAAAAATAATTAGTTGCATGTAGTCCTACATTTGTTTATATTTGTTTTCCTGTATTAAAATTTTTCGAAGTTTCTTAGATTAGATTGTGTCAACCATTGCTTTTAAAATTGTCCTGAAAAATCACTAGAATATGTCTCTTAGATGTTCATAACCACTTAGTTTAGATACAATTGTTATTGAGTTTTATTTAGGAGATCGAATCATAACATTAAAAATAAAATTAAACCGAGGATAGTTAATATCCTTTACTCTTAGCTGAGAAAAAAATTTATTGGGTTTTATTTAGGAGATCGAATGATAACATTAAAAATAAAATTAAACCAAGGATAGTTAATATTCTCGACTCCTGCAAAGACAAAAGTATATATTCCTATTTGCTTTTATGGTATAATATGGCTTATTAGGCTTTACTATCTAATGACATAGCTTCAAGTAAACTGTCTAAATTATCGAGATCCATCTTAACTCCATATCTATGAAGCATCAACAAAGATCAAATCTGTTGAGGTGCAAAATATTTCCTCAAGTTTTGTACTCAAAAAAGATGTTTGCACCACAAGAGATTTGATCCTTCTCGGCACTTGATAGATCCAAAGTTAAGATGGATCTAGGAAACTTATTATGCAAAAACAAATAAGAAAAGAATTAATTGTTGACGTAAGGTTTATATATCTATCTATCTATATATATGTGTGTGTGTAAACATTACTTGTGTTACGAAGTCTTTATATATTATTTTTAACAAACACACAATTTTGATTAGTTATTATATATCTCAATATTTCTCAGGCTTACTCAATATATTTTTATTAACTTGCACGAGTTATAAAGTGTTAATAGCTAGGCTTCAATAGAAGCAAAGGAATTTAGATATGGTATGAGAGCATGGTTCTCCACTAAAACTTTAGAACCATCATGGTCTTTCTTCAACTAACCATATAAGGTTGGAATTAGGTGCTTTGTAACAATAATTTCTCCATAATTCAAATCGAATCTTCTATTCCACAAATCATAATTAGAATTTACTTTTATAAGTATTGATTTAATCAATACAATTGAATTTTTACAACCATGATTCATGTTCCAACTTTCAAGCAAACATTGTATATCAAATAAGTTAAACACTTAATTTAACTAACAAATCGTTGGGCTATGGTATGCCAATATAGATGGTATGCTGATGTAGTTGTTGTAAGTTTTTTTGTAATGAAAGGAATTTTGGCATTGCCTCTTGTTAGACACTCTATTATGGAGGTATGGTTAGCATCTCTTTCAAAGGGTTCAATAATAGAGGCATGATTTTCAGCTCTGATGAGATTCATTTTACTAGTATTTTGTAGTTTATTGGTACTAATATATCATCGTTTGAGAAATCCAAAGAGATGATGATTTCAACTTCATGAGTCATTTATTTAAAACTATTTGTTTCCAATTTATCTATGGCTAATTTCGGATAAGAACCATTGTATTGGTATTTATGAAGAATTCCTCATGAACTTCAATATTTTTAATCCAGATTTAATTCCAAATTTATTAAATTGAAAAATATAGGGTCATTGTATTTATAAGTATAAAATAATTTATCAATGTATTTAAGCTCCAACATAACTCAATATCTAAACCTCCAAAAATTATATATAATCTCAAATAATAAGCAAAATATAAATTGATAAGTAACAACCAGTGAAGTTATTGTCAAGTTTTGAAACTGAAATTCATCACTTAAATTTAATCTATTCTCTCATGGTATTTATCACTATGAACATGATTTTGTACCATATTATGCATACATTAGGTAGAGAATGGAGCATATATATTGACCATTGCTCACTAGTATATTTATTAATTCATGCCTCTGCAAACTCCATATATAGGAAACCAAATATATTTTCTACAAGTAAGCAATTAGAACACTTTACATTTTGATCGTACATTTCTATGATATTGAAGTTAGCTACAATCATCATTGCATATGTAATAAGTGTTGAGTATAAATATAGAAATGGTAGTAAGAGTGTAATATTATTTACAAATAATCTCTCATAGTATATACATAAATAGGCATGGTAAATTAAGGAAATTCATAAATTTATGTATTTAACACGATGGTTATTTTTATTTGTATTCAAAGGTTACTTTTTTCTAATATAATCAATAATTGGAAGTGGGAAAAGCTAGTTATTAATTTAGAATGTAATATTTGATTACTATTAATTATAATATAAAAAATTACTATGATTGTATTTCCATTAGCCTAGATCCATTTTTATATTTAGATCTATCAAGCATCGAGAGGGATTAAATCTTTTGTGGTGCAAACCTCTTTTTGGGTTGAAAAACTTGAGGAAATGTTTGCACCTCAAGAGATTTGATCCCTCTTGACGTTTCATAGATCCAGACTTAATATGGATCTAGGTTGGTTTGATATATATAATATGAGTAGTTAAGACACTATACTTAATCTTTGTTGTTTGACTATGAAACCTAATAAACTTTGTTATACCATAAAACCCAATAAGACTATATACCTTTGTCTTTGCAGGAGTCAAGAATATTAACTATCCTTAGTTTAATTTTATTTTTAATGTTATTATTTGATCTCCTAAATAAAACTCAATAACAATTCTATCTAAACTAAAAGTCAAGGATAATAACTATCATTGATTTAATTTTACTTTTAATGTTATCATTAGATCTCTTATAAAAATTTAAATAACTGTATCCAAGCTAAGTTGTTATGAACATTTGAGAGACATATCCTAGTGAATTTTCATGCAGAGGTTAAAACCAATGGTTAACAAAATCTAATTTCAACATCTCCAATAAATTTTAATACGAAAAAATTAATATAAACAAAATGTAGGACTGCATGCAACATATTTTTTTTTGTTCTCACATTTCTCTTCATTCTTAGGAGTAAAATTTTAAACATATAAAATAAAAGAATAACATAAAAAATAACTTGGAAAAATATAATATTCAAATGCTATGTAACAAAGTGAGCAACATTTTTTTTCTCAAGTTTTACCTAGAAGAAATGCAGGTGCAAAGCTATAAAGTGTTCATGTAATGTGCCTTTATTAAGTGTTTTTCTTTGCGAAATTGGATATGAAAATTGCTTAGGGTTATGGTATTTGTTGTGGAAATTAGGATTTAGATTGATCTATAAAAAAGTTTTTATTGCAATGAATGTCTCAAATTAGTGATAAATACCTTTAAATAGGCTAAATTAAATAGGCTACATTAGAGAAAAATAACATTCGAAAAACAATGGATTGTGAAAACTTGTAACGCAAAAAATTCCATCTGTAAATTTACTATTTATCTCAATTTTAGTTTTTATTTTTAATGAATAATTTTTTATTTTATTTTTTAAATTTATTTTTTTTTTTATGTAATTTGACCATTAGAGAAGAATACCACTGGAAAAACCATGGGCTATGAAAATCTAGCGCCCAAAAATATCCAATAAATTTACTATTTTATCTGAATTTTAATTAACTTATTAGTTATTACTTTTTTATTTCTTTTATTTTTATTTTTTATTTTATTTTTAATATAATTTGAATAATTCAAAAGGTTTACATAACTTATGTATGCTTATGAGGCCGACATTTAAAACGTATTCACATATTGAATTCCTACACATCTAACGCTACACATCTACTACATATTGAGATGTAATGCACCTATTGAAATTATGATCAAATCATTATTGATTTTTAATGTAAAGAGTAATATGTTCCATCCTAAACTATATTTCTATTTACATAAATACGAAACCTCAAAGCTTTGCATTTCATTCCAAAAGTCAAAGGTTACTTTTCCAATTGCGAAGATGGCTAAGAAACCAATACATATGAATAACCTCAATTAGAAGTAAATATTCAATATCTATTTTAGAGAGCTAGACACTACACATTGCTACATAGTAAACTTAAATCTAGTAACAATAGAAATTGAATCGTGATGATGCCCATACCAATGACTTAATGTTTCTTTTGATTTTCATTCAATATTGTTATTGAGATGGTATGTAAGCCTGGTATATTGTAATTTTTCAAAATGTTATTAATACATCTAAGTATGGTTAAGAAAAATATAAATTGGTGTATTACAATGTACAAAGTATGTTTAATGTGTTGTTGCAATGAGGAGATATAGGATATATTATTAGATGTATATCAACTTTTGAGTAATTTTAAAACTCGATTTATTTTTCCATATTTTCTATTAAGTGGGAATGATTGTTAAAATCAATTCCATAACTAAAATATACTAATAATGTGCATATTTAGAGTTTTCAGTGATTTTTATTTTTACAGAATGTGTACTTATTGAATTAATAGGAAAGCTATCTAGTTAATTGTGATATATAAATTATAGTCAAGAAGAATTTTAGTATTGATGATGGTTGTAATTATCTATTTGTCTATTGTGAAAAGATGTCAATGGAAAAAGAATCCAAATTCCGGATATTCAATTTAGAATTTAGGTCTATCCTATTGATACAGTACACTTACGATTCTCATAAGATGTTGAGAGATTTTAAATTAGAATTTAAGTCATAAAGAATTATAATATTATAATATTGTTAGAAATTGATGTTGCATTAATAAACTAATAATAAGAACTCACATAAAGGTGTATTTAACCAATCCACCATAGATAAATAGATAGATAGATAGATAGATATATACACGACATTTTAGTTTATTAAATAGAGTTTATGATACACGAACATATATATATATATATATATATATATATATATATATATATATATATATATATATTTAGTTTATTAAATAGAAGTTGTGACACACACACACATATATACTCAATCGGTTGATTAGTATTTCTTTGCACTCCTACAAAGCCTTGTTTATGAATGTGTGTGATTTTGACATCCCTTCATTAATTAGTAATTCATGCATTTTTCATTTTTTTTGACAACTTTTCAAGTTCCTCTTGGGAGCGTGTTTCACCAACATCGCTAATACCTCTTTCAGAATATATGCCCATATATTTAACTTGTTTCATGTTATATTAGAAATAGGATTGGATTTTATTCAAATGGATTGTCACATGTATCCAAATAGTTCTTGTTATCTCAATTATTTTATTTAAAATTGGCTACTTTTAAGTATTTAACATACATCTTTTCCTCACTAAAATATTGCTAAGATTTTCCAAAAAAAATGAGACACATGATCAACTACATTGGTTGGTTCAATTTGATAGGTAGTTTTCCATTTTGAGGAGGGAATTAATGCCTCTCATTTATTAGGTCATACATATTTTGTTGTCAATTTCTTTCCACTAAAAAAATTAATTGTAATGAATTATTTGTTTGGGTGAAATTAGTTTTAATTATCTCCATTTTATTCACTGTAGAAATTAAAGGATCAAATTCTAGATCAATAGTGTTCATGTGTCTTCTCTTAGGTTCCATCCTCACTCTAGCATGAGATTTAGTATATTTTATATTATTTGGTTTATATTGAGTTAGGAATAAGCTAAATTGGAGCTAAATTCATTTACATGTTGTAACAAAATAATGTCTACAGTTGGTTGATGATCATGAAGGATCTTATGCACTAGTTTATCAAATATTAGTAAAATCTATCGATGGTTTGTTTTGTCACCCCTAGAGACAACCCTTGAGTTGAGGAGAAGGGTGAGTGCCTAGGATATATTACATTCTCTTGAAGATAAGTTGGTGTTTCTCAAGAGATAAATGTAAAATGATTTAGATATGGTTCAATGACCTTACACAGAGGAAAATAATATTTTATACATTGACAATATTTATTCCTAAGACTTAATGCTTAGTCATTGTGGCTAACTCACATATAGTGAAGCTTATTTAACTATTTTAGTATAGGTGAAAGAAGAAATGGAATAAAGAAACATAATGCAAAGGGCTAGTGATAGAATCATGTGCACTAACTTCCAGTGGAATTATAAAGAGTCAGAATACATAAAGAATTATATTTGTTCTAATATAATATTTAATTTGATTTCTTGAATATTGTTATTAACACATTATGATTGAACTCTTCTATGAGTTGTTTAAATCGGTACTAGATATGAGCACATTGATATGTTTTTGATCTACATAGAGAAGAATTAATTGAGGAAATTAAGCCAACTCTTCCCCCCTATCTGAGCTCCTAGGGTGAGAAATTGAGATGTAGGGCTCATGGGGTTGGGGGATCTATGGAAAATAGGGTATCACCATTATCACTTACCCATAGGGTGGAATATGTTTCTCCCCTATCTTGGTCTATGCAGAGTATACCCCAATTGGCATCATACCCGCAAGCTAGGTTTGTTGGGATTATTGCTCCCATCTGGCCAAGGAGTTGAGAGAGCTTGGAGGTGTGTGACCTAAGCTGATTATGATACAGGTTTTCTACCACATGACTCTTGAGGGTCATTATCGGGAAGATCGGTGGGAAATATAATGGATGATATATTGTTGATCAACATATGGTGGAAGATGTTTTCTCCCCTAGGCTATGATTCCTATTGCTCGATATAGGATGTAAGATATTTTATGCCCTTTGAGATGACATGAGGTGAGAGTGTCCCATAGGACCTTCCTCATTTTCATTGGATTCTAGGTTGAGAGTGAGCTCCTCAATGTGGTTTTTTGTTGAGAGATGACCTTAATGTCATTCTAAATTGACATAAGATCTCTGATGTTGTTGATGTGAATTATAGGTGGTAGCTTAAGCTCCCCTACAATGTCAATTTTTTCTTCTTTTATATTCAAGTGTGTTTAGCATATGAGGAGAGACAAGCAAGAGATAGATAGGGATAATCATAGATGAGCCGAGATGAGAAATGTCGACATTTGATGATGAGATATTTAAGATAGAATATGCTTTGATGAAAAGACACTTGCGATGATTACATGATGCAGTTGGAATTTATCCCTAGATAAGAGGTAGTGTTAATCTGGAAGCTTAGTGAAAATACCAATCATGGGACTATATTCCTCTTTTTTAGAGGACCAATTTTAATTATTGAAGAGTTCAATTTAGACAAGGGAAAGTTTATTTTTGAAGAAAAGGCCACATATGCACAAAAGGACAGGCTGGCCCCAAAGAGAGATTGAACACCCTTGGATGACTATAAATACAAGTCAAGTGACTCTCATTTGGACATCATCATGATCATTCTTTGGTTTATCTTGCACAGCTATGAGGTGATTCACATAGATTGGTTTGTATGGGTCTGAAATTACAGGGTCCGAAGCTTGCACATGAGATATAGGGTTTTGGTGTCCATCCATAGGGATGATGAAAACAACTTTTGGTCACAACCACAAGCACACATACTCATGCATGTGGTTGGAAAGCTTCAACCCCACAAACATATACTCTTTGTGTGCAATTGAAAACTAGGGTTTGAATTTTGTAGTTGACCGCAGAGTTTGGAAGTTGACTGCAGGCTTCTAAATCAGGGTTTTGATTAAGACTAGTGTTGGGTTTATCTATTAGATATAGTTTAGTTAATTTTGTTGGATATTCTTGTGGATAAATGAATGGATCATTGTACTCTATTTTTTTGAATCATTAATGACAATCTAATAAGAAGAAGAATTTGAAAAGGTTTTCCCCGTAGTGGTTTTTTCCTTGGTCTCTGAGCAATCTTGGTGTCTCTGTGTGAATGATTTTCTTATATTTTTCTTTTATGTCCCCCTGCATTAATGATGATATTTTTATTTCTATACAATTGCATATGTTTCTTAATAATGTAGTAGAACGAAATAATTATATTGTTATTTCTATACAATTGCATATGTTGCTTAATAATGTAGTAGAACTAAATAATTATATGATGTTATGCAGTGAATTTAATATGAAAATGAAGAAATGAAATTTTCTAAAGAAAATAACAATATAGACTTAAGAAAATTTAATAGATTGAAGATGGCCACTCTTGCTTTCTTAATCATAGAGTAATTGTGGACTTTGAAGTACTTCTTCATCCCTAGAAGTCATGCTTCTGCTTCTTCATCCTTCATCACCTCTCCATAAAATGTAGGATACTTTGCCTTCTTGAACCCTTTTGGAACAAATTCATTTCCATTCCTTCTTTTCTGGTACTTGCTTCTCGTTTTAACACTAGACAACTAGTCATGACTATCCATTGTCCGTTTTTAGAGTTCTTAAAGGAGTTTCGCCTCTTATTGTGTCCTCACTTGACTATCTATGCCTCTTTTTATACCCACCACCTTCCGAACCATTATATCTCAACTTTTATTTCCAAAGTTTCCTTGATCCCTCCCTAAACTTGTATCTAACTCCCAATTCATTTTTTCTTTTCCTTTATAATTCTGAGAATATTTGCAGTATGACTACAATGAATTCTTCTTGTTTTTCTTAAGTTTGGGAAATCTTTTTATTGTCATCTTTGCAACTCCTTAGCCCAACCCTTATACTTCTAAGAGTATCCATCTAGTAAGAGGAACCTTATTTTATTCTTTTCTATATTGGTTCCTCTTAATGACCATGCTATAATCTATCAGTGCTACATTGCACCATTCTACTACTCATCTCTTGTTCTTTATTGGTCATGGTGTCCTCTTGTCTTTTTTCATACACACACATTGTTAGAGAACCCAAAACATGGATACATACTCTTAACCATCATCTTAGTTCAATCAATATAGGCCTATGAGTGTAAATCTATATGGAGCATCATACTTCAATTTAACATGTTTATTGAAAACATTAATTATTCAAAATCAATATTCACACCACATATAAATCACATTCACATGCTACTATAAATCAATAACATAAATCAACCTACATACTACACTCTAAGATAAATCTTAACACATTATCCCATAATGTTGGGGTCCCCACTCATTTCCATCGGTCTAATGTTAAATCTTCTGCTCTGATACCACACTATAATTCTCCCTCGCTCCCCTTTGTACCTTCCAATATGAATCGAGGTGTTATCAACCTATCACAACCTCCATGTTCCCAATATGGAAATGGGTTTACACCATCCTATTCAGCTCGTCGAGGGCTTATGAATGATATAAAGTTTATAGAAATCTGATGCGTAGATCAAAAGTTACGGAAATTTTAAGTTTGGTCATTCAACTATTACCAAATTAGCAAACAATGCTACAGGGAATTTCTTTGAACTAGCTTATGAGGAACTTACAACCCACCAATAGTCCTTGTTATTACCTATGCTAAATCACCATGCCACCACACATTTTCCAAATAATATAGGTTAAACTTCCATACCGCTAAAACACTGATTGAATTCTCTCTATCTCTACAAGGACAAGTTCCATTCCCCTACCTTGTTAACCATGATGTCCACCATCTTTATCCACTTCAATGAAACTTTTCTCTGTTAAATGTTAGGATTGATTTCCCATCTCCCAGACTTGTCAATTGTGACCTACCATACAAGTGTGAGCTTTGAATCTCATGGGGTTTGTAACCCTCGAAGGTATCACTCTGACATCATATGGATATGTGGCCCCCCCTGAAGGAAGCATGTGTCATCCATATACATGCCACATGTCCACCAAAAAGGCCATTAATTCCTACCACATGCCACACAATCTACATGCCACATCAACTTCTCATCCACATCATTCTACCACCTAGGCCCCCATCCTAGGTCCTATTAGGGTCCTGGGTCCTTGTGCAACACAAAAATTCTAGTTATAAAGTTTTCGAGAGTTCTCGCCATGGACCACTCATAAAGTACATACATGTCATCGTGCCTTGTCCCAACACTATGATAATGGTCTTCGTAAGAATTTGTAACTGTGAAATGGAACTTTCCCATCCTTTTATGGAAGGACTTTCTATCTCACGACTCCCATCTATTAGAATGACTATGGATGTCTCCCCCACTTAGCTCTTGAGGCATGACAATAGTTTATCCATTAAGTGAAGGGAAAATTCTTTGTCAAATTCCTTCAATACTTATATAATCATGCTTCTCTCCCTTCAAAGCTATGATAGAAGCAAAGCAGTTTTTTGGCTCTCAAATACATAGCTTATGGCTTCGTGGTCTCCTACCTATAGGAGTTGCACTAAATTAGTCCCAAGGGGATGCTAACAATATTTTTCCACATTAATCACAAGTCATTTCAACCTTTTCATAGGTGAAATAATCAACCATATGATCTTATAGATAAAAATGCTTAGAAAACCAACCCATTGGTTATTTGACCATTACATGCACATATTATTAAGTGACCAAAAATGAGTGTAAGTAAATAAGCCATACAAAAGCATCACAATGTTAGAGGGCTTACCTTTCCCTCATATAAAATTCATAACACACTGAGTTATAACATGTATAAAGGTACAAAAACTCTTGGAAGACCAATCTAATAATGCATTTCAAATGGATGAGGAATATTTACATTACGCAAATATGGCAAACAACTGGTCACTTATCTTAATGTTTAGATGACTAGAACTAGGAGAGTGACTTCAACTCTCCTACCAACCATAGGCTAACTATGTTGCTTCCCTTTCTTTTAGTTAACCACCCTTGATCTAGATTCAGAGCCTAAGGAGTGAAGTGCTCCAGGGGTTAACATTAGTCACATGAAAAATCACCTCGGAATCTAGAGTCTACAATGGCTCCACCTTTCTTGTAGGAATCCAAAGCACACAAGTTATCTACCTAATGCAATGAGTTTAGGGATTCTATAACATCTAAATCTCTACCCCACATCTAGTTCATGGAATCTAAAACAACCATAATTCCACCCCATAACAATTTCAGGGAAACTAAAGCACCTAATGATACACACGATGAACACTACATGAGTCCATAGTTCCAAGCACGTGCACCCACTTAACAGTTTAGGAATCCAAAACAACAATGCCTCCTCATATATCTTACAGGGATCCAGAGAACACTATGCATTCCACCTAATAATTTACATGGCAATCAAGAGATATCTTCATTGCTATTAATTCATATTAAACAATCTAAAGATCATAAATCTCCACCTGAACAAGAAAACAGGTTCCAAAGTGCTCTACTCCACCTTTTATCACTTCTATTTAGTGTACCTCACCTCTTGTTGTCTACTTCCTTTCATCCTAAGTGATCCATAATTTGTATCCTTGCGTCCCCCCACTTTAATGAATGAATGCGTCCTATCATGAAAACTGCCCCCAATTATTTTCCTTGCATCCTCCATTTCTAGCACACTATTATGTGACGTGTTGGGTAGAG
Source organism: Pinus tabuliformis (assembly GCA_031772625.1). NCBI lineage: Eukaryota > Viridiplantae > Streptophyta > Pinopsida > Pinales > Pinaceae > Pinus > Pinus tabuliformis. The sequence goes on along the minus strand of CM062809.1, from coordinate 565,634,971 downwards.
CAACCTTTGCCATGGAAGTAGGATGGATCTTCCTTTTTCCTCAACACCTATACTTTTCCTTAATGTGACCATAATTTTTTCCTTTTTCCATATGTTAGCCTCCTATTGCAATAGGTTTCATAATTCATGATTGACTATTTACATGCCAAATATGTCATCTTGTCATGCTGCAAGGTTCCATATTTCCAAGAAGTTCCATTTTGAAGAATTATACCATTTTTGAAGAGCTTTACAGATAAGGGAAAGCCAAACAGCTTAATCTTGGCTTCCCTAGGTTTAAATTGCTTGTATTAGAAGATAGATAATGAATATCTGTCCAAACAGCGTAAGCTTGGCAGATCAGTAGCTAGGTAGATAAATGAAGGAGCCCAACTGCTTAATCTGGGCCCTTGGAAGAGATAAGGGTTGATTTTAGATAAGAGGGCAGTTAAAAGAAAAGAAGACAATCAGGGTCTGCAAGTCTAAGTGCACCCATTCAAAAGGAAGAAAAAATGCTAGGTAAGTAGGCTGGGTAAGTAGTTTTGTGGTTGCAGAATCAAACTATGTGATCCATTTCATGTTTTCAAGTGTTATATCTATTCAGATCACAATTATGAGGCAGTTTTTCATTTGGAAGAGCTCAAACGAGGCATGTTTAACTCCCCCTTCTTCTTATTCCCCGAATCATTCACTAACCTCCCCAAAGAGGTCAAGATCTGCTTGATATCTCTTAAGTTTTATCATTTGTCATATCATTGGCCTAAGTAAAGGTTTGCTTTGCTTAGGAATACTCTTCTTCACTCTATAAGTCAATTTTCCCTTTTAAGTGCCCTAAGATCTCTAAACTTAGTGCTTTCTTGTCATTTTCATATTAACTTCTAACATTATTATGTAAATCCCTATCTATTTCCCCTCCCCTTACTAAAAAGTACTAAATAGCTCCCCTAAATACATATCCCCTCCCTCTGGTTGAAAGATAACCTTGACTATTCTTGGGAATTGCTAGGCTTGCCTGAAACTTAGCCAGAACCCTCGGTTGCCTCTCAAACCATCTTCTAAATGAATTAGGACTCATTCCTATGCATAAAATTCCCCTCCAAATGTAGAAAATCCATCTTTGGCCGTGTTTTACCTTTACCAAGGCATAAACCCCTTTTTTTTAGCCATAAACCCTTCTCAAAGCACATAAAACCCCTCTCAAGTACCTTTGAACTCCTCCAAAGCTTGAAATTTCTTTTTTAGGTTATCAGACCCCTTTCGAGGCCTCAAAAACCCATATTACCCAAAGTTTTGACCCCCCCCCGCACATAAATAAATGATAAAATATTCAGCGGGCCCCATGCACAAACCTGCCGCCAGCTCCGCGCTCCGTCAGCCCTCCGATCCACCCTCCCAGATCCGACGGCCCTCGGCGATTTTGGAGCCGCCCCGACATTCGACGGTTAGCCTCCGATAGGCTAGCGGTTTCCCCACCGTACAATGGACACGTGTCCGCCCTTGATTGCATCAGAGCTCCTCTGAAAATTACCGCTCTCGTACAGAAGGTGGTCCGATGAAACCACAAACCCCCTTCTATCTCTCCGCCCCTGACGTCAGCGCCACGTCAGCGCTACGTCACCTCTGCGTCGACCCCCCACTGCTACGTGTCACTGCCACCGCATCTGCCTCCGTCCCTACCCCGCCACCGTGTCCTATGCCACATCACCTTGCCATACTGCCACGTCACCCTACCGTACCGAGACCCACCGCTGACATCATGCTGACGTCATCACCAAAAAAGGCGCGGAGTGCGAAAATTGCAGCAAAGGATGCCTGGAATGAAAAACTGAGGCAGTTTTTGATGCGTGATCGCTAAGAAAAATTGATCAAAATGGAGGGCTTCTCATGGCTTGGCTACCTGCAAAACCCAAATATTCGCGAAAAGCAACAAGATTTCTTCAGGAAGGTTCATATTCAATCGACCAGCGCCGATAACACTCTAAGAGGCCACAAAAAGCATTTGCAGCAGTTACTTTTTGCCTTGAAAGGGCAGAAAAGGGACGATTTGACAGTTTCAAGCACATCAAGGGAGAGAAAGTGGCCTGATTCAACTGTAATAGAGTATCAAAGGAAAGATAAAGCCCAGATTAAATAAAAGAGTATCAGTGAAGCAGCAAAGAGTATCAGATCGGCAATATCAAAGCAGGTGAACATTAAAGGCCCCCAAGCAAAGCCAAAGAAAGCGGTGAAGCCATTTAAGACTCTCAAATCATAGTTAATGCACATCAAAACCACTCAAGAGCAGGGGATCAAAGCCCAAAGCACATTTATGGCTAAATGAACAGCACAGAGCCATAAGGACATATATTAACTCATTTTGATGCAGCTGCCTCCAGCGCAGCTCAAATAAATATCTTCTTGCATTAATTTCAAGACAAGATTAGGTTAAGGAACTCATTTCCCTCAGACCTATTTAAGGTCTACTGTAATAGATATTTTTAGATATTTTCTCTATATAAACCACCCTAATTCATTGTTTAAAGGGTTGGTTGGTTGATAATCCTCATTCGAGACTTGCGTTGTATTTTTTGAGAAGCTCTGTAATCAAAGACTGCTGGAATGCTTTGGATAAAGAACTGACTGTTGTGTTATTTAATGGCCAAAGAGTGACTGTGGAATTCCTGTGCTACTACATGGCTCAATAAGTGTTTTCCTACCTCTATTTACAATTTACATATGTTTATGCACCATGGTGTTACCATCTAAATAGCAAGAAAAAAGAATAGCTTAGGTTTTGCTTGACTGCACCCTGTGCTTAGTTCTTGTTATTTCTATATGTTTTCTTCAGAAATGGTTATGAATATGCATACTTAAATGATCATGTTTACCCTTTTTCTTTCACATATGATTGTTTTTTAGGAATTCTTGACTGCTCCTAGACAAACTTTCATCCACCTTCCCTCTCCGTTAGCTAATGAAAGATTCTTAGTTGCCTTTCATCTCTGACCTTCATTCCATATTTATTCCAGCCTGATATTGTTTTGTGTGTAGATATCCTGCTCTATATTCCTCTTGTGACCAAGAAAACGCAACAGCAAGCCCTAATCCATGACTCCATGCCCAATGGTTTGAACTTCTCACACTATGCATCCCAACTCTACTTGAAAATATCGTCCTTCCCACCAAAATCAAAACAAAACCCATGTACACCATAACTAGCCTAAAATCAACTCAAAACAAAGTTAAATATTAAAGAGAGAGCCCTCTCTGACTGTAGGTAGGCTAGGACCTGCAGCCCAAAGATTGGTTTGTGGTTACCTCGGCCGTGTCCCTTAAGGAGCCAAGGGACAACCTGAGTGATAACATCATTGGCGACTCCACTGGGGAGCTTATTTAGAAAATTCCAAAAAACAAGTTAGAAGCTGGCTCCCAAGAAGAAAACACATAATACTAGGTCAAATCTAGACCCAAATCCACCAGCTGTTTTTGAAAATCCCAATTTAATCTCTAGAAACCTTAGCAAACAAAAACAAGTAGAGTTTGCAGATTCTAGTCCTGAAACAGTTTAGCTAAGCTGTTTTCCAACCCCTGTTAAAGTTTTGTTTCGTTCAAACCCTACTTCCCCTTGTTCATCATCCACCTCTCCAAGCACCTTTTCCACACCTCCATTCACTTCGCATACTACCACTATCACCACTGTTATTACTGCTCTTCTAGTTGTTCCAGTCGTTCCACTTATCCCTGTAAATATGGCTAACAGATATGCACCTTTACAGTTACATGCAAATCCAGGGGCTATGCCTCAGGATTATCAAACCAAAATCACATATTTTGAAGGTACTGGTTCTGGCACAGCCCTGCAACATACCAAGAAAATGCAGGACTATTTTGAGAGTTATGAAATAGATGATGATAGTGTAAGAATGAAGATTTTTGTCCAAAGTTTAACAGGAGATGTAAGGCCTTGGTTTAGAGCACTTGCTGCAAATTCCATAGCTGACCCAGAGGCCCTTTACCAAACATTTCTTAACAGATGGGAGAAGAAGAAGGACCCTCTGCACATATTATCCGAGTACGACACTATCAAAAGAGGCCCTCAAGAAGCCGTCTTAGACTATTGTGCCAGGTTTAACATTGTTTACAACGTTATTCCACAAAACCTTAGACCTCCACTTGATCTTGCTTTATACAAATTCCCTGATGGATTTGGTTCAGACATGGCTTATCAGTTAAGGGAAAGAGCCCCTCAAACCTTAGCCGACATGCAGAATGTAGCTGTTAGTGTGGAGGCAAATCTGATTGCCAAGCGAAATAGAGCAAGAGCTAAGAGAAGAACCACTTTTAAAGATGAACCTTCAGCCTTTGAGCAAAAATTGGACACAATCATCAAAGGCATGGACAGCTTTAAAAACAGAATGGGAACTATTGAAAGAAAAGCCTCATGGGAAGGACAACAAAACAATCCTATCAGAAATCCAAACTTTAGAAAAAATCAAAACCCAAACGTTGGAAGGGCAAGTCTTGACCATGATATAAGACCTCCTTTTCATGAAAACTATGCTGAAGCATCCACATCTAGTGAGCAAACAGAGGACACTCACATAAACTTGATGGGTTTGAAGAGTGAACAACAAATATTCCTAACCCAAGAAGACCAAGATGACCATGATATAAAGCAATTTCAGACCAAGTCTGGAGAGTCCTTTGACTTCAAACAAGGCTATGATTCAGCTATCTATGAAGTCCATAAACAATACAAATTGAGAACAAGAACCATTGATGTGTCTGATCCCATCAAGCTAAAGGATGCCAAGCAAGCTAAGAAAGTAAAAGACAAGGCCGCTATCACAGAACCTGCTGATAAAACAGATCCAAAATTAAAGGAAGTGACCATAGAGGATGTATCTGACATGCAGCCCTCTAGTAACCAGCCTTTTGTACCCTCTCCCTCAAAAGACAATGCAAATAGCACTCCTCAAGGCTTTCCCAAAACAGAACAATCTCAAGAAATCACTGATAACCAAGAAAAGATCACTGAAGATACAATTGAAAAGGAAAAATCTGCCAGTCACAATACTAAAACACAGTCAGAAAAACCTTTTGATTTAGAAGCAGAAATTGGTAAATTAAAGATATCTATTCCTCTCTCTGAGCTTGCCAAACATGATGTGTATAGACAACAAATCAAAAGATCACTGCAAATGCCAGAGAATAGGGATGATGTTAATGTCTTAGATAATCAACCGGAACTACTTTTTGGTCCTGAAGTCAATGGTAAATCAGGACATGGAGTTGTTCTACCCTTTTATGTCAGTTTGCACATTCATGATAAAGTGTTGCACAATGCTATGTTTGATTCAGGTGCTTCACACAATCTAATGCCCAAAGTTGTAATGGAAAAGCTAAACCTTAATGTCACTAGACCCTACAAAGACTTATTCTCATTTGATTCTAGTCAGGTCAAGTGTTTAGGCTTAATCAAAGACCTTTGTGTGTCTTTAGTCCAATTTCCCAACAAATCGATCCTAATGGACATGGTGGTTGCTGACATTCCACCAAAGCATGGCATTCTCTTATCAAGATCTTGGGGAGCAAAACTCCAAGGATCTCTCCAGCTAGACCTCTCCTATGCCATTATTTCAGTCTTTGGGCAACCAAAGAGACTGTATAGAGAAACACTGATGAAGTATGTGGTAAGTAGTGAGGAAAAACCCCAAAACTTTCCCATTTACTCAATCCATTCTGATATGGATTCCTTTATATTGTTCAATGATGATAGTTGCCCTCTCACTGATGAGAAGCCTTTGCCTTTAGAACAAGAAACATGCATCAATCAAGAGTCGTTTGCCCATACCTGTGAAACTGTTAAAACAATTAGTGCAACCAGCATACAAGAAGAACCACATGAAGCACAAAACCTAAGTCCGCCCAATCCTAAAATGACTAAAACTCTTAATACTAACCACAAGCAAGAAATCACATGGTATTTAGAGTTTGATGGTTCTGTTAATAAGCTAGGAGCAGGGGCAGGAATATGGATTCAAAATAAACATAACAACCATGCAGAGGGTCATGCTTACAGACTAAACTTCAAATGCACCAACAACATGGCAGAGTATGAGGCCCTCTTTTTAGGCCTTAAACTGCTCAAAGCTCTAGGAGCTGCAAAAGTGTCCATTCTAGGTGACTCCAATTTGATCATTCAACAGATGAAAGGTAACTTTGTTACTAATGACAATAAGCTAAGAGCTTATAGGTCTGCTGCCACAGAAATACTCAATTCCTTCACCGATTCCAAGCTTGCTAAGATTTCTAGAAGCCATAACATGCATGCTCATAGTCTAGCTACTTTTGCTAGCACTTGCAAGCTGCCCTTTGAGCCCAATTACCACTTTACTGCTGAGATAAAGCACAGGCCTGTTGTCCCTAACAATATCAAAGATTGGCAAGTGTTTGAGGATGATGCTCAAATCAACAATTTTCTTACCTTACAGTAAGAATTATCAAGCTCAAACATTGATGAAGATGCCATGGATGACCCACAACAGCAAATGAGCCAAAATGAGAAAACTATAACAGCTGAAGCAACAAATCAAATGCTGCACCCAACCATTTTTTATGAGAAAAACATGCAAGAGTTGAAGCAAATGCATTTAGATGAAATAGCTGAAACAGAGGCCGAAGTGATTGATTTAAAGGACAACTTTTTACCTGCTGGCCTCACTCCATTAGAAGACATATTTGATTCAAACGATGTCCCCAAAAAGCCAAAGATGCAGCCCTTAAACGCTGCTGTGGAAGACTGTAATATTGGGACAGCAGAGAAGCCCAAAATGATTAAACTGTCCAAGTCTTTGCCTCCCGATCAAAAACCAAAATATGTTGATTTATTTAAAGAGTTTCAAGATGTATTTGCCTGGAGTTATGAGGACCTTAAGTCCTATGACACCTCTGTTATTCAACATACCATTCCCTTCAATCCAAATCAAAAGCCCTTCAAACAGAAACTAAGGAGAATCAATCCTGTGCTTCTCCCTTTGATTGAGAAAGAAGTGAAAAGAATGTTTGAAGCTGGTATCATAGCACCCATTAGATTTTCAGAATGGGTATCCAATCTTGTTCCCACAAGGAAGAAAACAAGGGAGATTAGACTATGTGTGGACTTAAGAACTCTGAACCAAGTCTCCCTTAAAGATCACTACCCTCTGCCAAAAATGGACCACATTCTACAAAGAGTAGTGGGGTCTTCAAGAATTTCTTTGCTAGATGGCTTTCCAGGTTTTAATCAAATACTTGTTCACCCGGATGACCAAGACAAGACAACCTTTACAACACCATGGGGAACATTTAAATATGTGAAGATGCCTTTCGGACTAAAGAATGTAGGTGCTACCTTTCAAAGGGCCATGGACATTGCATTTGCCAAAGAAATCCATGATTTCCTAGTGGTTTACCTTGATGACCTAACCCCTTTCTCCAAATCTGATCAAGAGCACCTAAAACATTTTAGACAAGTGTTCCTAACCTGTAGGAAATATGGAATTTCCTTGAACCCCAAGAAGTCTTTATTTGACCTTGAAGAAGGAAAATTGCTAGGCCATATCATTTCAAAAGATGAGATTAGAATTGATCCTGAAAGAATTCAAGCCATCCTGCAAATCCCTTATCCGAGAAACATCAAAGAGTTGCAAGCATTCCTAGGAAAGATCAATTTCCTAAGGAGATTTATCCCAAACTTGGCCGAGCTGATAAGAATGCTAAATAACATGTTAAAGAAGGATTCCAAGGTAAAATGGACTTTAGAGGCCAAGTAAGCCTTTGAGGGCATAAAATCTGCCTTAACCCAAGCCCCAGTCCTCACAAGTCCTCAATTTGATAAAGATTTCATCATTTTTTCATTTGCATTTGAACACACCATTGTTGTTGTCCTTTTGCAGAAAGATGATCAAGGAAATGAAATGCCAATTGCATTTTTCAGCTGAGCCCTTAGAGATGCACCCTTGAAGTACCAAATCATGGAGAAGCAAGCATATGCCCTTGTTAAAGCAATCAAAGATTTCAGAATTTACATTTTATATTCACATGTAATTTCTTATGTACCAAATGCTGTTGTAAAAGACATATTAACTCAAGAGGGCATAGAAGGAAAAAGAGGCAAATGGATTGCCAATATCCTTGAGTATGACATTGAGATAAAACCCACAAAGCTAACAAAGGGACAAGATTTAGCCAAACTGATGTCCGAAACCAATTTTCAAGCCTTAGACATTAATCAACTGGACAATGAACAGGAGCTGGCGACTCCACAGATCAGTGAAGCTTTTTTGCAATCCCCATGGTATGCTGATATATGTTTTATATTGTTAAACCTGTGTGCTCCTCCAGGGTTGTCCAGAACCAAAAAGAGATTTTTAAAGATGAAAGCATCAAAGTTTTGTGTCTTAGATAGTGCCCTGTTTTGGAAAAATCATGAAGGAATATTGCTGAATTGTCTAACTATGAATGAAACTGACAGTGTCATGAAAGAATTCCATGCAGGGGACTGTAGAGGGCACTTGTATTGGAAGTCCACTGCTGATAAGATACTAAGGGTTGGTTTCTATTAACCCTCTTTGTTTGCTGATGTGAGAAAGTTTGTTGTTTCATGCCACAAATGCCAAATCTTTGAAGGCAAAAGAAAGCTTCTGCCCTTGCCCCTTAAGCCCATTTCAACCGAGAAGCCTTTTCAACAATGGGGTCTTGACTTCATTGGAGAAATCCATCCATCCTCTTCTGGCCAGCATAAGTGGATTCTAACAGCCACAGATTACTTTACCAAGTGGATCGAAGCCATCCCATGTAGGCAAGCCAATGACTCCACCATCTTCCAATTCCTTGAAACCAACATTTTGTCCAGATTTGGTTGTCCTGAGAAGATCATTACAGATAACTTTGTTGCCTTCAAATCCAAGAAAATGATTAGTTTTTGCCACAAATTCCACATTACCTTAGGTCACTCCACAGCCTATTACCCTTAAGGTAATAGCCTGGCCGAATCATCCAAAAAGAGTCTGATTAACATCATTAAGAAAGTCTTAGAGGAGAACAAGAAGAACTAGCACAAAAATCTTGTAAATGCCCTATGGGCGGACAGATTGTCAACCAAGAGATTGTTATAGACATTTTTGTAACTTACAGCTCTAAGCATGAAATGTCCATAAACCAAGGGATCCTAAGTCCCTAAAAGTGTTGCTCCAGCTCCTAAAGAAACAAGGTCAACAAATTACAGCTTCTCCCAGAAGTTCTCCACCAGAAACTGCTCAGAACTAGTCAAATCAGGATCATTTCAGCTGCTCCACTAGCTAGCTGCGTTGCAAAGCACCCAAATACACTAGCTAGGTGCGTTGCAACGCACCTAAATGCACTACCAGGGTGCGTTGAGCGGGAAATGACAAGTGGCAGAGTCATTCCACGAGGTGGAGAGACAATGGAAGCTTCCAGAATCTTCCCCAATGACACTTGCCTCACTGAATTCGACCAGTGATGAGTAAGGGGCTCCCAGTCTCCAAGTGGAAGAAAGAACTGACAGAGAGAAGCCACTAATCAATTCATGAGTTGACTCATCCTCTTTGCATACATATATATATGGATCCCTCACCAAGAGATCCAGAGGCTGGAATTTTGTACATTGCAGAGAATTGTTGTTGGTTTTGAGATAGATATCAGAGTATTGGGTGATTTATGCTTTGTTGGAGGTGAAGAGGGGATTCTATGCTGGGAGGTTGATGCTGGATCAGGAATCATCGGTTGTAACTCCTCCTAGATCTTCTTGTTTTATCAATAAAACTATTTGAGTTTCTCCTACATGCTTGTGTATCATTGATGTTTGTTACATTTGTATGTTTAGCTTAAATCTGATCCTAAGCTATTTATGAATATAAATCCATGTCTTTGTGTAGTTTCCTTCTTCTGTGATCTTGCAGGAACTTGGTGACGCTGGGCAAGTAAGGGAGCAGGTAGCTGGAAGTTGTCAAAGAGGAGAGAGATTGGATCAAAGGACTAGCGCAAGACACAGGTTGGTTCATCCTATTCCTCTTCGTTTATAGTTCATAAAGAAGAATACGAAAGTAGTTTTCCCTGTTTGTTTCTGAGGTCACTGTCACACCTCAGTGGGATAGGGTCGTTCTAAATAGACACTTTTCCCGTTAACAAAATGGCGACTCCGCTGGGGATCGTGTCTAGTTAGTTTGTTTGTGTTTCTCTTGTTGTTTGTTTCATAAACTTAGAAGTAGCGAATCGAAATGCATTTGCCATTAACAAATGCAAAGTAGACATCTGCTACTTCAATCCATTCACTGGATCTGTTTATGATTTGAACAGCTGATTCACGAATGATCTGATTACCCTTTGTGATAGCTCTTAAACCTCTTTTAAATCTACCCTCTGATTGTGCATTACTGATTGTTTTTACTCGGCCAAAAACCATAGATTAAACTGCAAACCATGACCCAGAACCCGGATAGAATTCTCGTTTTTGCCCCAGCACAGGTACTGTGAAGAGTTCCTGCATTTCAGTGCAGTTCCCGAGAGGGCAACCTGCATTGCAATCCAGTTTCTCTGTGTAGCAGATGTGTTGATCAGCCTAGCCCTGTGCTGCTGAGGTTCTTTGCTTCATTTATTCAGTTTTTTGTCTCTGATTTTTGCAGCCTGTGATCAGTGTATGTGTCTGTTTAAAAACCCCTTTTCTTTGCTGTAATTCCGCCTCAGTTGTATAAAAGAAACTGTAGATGTTTTTTGTGTGTTTGTTACGTCATTTACATTTTTCCATTGCAAAAGTATAATAGTCGTACTGTCGTCCTTTGATTTAGATCTGTCGCAAGTGTCGATTTTGATCATAGGAGAAAGTTTATTTGTTGTTGATAGTCGATTATGCTTTTACTTTTGCCTTTGGCTTGAATTTGTCACTTTCTAGTGTCGAAACGAGTATTTATTTCAAAATCATAAAGTGTCGTAATCATCTCTACCTTTTGATTTCGAAAAGAAGCTTGTTTGTGTTTTCCACTTGGAAGCGAATTCAGATTTGTACAACAACTTTATTTTTAGGCATCAATATTAAGAAAGCGAAAAACAAAACACATGCATGTGCATTTGCATATTGGCAGTCTGTTTGGCTTGATTTAGGAAAAGTGCATTTACAGTGTGCTCTTTGCTCTTTGCGAAAAGATTGTGTCTTTCTTTTCCCTTAGTAGCTAGGATTTTCATTGCTGAAAAGAGATAAAAGCTTGTTTATCATCTTTAGATTGCATTTTAGGAATTACATATACATCTCGTGGTGATCCCAAAAGGCAAAATTCATAAGAAAGATCAACCTAAAATAAATTCAATGAACTTAACAATGCTTTGTAACTTAACGCACAATATTTAGAGGTCTAGGCTAGAGACGTATTCCGGCGTTGTAAAGCCTGGTAACTGTTGTCCTCACTGATGGTTGGGTGATTCCTCCAGTTTGAGACGATAAGTGCCAGTACGGACTTGTGCTCCCACGTACCGTCGAGTATATATTGGGAGACCCCTATAGGCATAAAACCTTTATCCGTAGGAAGCCGTGTCGGCCGCCCTACTGATCGCAATGCACCGAACACAGCATTCGGGAAGATTGACTGCCGTACCGTAAAAAGTATTCTGCAGTTTTGCGATTGGTTTGGTACTCCCTCTACCTAGACCTCCAGAGCAGTCCCTTTCGTTCCTTTTTAGACTCCTTAACGGAAAAGGTCCATCTGAGCACTTGTCACTTCAGGCTCGTTAAAAATCGAAGGAGACTAGAGTCATCTTTTGTTTTTTCTTGAATCTTAAAAATTGAAAAAACAAGTTGTGTCAAAGCGTCTAAAATTTATTTTAAACGGAATAATCATCACCATTCCCTCGTTGGTCTTCGAAGTTAGTCTCTTTTCATCGCAAGTTCTTGTAGAATCGCTAGAAAATATTTTGGATAGACTAGATATGTCTGAACAACCGTCGACATCCAGGACTGTGTCATCCGACACAGCAGCGGCAGAGCCTCCTGCTGCTACTCCAACGATGTTCGATGGTATATCATCTGTCCCGGCAAGTTATCAACAACAAGCCGGAGTCCAATCAGGGACTGTTTCGACGACATGGTCAGTTCCTATTTCTTCATCTGGATTATCATCTGGTATTTCTTATGTTGAAACTCAACAAATCGATCCAATGTGTCTTCAAAGACCAATATACCCTTTAAGTACTGGATTTCCACCATATGGAGGGCAGTATGCCTTTTCATTGTTCCCTCCCAGAGAACAACCATATGGGAGTTTACAACAAAGTTCAGGTCAAACTGGAATTACATCCAGCGGTTGGGTACCAATACTGCCTCAGCAACCAAGGGTTGCATATTCAATGCAACCAGTCCACCCTGTGTCGAATATTCCCACTATACCTGGTATGGTGATTGTGTCGCAAGTACAAGCGCTACCTGTTGTATGTCAACCCCAAGTTTCTCAGGTTGCAATACAACAACCTCTTGTCTCAACAACTCAATCACAACCTCAGGTTAGTGCCTCCTTATCTGGAGCGACTCAGGCTCAAACAAGTACTATGACTCCTCATCTTGGTCAATCATCCAGTATTGGACAACAGCAAATGGTCCAACAACCAGGGCTAGTTCAATCTCAACAACTGCAATTCCAGCAATCATATCAAGGACCTGAGCAACAAGTCTTTGTAAGTAATGGGCATCTGCATTTCCAAAGCGGTTATCAACAATCATACTATAATGGTTATGCCCATCAACCTTGTCAAAGTTTCCAGCATCAAATACATTATGCTGGTATCCAAAGACCCACTGCTCAGGCGATTCCATCTTATCCTAGGTATGCTTCGCCTAACCTGAATCAACAGTTGCCCTTTGTAGCAACTCTAGAATTACCAGATCTAAACCGGCTGACGAATGATCCAATTGCTTATGCCGCTTGGTGGCCAGCGATTCTGCATAAACTTCCATCAAATATTCCTAAATTTAATGGAAATCCGGGTGAAGATCTGTCGAATCATGTGATGACCTTTCATTTGTGGTGTTCATCAAACACCCTAAACGATGATTCGATTAGGCTTCGCCTTTTTCAAAGGATGTTAACTGGTCCGGCAGAAAAATGGTATATCGAATTGCCTAGAGCTTCATTCGACAACTTCAGTACCCTAGCCACAACCTTTTTAACCCATTTCCAATTACCGATAAGGTATGAAACGGGAACGGAACTCCTTACCAACTTCAAACAAACGACGGCCACTCACATATTTGATCATATACATGAGTGGCGACGTTGTCGTAGAATGGTAAAAACGTATGTTCTTGATCAGCTTTTAACTGAATGGTTTATCAAGCCATTACTACCTTCCATCACCGAAGATGTGGCAAAAGGGGGAGTCGTCACAGAAGAGCAAGTTATCGCTCGTGCGCATTATTTGGACTTGATTTACACTCAGTCCGGCATGCTCTACGATAAAATACCTGACGCCCCTAGACCGGAATTCTCAGTTCCTCCTCCTCCTAAATCAAACAATGACTCTCATGCCATCGATGGTGTGATTGGCGTGACAAACACGAAATCGACAAAGGCTACATCTAAAAAGGCCTGTAAGATTTCTAGTCAAAATGCAAATGAGGAACTTCTTGCCTCGGAAGTAAATGCCGTGTCGACTGACAAGGGTAAACAACTGAAGCAACCAGGGGGCAAGAAGAAAAAGAAAGGGAGAAAAAGGAAGCAGGATGAGTCATCCCCTGAAAAGCCTTTTGGGCAAAGGACACCCCCTGCGGGGTGTCATATATGCGATGAGGATCATCGGACGAGAGATTGTCCACATAAAGCTGAAGTTAAGAAACTCTTTAAGAGTTCAAAAACCTCAGCAGTATTGACTGATCTATTTCCAAGCCCGGGAACCAAACTGGTTGCTAATCAAAATGCTTCCCGATCCCAAGTGCTTATGTTGTCTATCTCAAAGCAGCAAAATGATGCTTTGGCAAGGAATAAAGATTACGGGAATCCGCAGGTGTCGAATAACAAGGCTAATGAACAACCTAGTAGTTCGACAACAACTTTGACCAAATTTGTGCCACCCATCATTCCTGAACAAATTATAAAGTCGCCAAAGGGAGTAGTGCACAAATCGACATTTAATCCTCGTGCAAAAATAGCAAAGAATTATAATATAATAGAGGACCTCGCCCAATCGCCGTCCGCTATGTCGACACTTGAGGTACCGCAAAATTGCCTCTCCCAAGAGCAAGCTTTATTATCTGCAATAGGTGGGATTGACCCAATGGATTCCAATATTGTGGCCTTTGATCATAAAGGATATGACCCTCAGTTACCAGCTCAACTAGCTTTCCTTATTCAAGTGAAAGCCCTCAACAAAACTGTTCATCGAACAATTATTGATGAGGGGGCATCTACATGCATTATGTCGATGAGTTGCTGGAAAACTTTAGGATCTCCAACCTTGTCGCGATCTTCGACGTCATTAAAAGCATTTGACGGAAGGACATATACACCATATGGTATCCTAAGTAACTTGAAAGTTGAACTAGGAGGGAAAACAATAGAAATTGATGTTGAAGTAATCGACGGAAACCTTGATTACAACATCCTATTGGGAAGACCCTGGATATATGCCATGGCCGCAGTTGTGTCGACCTACTTCAGGAAGATTGCATTTCCCTTCCAAGGAGGAATTACAATCGTCGACCAACAAACATTTCTCCCCAACAGTTCACAAGTTACGGGAAGCATTCCAATGATCCATGGAAGCAATCATTCGCTCCAAAATATCAGAGTAGGTCTCCTAAAAGACCCTGCCTTAATGGGTACTTTTGCCCTACCGCCTCCGAGTAATCTGGTGGAAGTGGCCACAGTGGAATATGAAACCTTCTATATCTAATGGATTTGGACTCCGAGGACAGTTCCTATCTCGTGTCAACCTCGTTAAAAAATGAAACAAGGAGTCATGAGGATAGTTCTTTTACTGTGTCAACCTCATTAAAAAATGAAACAAATCCCCTTTTCAAATCTCAAAGGTAAACCTTCATTCCAACCACTGAGTTGAATGCAATGAAGCTTGGGGGGCATGCACCTCGATTTGCGTTATTATGCTGGGGGCATGCAAACTTATCATCGAGCAGTTTTAGTGCATAGTTCAAGCTCGTTAAAAAATAAACATAAGACCGAGCAAATGTTTCCACCCGCGTTTAAGCTCGTTAAAAAATGAACTATCCCCTGGTAAATAACCACCGTGAATGTAACATTTCAGCCATTAAAGCCTTGGTCGTGTTTGCACCGTCACCTCCACTTTTCCATTGGCCGATCATTCACCTCCATTTGATTGTTTACCCATTTTGAGGAACAGCTACGAAGAGTGATTTCACTAGCCATCCTTGTAACACTGCCGTGATTGGAAAATTACAAACCTTACCTGGAATCAGCTGCTACCCTTTTTTATCACTCGTTCCTCAAAAGAGTCTTCTTTAAGCTCTTTTCAACTGACTCGTAAAATATGAAAAGATTGCCAAGTTTTGGCCTTCCAGCTCGTTAAAGCGACAGGAAGTGCTATCCCTCCTCTAGATTTTAATCTTTTTGGACCTGAGGGATTATTGCACAAAAAGATCGAGCGCTTGTTTTGTTCGGCTCGTTAAAACTATCGAAAAATCATCCCTTCTGTATTGTTTTATACTTTTTAGGACTTAAGGGATTAGATGACGAAAAAGGAACTTCGGAGTTACCTTTACGTACCTTTTCAGACTCTCTAAAAATGAAAAGGACCGAGTTATCTTTGTCGTTAGACTCGTTAAAAAGATTAATAGCGACAAACTTGTCTTTAGGCGAGAACGAGTTTCACTATCGCTAGGCTCGTTAAAACATAGTGATGGGTTTGCCCGAAGGGCAAATTATAGAACAAGCATATGTTATCCTCCTCAAGCTTGACAAAAATAAAGAGGTACTGGTCAGCAATGACTGGGGAAAAATTGGGAAGAAAACTCAAAGAAACTTTATTGGTAGCAAGTCGCTCTTGAACATGACACTTCCACTCCATGGCTGCGTCGGGTTGGGTTGTTTCATTCGCCGGTCACATCACCATGGTCACGCCACACCATCGATATTTGGGGTAAATGCTACCAATCCATCACATAAGTGTCGCTGACATGTTCAAGAGAAGTCATCCAGAGAAGTCACTTGTGTCCCATCCACTACCATACATTATACCTCATTCTTTCATGACCGCCACCCTGAACCATATATCATCAGATTGTTTTCACCTCCATCAAAATCATTTGCTCCGTTCCGTGTCATTGATGTGGGATTCATAAAGGCCCTCCTTTGACGGATCGCTTCTTGTCGACATCAGCTCATTATCCAAGAAGTTGATCTAGGAACACCCCATTCAGTACTTTGAAGCTTGCATGCCTCAATGGCAAGTTTCTCACTTCCGGCGACAGGTATACATCAATGACCTTCGACAGAAAGATTTTGCGTGGTGTTCGACGTCAAGTCCTTTATTCACACCACGTGAATTGTACTGCAGCACCTTGAGGGTCATTATCATTATCGGTGATTCCTCTCGCGCTTGTTAAGAGTTTACATCATTGACTGGTAATCAAGCGATGTCTTTCCATGTTCGACTTCAAAACATTTCTCACATGGAGCGACTTGTACTTCGAGTGAAAATTGGACGAGATTGAAGACCCCAGATCTAGTTTCATCCATCCCGGCTGCGATATATATTCAGGAAAAATAAAGACATTGAAATGTACAGCATTGCAGCACAGATAATCATCCTACCAAAAGGATGATGACTCCATCAGAATCATCAGTCTACCATCAGACGATTGTCTGTCCTATGTACATGAAAATGAATTTATAAAGTTGAGCATGGGAATGCCCGCCTCATCTAGATCATGAAAACAGTATGAAGATAATGTATTTTATTTTATCTTATTACAGGTCTACTCCCAGCATTGAAAGAACTTCAGATCCTCCTAGTAAAGCATTTCACCCGATAAACAGCCTCATACTTTAGGGGGCAACTGTTATAGACATTTTTGTGCCTTACAGCTCTAAGCATGAAATGTCCATAAATCAAGGGATCCTAAGTCCCTAAAAGTGTTGTTCCAGCTCCTAAAGAAACAAGGTCAACAAATTACAGCTTCTCCCAGAAGTTCTCGACCAGAAACTGCTCAGAACTAGTCAAATCAGGATCATTTCAGCTGCTCCACTAGCTAGCTGCGTTGCAAAGCACCCAAATACACTAGCTAGGTGCGTTGCAACGCACCTAAATGCACTACCAGGGTGCGTTGAGCGGGAAATGACAAGTGGCAGAGTCATTCCACGAGGTGGAGAGACAATGGAAGCTTCCAGAATCTTCCCCAATGACACTTGCCTCACTGAATTCGACCAGTGATGAGTAAGGGGCTCCCAGTCTCCAAGTGGAAGCAAGAACTGACAGAGAGAAGCCACTAATCAATTCATGAGTTGACTCATCCTCTTTGCATACATCTATATATGGATCCCTCACCATGAGATCCAGAGGCTGGAATTTTGTACATTGCAGAGAATTGCTGTTGGTTTTGAGATAGATATCAGAGTATTGGGTGATTTATGCTTTGTTGGAGGTGAAGAGGGGATTCTATGTTGGGACGTTGATGCTGGATCAGGAATCATCGGTTGTAACTCCTCCTAGATCTTCTTGTTTTATCAATAAAACTATTTGAGTTTCTCCTACATGCTTGTGTATCATTGATGTTTGTTACATTTGTATGTTTAGCATAAATTTGATCCTAAGCTATTTATGAATATAAATCCATGTCTTTGTGTAGTTTCCTTCTTCTGTGATCTTGCAGGAACTTGGTGACGCTGGGCAAGTAAGGGAGCAGGTAGCTGGAAGCTGTAAAAGAGGAGAGAGATTGGATCAAAGGACTAGCGCAAGACACAGGTTGGTTCATCCTATTCCTCTTCGTTTATAGTTCATAAAGAAGAATACGAAAGTAGTTTTCCCTGTTTGTTTCTGAGGTCACTGTCACACCTCAGTGGGATAGGTTTGTTCTGAATATACACTTTTCCCGTTAACAAAATGGCAACTCCGCTGGGGATCGTATCTAGTTAGTTTGTTTGTGTTTCTCTTGTTGTTTGTTTCATAAACTTAGAAGTAGCGAATCAAACTGCATTTGCCATTAACAAATGCAAAGTAGACATCTGCTACTTGAATCCATTCACTGGATCTGTTTATGATTTGAACAGCTGATTCACGAATGATCTGATTACCCTTTGTGATAGCTCTTAAACCTCTTTTAAATCTACCCTCTGATTGTGCATTACTAATTGTTTTTACTCGGCCAAAAACCATAGATTAAACTGCAAACCGTGACCCAGAACCCGGATAGAATTCTCGTTTCTGCCCCAGCGCAGGTACTGTGAAGAGTTCCTGCATTTCAGCACAGTTCTCGAGAGGACAACCTGCGTTGCAATCCAGTTTCTCTGTATAGCAGGTGCATTGATCAGCCTAGCCCTGTGCTGCTGAGGTTCTTTGCTTCATTTATTCAGTTTTTTGTCTCTGATTTTTGCAGCCTGTGATCAGTGTATGTGTCTGTTTAAAAACCCCTTTTCTTTGCTGTAATTCCGCCTCAGTTGTATAAAAGAAACTGTAGATGTTTTTTGTGTGTTTTTTACGTCATTTACAATTTTCCATTGCAAAAGTATAATAGTCGTACTGTCGTCCTTTGATTTAGATCTGTCGCAAGTGTCGATTTTGATCATAGGAGAAAGTTTATTTGTTGTTGATAGTCGATTATGCTTTTACTTTTGCCTTTGGCTTGAATTTGTCACTTTCTAGTGTCGAAACGAGTATTTATTTCAAAATCATAAAGTGTCGTAATCATCTCTACCTTTTGATTTTGAAAAGAAGCTTGTTTGTGTTTTCCACTTGAAAGCGAATTCAGATTTGTACAACAACTTTCTTTTTAGGCATCAATATTAAGAAAGTGAAAAACAAAACACATGCATGTGCATTTGCATATTGGCAGTCTGTTTGGCTTGATTTAGGAAAAGTGCATTTACAGTGTGCTCTTTGCTCTTTGCGAAAAGATTGTGTCTTTCTTTTCCCTTAGTAGCTAGGATTTTCATTGCTGAAAAGAGATAAAAGCTTGTTTATCATCTTTAGATTGCATTTTAGGAATTACATATACATCTCGTGGTGATCCCAAAAGGCAAACTTCATAAGAAATATCAACCTAAAATAAATTCAATGAACTTAACAATGCTTTGTAACCTAACGCACAACATTTAGAGGTCTAGGCTAGAGACGTATTCCGACGTCGTAAAGCCTGGTAACTATTGTCCTCACTGATGGTTGGGTGACTCCTCCACTTTGAGACGATAAGTGCCAGTACGGACTTGTGCTCCCACGTACCGTCGAGTATATATTGGGAGACCCCTATAGGCATAAAACCTTTATCCATAGGAAGCCGCGTCAGCCGCCCTACTGATCGCAATGCACCGAACACAGCATTCGGAAAGATTGACTGCCGTATCGTAAAAAGTATTCTACAGTTTTGTGATTGGTTTGGTACTCCCTCTACCTAGACCTCCAGAGCAGTCCCTTTCGTTCCTTTTCAGACTCCTTAACGCAAAAGGTCCATCTGAGCACTTGTCACTTCAGGCTCATTAAAAATCAAAGGAGACTAGAGTCATCTTTTGTTTTTTCTCGACTCTTAAAAATTGAAAAAACAAGTTGTGTCAAAGCATCTAAAATTTATTTTAAATGGAATAATCATCACCATTCCCTCGTTGGTCTTCGAAGTTAGTCTCTTTTCATCGCAAGTTCTTGTAGAATCGCTAGAAAATATTTTGGATAGACTAGATATGTCTGAACAACCGTCGACATCCAGGACTATGTCATCCAACACAGCAGTGGCAGAGCCTCCTGCTGCTACTCCAACGATGTTCGATGGTATATCATCTGTCCCGGCAAGTTATCAATAACAAGCCGGAGTCCAATCAGGGACTGTTTCGACGACATGGTCAGTTCCTATTTCTTCATCTGGATTATCATCTGGTATTTCTTATGTTGAAACTCAACAAATCGATCCAATGTGTCTTCAAAGGCCAATATACCCTTTAAGTACTGGATTTCCACCATATGGAGGGCAGTATGCCTTTTCATTGTTCCCTCCCGGAGAACAACCATATGGGAGTTTACAACAAAGTCAAGTCAAACTGGAATTACATCCAGCGGTTGGGTACCAATACTGCCTCAGCAACCAAGGGTTGCATATTCAATGCAACCAGTCCACCCTGTGTCGAATATTCTCACTATACCTGGTATGGTGATTGCGTCGCAAGTACAAGCGCTACCTGTTGTATGTCAACCCCAAGTTTCTCAGGATGCAATACAACAACCTCTTGTCTCGACAACTCAATCACAACCTCAGGTTAGTGCCTCCTTATCTAGAGCGACTCAGGCTCAAACAAGTACTATGACTCCTCATCTTGGTCAATCATCCAGTATTGGACAACAGCAAATGGTCCAACAATCAGGGCTAGTTCAATCTCAATAACCGCAATTCCAGCAATCATATCAAGGACCTGAGCAACAAGTCTTTGTAAGTAATGGGCAACTGCATTTCCAAAGCGGTTATCAACAATCATACTATAATGGTTATGCCCATCAACCTTGTCAAAGTTGCCAGCATCAAATACATTATGCTGGTATGCAAAGACCCACTGCTCAGGCGATTCCATCTTATCCTAGGTATGCTTCGCCTAACCTGAATCAACAGTTGCCCTTTGTAGCAACTCTAGAATTACCAGATCTAAACCGGCTGATGAATGATCCAATTGCTTATGCCGCTTGGTGGCCAGCGATTCTGCATAAACTTCCATCAGATATTCCTAAATTTAATGGAAATCCGGGTGAAGATCCGTCGAATCATGTGATGACCTTTCATTTGTGGTGTTCATCAAACACCCTAAACGATGATTCGATTAGGCTTCGCCTTTTTCAAAGGACGTTAACTGGTCCGGCAGCAAAATGGTATATCGAATTGCCTAGAGTTTCATTCGACAACTTCAGTACCCTAGCCACTTCAGTACCAACTTCAAACAAATGACGGCCACTCACATATCTGATCATATACATGAGTGGCGACGTCGTCGTAGAATGGTAAAAACGTATGTTCCTGATCAGCTTTTAGCTGAATGGTTTATCAAGTCATTACTACCTTCCATCACGGAAGATGTGGCAAAAGGGGGAGTCATCACAGAAGAGCAAGTTATCGCTCGTGCGCAATATTTGGACTTGATTTACACTCAGTTCGGCACGCTCTACGATAAAATACCTGATGCCCATAGACCAGAATTCTCAATTCCTCCTCCTCCTAAATCAAACAATGACTCTCATGCCATCAATGGCGTGATTGGCGCGACAGACACGAAATCGACAAAGGCTACATCTAAAAAGGCCTGTAAGATTTCTAGTCAAAATGCAAATGAGGAACTTCTTGCCTCGGAAGTAAATGCCGTGTCGACTGACAAGGGCAAACAACTGAAGCAACCAGGGGGCAAGAAGAAAAAGAAAGGGAGAAAAAGGAAGCAGGATGAGTCATCTCCTGAAAAGCCTTCTGGGCAAAGGAAACCCCCTGCGGGGTGTCATATATGCGATGAGGATCATCGGACGAGAGATTGTCCACATAAAGCTGAAGTTAAGAAACTCTTTAAAAGTTCAAAAACCTCAGCAGTATTGACTGATCTGTTTCCAAGCCCGGGAACCAAACTGGTTGCTAATCAAAATTCTTCACGATCCCAAGTGCTTATGTTGTCTATCTCAAAGCAGCAAAATGATGCTTTGGCAAGGAATAAAGATTACGGGAATCCACAGGTGTCAAATAACAAGGCTAATGAACAACCTATTAGTTTGACAACAACTTTGACCAAAGTTGTGCCACCCATCATTCCTAAACAAATGATAAAGTCGCCAAAGGGAGTAGTGCACAAATCGACATTTAATCCTCGTGCAAAAATAGCAAAGAATTATAATATAATAGAGGACCTGGCCCAATCGCCATCCGCTATGTCGACACTTGAGGTACCGCAAAATTGGCTCTCCCAAGAGCAAGATTTATTATCAGCAATAGGTGGGATTGACCCAATGGATTCCAATCTTGTGGCCTTTGACCATAAAGGATATGACCCTTAGTTACCAGCTCAACTAGCTTTCCTTATTCAAGTGAAAGCCCTCAACAAAAATGTTCATCGAACAACTATTGATGAGGGGGCATCTACATGCATTATGTCGATGAGTTGCTGGAAAACTTTAGGATCTCCAACCTTGTCGCGATCTTCGACGTCATTAAAAGCATTCGATGGAAGGACATATACACCATATGGTATCCTAAGTAACTTGAAAGTTGAACTAGGAGGGAAAACAGTAGAAATTGATGTTGAAGTAATCGACGGAAACCTTGATTACAACATCCTATTGGGAAGACCCTGGATATATGCCATGGCCGCAGTTGTGTCGACCTACTTCAGGAAGATTGCATTTCCCTTCCAAGGAGGAATTACAATCGTCGACCAACAAACATTTCTCCCCAACAGTTCACAAGTTACGGGAAGCATTCCAATGATCCATGGAAGCAATCATTCGCTCCAAAATATCGGAGTAGGTCTCCTAAAAGACCCTGCCTTAATGGGCACTTTTGCCCTACCGCCTCCGAGTAATCTGGCGGAAGTGGCCACAGTGGAATATGAAACCTTCTATATCTAATGGATTTGGACTCCGAGGACGGTTCTTATCTCGTGTCAACCTCGTTAAAAAATGAAACAAGGAGTCATGAGGATAGTTCTTTTACTGTGTCAACCTCATTAAAAAATGAAACAAATCCCCTTTTCAAATCTCAAAGGTAAACCTTCATTCCAACCACCGAGTTGAATGCAATGAAGCTTGGGGGGGATGCACCTCGATTTGCGTTATTATGCTTGGGGCATGCAAACTTATCATCGAGCAGTTTTAGCGCATAATTCAAGCTCGTTAAAATAAACATAAGACCGAGAAAATGTTTCCACCCGCGTTTAAGCTCGTTAAAAAATGAACTATCCCCTGGTAAATAACCACCGTGAATGTAACATTTCAGCCATTAAAGCCTTGGTCGTGTTTGCACCGTCACCTCTGTTATAGACATTTTTGTGCCTTACAGCATTGAGCATGAGATGTCCATAATCCAAGGGATCCAGAGTCCCTAAAAGAGTTGTTCCTACCCCTAAAGGAACAAGGTCAACCAATGACAGCTTCTCCCAGAAGTTTTCCACCAAAAACAACTCAGAAATGGTCAAATCAGGATCAATTCAGTGGCTCCACTAGCTGCCTGCGTTGAAATGCAGAGGTTACACTGGCTAGGTGCACTGCAACGCAGGTAGAAGCACTACTAGGGTGCGCTGAGCGGGAAATGACAAATGGCAAGTTCATTCAACGAGGTGGAAAGACCCTGGAAGCTTCCAGAATCTTCCTCAATGACACTTGCCTCAATGAATTCGACCAAATGATGAGTAAGAGGTTCTCAACCTCCAAGTGGAAGCAAGAACAGACAGAGAGAAGCCACAAGTCAAAACATAAGCTGACTCATCCTCTCTGCTTACATCTATATATGGATCTCTCACCCAGAGGTTCAGGAGGCTGGAATTTTGTACTTTGCAGAGAATTGCTGTTGGTTTGAGATTGAGATTAGTACATTGGGTGATTTATGCTTTGTTGGAGGAGAGGAAGGGATTCCTTTGCTGGGAGGTAGATGCTGGATCGGGACTCATTCGGTTGTATCTCCTCTTGAACTTTGTTATCATATCAATAAAGCTATTTGAGTTTCTCCTATATGCTTGTATTTCAATGATTTTTTGTTATATTTGCATATTTAGTTTACATCTGATCCTAAACTAGTTATGAATGTGAATCTATGTCTTTTGTGTAGTTTTCCTCTCTTGTGATCTTGCAGGAACTGGGTGAAGCTGGACCAGTGAAAGAGCAGGCAGCGGGAAGCAAACAAAAGAGAGAGTGATTGGATCAACAAACTAGCGGAAGACACCGGTTAGTTACATCCTTCTTTCTCTATTTACATCTCATAAAGAAGAATACTCAGATAGTTTTCTTTGTTTGTTGCTAAGGCACTATCACCTCTTAGAGTGGGATAGGGGCATTCCGAATTGGATAATTTTCCCAACAACAACCTCCACTTTCCCATTGGCCGATCATTCACCTCCATTTGATTGTTTACTCATTTTGGGGAACAGTTGCGAAGAGTGATTTCACTAGCCATCCTTGTAACACTGCCGTGATTGGAAAATTACAAACCTTACCTGGAATCAGCTGCTACCCTTTTTTATCACTCGTTCCTCAAAA
This sequence comes from Pinus tabuliformis, assembly GCA_031772625.1. Taxonomy (NCBI): domain Eukaryota; kingdom Viridiplantae; phylum Streptophyta; class Pinopsida; order Pinales; family Pinaceae; genus Pinus; species Pinus tabuliformis. Next base: position 565,610,584 of record CM062809.1, on the reverse strand, counting down.
GACAAGTCTTCTTTAAGCTCTTTTCAACTAACTCATAAAATATGAAAAGATTGCCGAGTTTTGGCCTTCCAGCTCGTTAAAGCGACAGGAAGTGCTATCCCTCCTCTAGATTTTAATCTTTTTGGACCTGAGGGATTATTGCACAAAAAGATCGAGCGCTTGTTTTGTTCGGCTCGTTAAAACTATCGAAAACTCATCCCTTATGTATTGTTTTATACTTTTTCGGACATAAGGGATTAGATGACGAAAAAGGAACTTCGGAGTTACCTTTACGTACCTTTTCAGACTCTCTAAAAATGAAAAGGACCGAGTTATCTTTGTCATTAGACTCGTTAAAAAGATTAATAGCGACAAACTTGTCTTTAGGCGAGAACGAGTTTCACTATCGCTAGGCTCGTTAAAACATAGCGATGGGTTTTCCCGAAGGGAAAATTATAGAACAAGCATATGTTATCCTCCTCAAGCTTGACAAAAATAAAGAGGTACTGGTCAGCAATGACTGGGGAAAAATTGGGAAGAAAACTCAAAAAAACTTTATTGGTAGCAAGTCGCTCTTGAACATGACACTTCCATTCCATGGCTGAGTCGGGTTGGGTTGTTTCATTCACCGGTCACATCACCATGGTCACGCCACACCATCCATATTTGGGGTAAATGCTACCAATCCATCACATAAGTGTCACCGACATGTTCAAGAGAAGTCATCCAGAGAAGTCACCTGTGTCCCATCCACTACCATACATTATACCTCATTCTTTCATGACCGCCACCCTGAACCATATATCATCAGATCGTTTTCACCTCCATCAAAATCATTTGCTACGTTCCATGTCATTGATGTGGGATTCATTAAGGCCCTCCTTTGACCGATCGCTTCTTGTCGACATCAGCTCATTATCCAAGAAGTTGATCTAGGAACACCCCATTCAGTACTTTGAAGCTTGCATGCCTCAATGGCAAGTTTCTCACTTCCGGCGACAGGTATACATCAATGACCTTCGACCGAAAGATTTTGTGTGGTGTTCGACACCAAGTCCTTTATTCACACCATGTGAATTTTACTGCAGTACCTTGAGGTTCATTATCATTATCGGTGATTCCTCTCGCGCTTGTTAACAGTTTACATCATTGACTGGTAATCAAGCGATGTCTTTCCATGTTCGACTTCAAAACATTTCTCACATGGATCGACTTGTACTTCGAGTGAAAATTGGACGAGATTGAAGACCTCGGATCTAGTTTCATCCATCCGGGCTGCGATATATATTCAGGAAAAATAAAGACATTGAAATGTACAGCATTGCAGCACAGATAATCATCCTACCAAAAGGATGATGACTCCATCAGAATCATCAGTCTACCATCAGACGATTGTCTGTCCTATGTACATGAAAATGAATTTATAAAGCTGAGCATGGGAATGCCCGCCTCAGCTAGATCATGAAAACAGTATGAAGATATTGTATTTTATTGTATCTTATTACAGGTCTCCTCCCAGCATTGAAAGAACTTCGGATCCTCCTAATAAAGCATTTCACCCGATAAACGGCCTCATACTTTAGGGGGCAACTGTTATAGACATTTTTGTGCCTTACAGCTCTAAGCATGAAATGTCCATAAACCAAGGGATCCTAAGTCCCTAAAAGTGTTGTTCCAGCTCCTAAAGAAACAAGGTCAACAAATTACAGCTTCTCCCAGAAGTTCTCCACCAGAAACTGCTCAGAACTAGTCAAATCAGGATCATTTCAGCTGCTCCACTAGCTAGCTACGTTGCAAAGCACCCAAACACACTAGCTAGGTGCGTTGCAACGCACCTAAATGCACTACCAGGGTGCGTTGAGTGGGAAATGACAAGTGGCAGAGTCATTCCACGAGGTGGAGAGACAATGGAAGCTTCCAGAATCTTCCCCAATGACACTTGCCTCACTAAATTCGACCAGTGATGAGTAAGGGGCTCCTAGTCTCCAAGTGGAAGCAAGAACTGATAGAGAGAAGCCACTAATCAACTCATGAGCTGAGTCATCCTCTTTGCATACATCTATATATTGATCCCTCACCAAGAGATCCAGAGGCTGGAATTTTGTACATTGCAGATAATTGCTGTTGGTTTTGAGATAGATATTAGAGTATTGGGTGATTTATGCTTTGTTGGAGGTGAAGAGGGGATTCTATGCTGAGAGGTTGATGCTGGATCAGGAATCATCGGTTGTAACTCCTCCTAGATCTTCTTGTTTTATCAATAAAACTATTTGAGTTTCTCCTACATGCTTGTGTATCATTGATGTTTGTTACATTTGTATGTTTAGCTTAAATCTGATCCTAAGCTATTTATGAATATAAATCCATGTCTTTGTGTAGTTTCCTTCTTCTGTGATCTTGCAGGAACTTGGTGATGCTGGGCAAGTAAGGGAGCAGGTAGCTGGAAGCTGTCAAAGAGGAGAGAGATTGGATCAAAGGAGTAGCGCAAGACACAGGTTGGTTCATCCTATTCCTCTTCGTTTATAGTTCATAAAGAAGAATACGAAAGTAGTTTTCCCTGTTTATTTCTGAGGTCACTGTCACACCTCAGTGGGATAGGGTCATTCTGAATAGACACTTTTCCCGTTAACAAAATGGCGACTCCGCTGGGGATCGTGTCTAGTTAGTTTGTTTGTGTTTCTCTTGTTGTTTGTTTCATAAACTTAGAAGTAGCGAATCGAACTGCATTTGCCATTAACAAATGCAAAGTAGACATCTGCTACTTCAATCCATTCACTGGATCTGTTTATGATTTGAACAGCTGATTCACAAATGATCTGATTACCCTTTGTGATAGCTCTTAAACCTCTTTTAAATCTACCCTCTGATTATGCATTACTGATTGTTTTTACTCGGCCAAAAACCATAGATTAAACTGCAAACCGTGACCCAGAGCCCGGATAGAATTCTCGTTCCTGCCCCAGCGCAGGTACTGTGAAGAGTTCCTGCATTTCAGCGCAGTTCCCAAGAGGGCAACCTGCGTTGCAATCCAGTTTCTCTGTGTAGCAGGTGCGTTGATCAGCCTAGCCCTGTGCTACTGAGGTTCTTTGCTTCATTTTTTCAGTTTTTTGTCTCTGATTTTTGCAGCCTGTGATCAGTGTATGTGTCTGTTTAAAAACCCCTTTTCTTTGCCGTAATTCCGCCTCAGTTGTATAAAAGAAACTGTAGATGTTTTTTGTGTGTTTGTTACGTCATTTATAGTTTTCCATTGCAAAAGTATAATAGTCGTACTGTCGTCCTTTGATTTAGATCTGTCGCAAGTGTCGATTTTGATCATAGGAGAAAGTTTATTTGCTGTTGATAGTCGATTATGCTTTTACTTTTGCCTTTGGCTTGAATTTGTCACTTTCTAGTGTCGAAACGAGTATTTATTTCAAAATCATAAAGTGTCGTAATCATCTCTACCTTTTGATTTCGAAAAGAAGCTTGTTTGTGTTTTCCACTTGAAAGCGAATTCAGATTTGTACAACAACTTTCTTTTTAGGCATCAATATTAAGAAAGTGAAAAACAAAACACATGAATGTGCATTTGCATATTGGCAGTCTGTTTGGCTTGATCTAGGAAAAGTGCATTTACAGTGTGCTCTTTGCTCTTTGCGAAAAGATTGTGTCTTTCTTTTCCCTTAGTAGCTAGGATTTTCATTGCTGAAAAGAGATAAAAGCTTGTTTATCATCTTTAGAGTTCATTTTAGGAATTACATATACATCTCGTGGTGATCCCAAAAGGCAAACTTCATAAGAAAGATCAACCTAAAATAAATTCAATGAACTTAACAACGCTTTGTAACTTAACGCACAACATTTAGAGGTCTAGGCTAGAGACGTATTCCGGCGTCGTAAAGCATGGTAACGGTTGTCCTCACTGATGGTTGGGTGATTCCTCCACTTTGAGACAATAAGTTCCAGTATGGACTTGTGCTCCCACGTACCGTCGAGTATATATTGGGAGACCCCTATAGGCATAAAACCTTTATCCATAGGAAGCCGTGTCGGCTGCCCTACTGATCGCAATTCACCGAACATAGCATTCGGGAAGATTGACTGCCGGTTCGTAAAAATTATTCTGCAGTTTTGCGATTGGTTTGGTACTCCCTCTACCTAGACCTCCAGAGCAGTCCCTTTCATTCCTTTTCAGACTCCTTAACGGAAAAGGTCCATCTGAGCACTTGTCACTTCAGGCTCATTAAAAATCGAAGGAGACTAGAGTCATCTTTTGTTTTTTCTCGACTCTTAAAAATTGAAAAAACAAGTTGTGTCAAAGCGTCTAAAATTTATTTTAAACGGAATAATCATCACCATTCCCTCGTTGGTCTTCGAAGTTAGTCTCTTTTCATCGCAAGTTCTTGTAGAATCGCTAGAAAATATTTTGGATAGACTAGATATGTCTGAACAACCGTCGACATCCAGGACTGTGTCATCCGACATAGCAGCGGCAGAGCCTCCTGCTGCTACTCCAACAATGTTCGATGGTATATCATCTGTCCCGGCAAGTTATCAACAACAAGCCGGAGTCCAATCAGGGACTGTTTCGATGACATGGTCAGTTCCTATTTCTTCATCCAAATTATCATCTGGTATTTCTTATGTTGAAACTCAACAAATCGATCCAATGTGTCTTCAAAGGCCAATATACCCTTTAAGTACTGGATTTCCACCATATGGAGGGCAGTATGTCTTTTCATTGTTCCCTCCCGGAGAACAACCATATGGGAGTTTACAACAAAGTTCAGGTCAAACTGGAATTACATCCAGCGGTTGGGTACCAATACTGCCTCAGCAACCAAGGGTTGCATATTCAATGCAACCAGTCCACCCTGTGTCGAATATTCCCACTATACCTGGTATGGTGATTGCATCGCAAGTACAAGCGCTACCTGTTCTATGTCAACCCCAAGTTTCTCAGGTTGCAATACAACAACCTCTTGTCTCGATAACTCAATCACAACCTCAGGTTAGTGCCTCCTTATCTGGAGCGACTCAGGCTCAAACAAGTACTATGACTCCTCATCTTGGTCAATCATCCAGTATTGGACAACAGCAAATGGTCCAACAACCAGGGCTAGTTCAATCTCAATAACCTCAATTCCAGCAATCATATCAAGGACCTGAGCAACAAGTCTTTGTAAGTAATGGGCAACTGCATTTCCAAAGCGGTTATCAACAATCATACTATAATGGTTATGCCCATCAACCCTGTCAAAGTTGCCAGCATCAAATACATTATGCTGGTATCCAAAGACCCACTGCTCAGGCGATTCCATCTTATCCTGGGTATGCTTCGCCTAACCTGAATCAACAGTTGCCCTTTGTAGCAACTCTAGAATTACCAGATCTAAACCGGCTGACGAATGATCCAATTGCTTATTCCACTTGGTGGCCAGCGATTCTGCATAAACTTCCATCAGATATTCCTAAATTTAATGGAAATACAGGTGAAGATCCGTCGAATCATGTGATGACCTTTCATTTGTGGTGTTCATCAAACACCCTAAACGATGATTTGATTAGGCTTCACCTTTTTCAAAGGACGTTAACTGGTCCAGCAGCAAAATGGTATATCGAATTGCCTAGAGCTTCATTCGACAACTTCAGTACCGTAGCCACAACTTTTTTAACCCATTTTCAATTACCGATAAGGTATGAAACGGGAACGGAACTCCTTACCAACTTCAAACAAACGACAGCCACTCACATATCTGATCATATACATGAGTGGCGACGTCGTCGTAGAATGGTAAAAACGTATGTTCCTTATCATCTTTTAGCTGAATGGTTTATCAAGTCATTACTACCTTCCATCACGGAAGATGTGGCAAAAGGGGGAGTCGTCACAGAAGAGCAAGTTATCGCTCGTGCGCAATATTTGGACTTGATTTACACTCAGTCCGGCACGCTCTACGATAAAATACCTGACGCCTCTAGACCGGAATTCTCAGTTCCTCCTCCTAAATCAAACAATGACTCTCATGCCATCGATGGCGTGATTGGTGCGACAGACATGAAATCGACAAAGGCTACATCTAAAAAGGCCTATAAGATTTCTAGTCAAAATGCAAATGAGGAACTTCTTGCCTCGGAAGTAAATGCCGTGTCGACTGACAAGGGCAAACAACGGAAGCAACTAGGGGGCAAGAAGAAAAAGAAAGGGAGAAAAAGGAAGCAGGATGAGTCATCTCCTGAAAAGCCTTCTGGGCAAAGGAAACCCCCTGCGGGGTGTCATATATGCGATGAGGATCATCGGACGAGAGATTGTCCACATAAAGCTGAAGTTAAGAAACTCTTTAAGAGTTCAAAAACCTCAGCAGTATTGACTGATCTGTTTCCAAGCCTGGGAACCAAACTAGTTGCTAATCAAAATTCTTCCCGATCCCAAGTGCTTATGTTGTCTATCTCAAAGCAGCAAAATGATGCTTGGCAAGGAATAAAGATTACGGGAATCCACAGGTGTCGAATAACAAGGCTAATGAACAACCTAGTAGTTCGACAACAACTTTGACCAAAGTTGTGCCACCCATCATTCCTGAACAAATGATAAAGTCACCAAAGGGAGTAGTGCACAAATCAACATTTAATCCTCATGCAAAAATAGCAAAGAATTATAATATAATAGAGGACCTAGCCCAATTTCCGTCTGTTATGTCGACACTTGAGGTACCGCAAAATTGCCTCTCCCAAGAGCAAGCTTTATTATCAGCAATAGGTGGGATTGACCCAATGAATTCCAATCTTGTGGCCTTTGATCATAAAGGATATGACCCTCAGTTACCAGCTCAACTAGCTTTCCTTATTCAAGTGAAAGCCCTCAACAAAACTGTTCATCGAACAATTATTGATGAGGGGGCATCTACATGCATGATGTCGATGAGTTGCTGGAAAACTTTAGGATCTCCAACCTTGTCGCGATCTTCGACGTCATTAAAAGCATTCGACGGAAGGACATATACACCATATGGTATCCTAAGTAACTTGAAAGTTGAACTAGGAGGGAAAACAATAGAAATTGATGTTGAAGTAATCGACGGAAACCTTGATTACAACATCCTATTGGGAAGACCCTGGATATATGCCATGGCCGCAGTTGTGTCGACCTACTTCAGGAAGATTGCATTTCCCTTCCAAGGAGGAATTACAATCGTCGACCAACAAACTTTTCTCCCCAACAGTTCACAAGTTACGAGAAGCATTCCAATGATCCATGGAAGCAATCATTCGCTCCAAAATATCGGAGTAGGTCTCCTAAAAGACCCTGCCTTAATGGGTACTTTTTCCCTACCGCCTCTGAGTAATCTGGCAGAAGTGGTCACAGTGGAATATGAAACCTTCTATATCTAATGGATTTGGACTTCGAGGATGGTTCTTATCTCATGTCAACCTCGTTAAAAAATGAAACAAGGAGTCATGAGGATAGTTCTTTTACTGTGTCAACCTCATTAAAAAATGAAACAAATCCCCTTTTCAAATCTCAAAGGTAAACCTTCATTCCAACCACCGAGTTGAATGCAATGAAGCTTGGGGGGAATGCACCTCGATTTGCATTATTATGCTGGGGGCATGCAAACTTATCATCGAGCAGTTTTAGCGCATAGTTCAAGCTCGTTAAAAAATAAACATAAGACCGAGCAAATGTTTCCACCCGCGTTTAAGCTCGTTAAAAAATGAACTATCACCTGGTAAATAACCACCGTGAATGTAACATTTCAACCATTAAAGCCTTGGTCGTGTTTGCACCGTCACCTCCACTTTTCCATTGGCCGATCATTCACCTCCATTTGATTGTTTACCCATTTTGAGGAACAGCTGCGAAGAGTGATTTCACTAGCCATCCTTGTAACACTGCCGTGATTGGAAAATTACAAACCTTACCTGGAATCAGCTGCTACCCTTTTTTATCACTCGTTCCTCAAAAGACGAGTCTTCTTTAAGCTCTTTTCAACTGACTCGTAAAATATGAAAAGATTGTCGAGTTTTGGCCTTCCAGCTCGTTAAAGCGACAGGAAGTGCTATCCCTCCTCTAGATTTTAATCTTTTTGGACCTGAGGGATTATTGCACAAAAAGATCGAGCGCTTGTTTTGTTCGGCTCGTTAAAACTATCGAAAACTCATCTCTTCTGTATTGTTTTATACTTTTTCGAACTTAAGGGATTAGATGACGAAAAAGGAACTTCGGAGTTACCTTTACGTACCTTTTCAGACTCTCTAAAAATGAAAAGGACTGAGTTATCTTTGTCGTTAGACTCGTTAAAAAGATTAATAGCGACAAACTTGTCTTTAGGCGAGAACGAGTTTCACTATCGCTAGGCTCATTAAAAAATAGCGATGGGTTTGCCCGAAGGGCAAATTATAGAGCATGCATATGTTATCCTCCTCAAGCTTGACAAAAATAAAGAGGTATTGGTCACCAATGACTAGGGAAAAATTGGGAAGAAAACTCAACGAAACTTTATTGGTAGCAAGTCGCTCTTGAACATGACACTTCCACTCCATGGCTGAGTCGGGTTGGGTTGTTTCATTCATCGGTCACATCACCATGGTCACGCCACACCATCCATATTTGCGGTAAATGCTACCAATCCATCACATAAGTGTCGCCGACATGTTCAAGAGAAGTCATCCAGAGAAGTCACCTGTGTCCCATCCACTACCATACATTATACCTCATTCTTTCGTGACCGCCACTCTGAACCATATATCATCAGATCGTTTTCACCTCCATCAAAATCATTTGCTCCATTCCATGTCATTGATGTGGGATTCATTAAGGCCCTCCTTTGAGGGATCGCTTCTTGTTGACATCAGCTCATTATCCAAGAAGTTGATCTAGGAACACCCAATTCAGTACTTTGAAGCTTGCATGCCTCAATGGCAAGTTTCTCACTTCCGGCGACAGGTATACATCAATGACCTTCGACCGAAAGATTTTGCGTGGTGTTCGACACCAAGTCCTTTATTCACACCACGTGAATTGTACTGCAGTACCTTGAGGGTCATTATCATTATTGGTGATTCCTCTCGCATTTGTTAACAGTTTACATCATTGACTGGTAATCAAGCGATGTCTTTCCATGTTCGACTTCAAAACATTTCTCACATGGATCGACTTGTACTTCGAGTGAAAATTGGACGAGATTGAAGACCTCGGATCTAGTTTCATCCATTCGGGCTGCGATATATATTCAGGAAAAATAAAGACATTGAAATGTACAGCATTGCAGCACAGATAATCATCCTACCAAAAGGATGATGACTCCATCAGAATCATCAGTCTACCATCAGACGATTGTCTGTCCTATGTACATGAAAATGAATTTATAAAGTTGAGCATGGGAATGCCCGCCTCAGCTAGATCATGAAAGCAGTATGAAGATATTGTATTTTATTGTATCTTATTACAGGTCTCCTCCCAGCATTGAAAGAACTTCGGATCCTCCTAATAAAGCATTTCACCCGATAAACGGCCTCATACTTTAGGGGGCAACTGTTATAGACATTTTTGTGCCTTACAGCTCTAAGCATGAAATGTCCATAAACCAAGGGATCCTAAGTCCCTAAAAGTGTTGTTCCAGCTCCTAAAGAAACAAGGTCAACAAATTACAGCTTCTCCCAGAAGTTCTCCACCAGAAACTGCTCAGAACTAGTCAAATCAGGATCATTTCAGCTGCTCCACTAGCTAGCTGCGTTGCAAAGCACCCAAATACACTAGCTAGGTGCATTGCAACGCACCTAAATGCACTACCAGTGTGCGTTGAGCGGGAAATGACAAGTGGCAGAGTCATTCCACAAGGTGGAGAGACAATGGAAGCTTCCAGAATCTTCCCCAATGACACTTGCCTCACTGAATTCGACCAATGATGAGTAAGGGGCTCCCAGTCTCCAAGTGGAAGCAAGAACTGACAGAGAGAAGCCACTAATCAATTCATGAGCTGACTCATCCTCTTTGCATACATCTATATGTGGATCCCTCACCAAGAGATCCAGAGGCTGGAATTTTGTACATTGCAGAGAATTGCTGTTGGTTTTGAGATAGATATCAGAGTATTGGGTGATTTATGCTTTGTTGGAGGTGAAGAGGGGATTCTATGCTGGGAGGTTGATGCTAGATCAGGAATCATCGGTTGTAACTCCTCCTAGATCTTCTTGTTTTATCAATAAAACTATTTGAGTTTCTCCTACATGCTTGTGTATCATTGATGTTTGTTACATTTGTATGTTTAGCTTAAATCTGATCCTAAGCTATTTATGAATATAAATCCATGTCTTTGTGTAGTTTCCTTCTTCTGTGATCTTGCAGGAACTTGGTGACGCTAGGCAAGTAAGGGAGCAGGTAGCTGGAAGCTGTCAAAGAGGAGAGAGATTGGATCAAAGGACTAGCGCAAGACACAGGTTGGTTCATCCTATTCCTCTTCGTTTATAGTTTATAAAGAAGAATACGAAAGTAGTTTTCCCTGTTTGTTTCTGAGGTCACTGTCACACCTCAATGGGATAGGGTCATTTTGAATAGACACTTTTCTCATTAATAGAGATCCATTGGAATTAGCCCATATGAGTTAGTCTATGGCATGGAGGCCAGGTTCCCCTCTTCTTTGGGAATCCCTATTATCAAATTGCTGCAAGAGATCCAGGCAGAGCCAAATGATATCCAAAGAAGAATAAACCAAACCATCCATTTGCAGCAAACAAGAGAGCAAGTGTACGACAGAGCTCAGATTTTACAAGAGAAGCTCAAGAAAATGTTTGACAAAAGAACCAAGGTTGAAGATTTCTACTTAGGCAACAAAGCCTTAAGATGGGACTCAAGAAGAGAGGACAAAGGAAAGCATGGCAAGTTTGATTTCCTGTGGAAAGGCCCCTTTATTATTTCTGTTGTTCAAGGCAACAACACATATTTTCTGAAGAGTTTGGATGGCATCATAGCTGAAGAAGGCCCTGTCAATGGCCGAATGCTTAAGCACTATCATGATCCCTTTTGTTGAACACAACACGGCTCTGTATACTATCTGTACATTAATATTTGTATTTTCAGCACTTCTTCTTATAGCAGGCCAATAAGAGGGAACAACGCAACAAATTTTGAAGGAAAGATCAAAGAAGGTTCTATTTCAGATCCATGTTTTTGAAATAATTACAAAGAAGTGCTCAAGCAGATTTCAATATGTTTACAAGCACCCAAAGGCAAGAAGCAGAGATGCAATTTTTCTGCAATTGAGCTCAAAAGGATATTGCATATCAGCTTATGAGAATTCAGTCAAAGGCATTGACAAGAAGGAGAATTTCAATTTACAGCAAAAATTGAAGATCAAGGCATTCTGACTTGCTGTTCTTGGCTTTTCATCCTCAAAAACCATCCCCAAGTGGAGCCACTGTTAGCCTCCTATTGCAATAGGTTTCATATTTCATGATTGACTGTTTTACATGCCAAATATGTCATCTTGTCATGCTGCAAGGTTCGATATTTCCAAGAAGTTCCATTTGAAGAATTATACCATTTTTGAAGAGCTTTACAGATAAGGGAAAGCCAAACAGCTTAATCTTCCCTAGGTTTAAATTGCTTGTTTTAGAAGATAGAGAATTAATATCTGTCCAAACAGCTTAAGCTTGGCAGATCAGTAGCTAGGTAGAGAAACGAAGGAGCCCAACTTCTTAATCTAGGCCCTTGGAAGAGATAAGGGTTGATTTTAGATAGGAGGGCAGTTAAAAGAAAAGAAGACAATCAGGGTCTGCAAGTCTAAGTGCACCCATTCAAAAGGAAGAAAAAATGCTAGGTAAGTAGGCTGGGTAAGTAGTTTTGTGGTTGCACAATCAAACTATGTGATCCATTTCATGTTTTCAAGTGTTATATCTATTCAGATCACAATTATGAGGCAGTTTTTCATTTGGAAGAGCTCAAACGAGGCATGTTTAACTCCCCCTTCTTCTTATTCCCCAAATCATTCACTAACCTCCCCAAAGAAGTCAAGATCTGCTTGATATCTCTTAAGTTTCATCATTTGTCGTATCATTGGCCTAAGTAAAGGTTTTCTTTGCTTAGGAATACTCTTATTCACTCTATAAGTCAATTTTCCCTTTTAAGTGGCCTAAGATCTCTAAACTTAGCGCTTTCTTGTCATTTTCATATTAACTTCTAACATTATTATGTAAATCCCTATCTATTTCCCCCCCCTACTAAAAAGTACTAAATAGCTCCCGTAAATACATATCCCCTCCCTCTGGTTGAAAGATAACCTTGACTATGCTTGGGAATTGCTAGGTTTGCCTGAAACTTAGCCAGAACCCTCGGATGCCTCTTAAACCATCTTCTAAATGCATTAGGACTCATTCCTATGCATAAAATTCCCCTCCAAATGTAGAAAATCCATCTTTGGCCGTGTTTTACCTTTACCAAGGCATAAACCCCTTTTTTTTGGCCATAAACCCTTCTCAAAGCACATAAAACCCCTCTCAAGTGCCTTTGAAATCCTCCAAAGCCTGAAATTCCTTTTTTAGGTTATCGGACCCCTTCTCAGGCCTCAAAAACCCGTATTACCCAAATTTTTTACCCCCCCGCACATAAATAAATGATAAAATATTCGCGGGCCCCGCGCATAAACCGGCCGCCAGCTCTGCGATCCATTAGCCCTCCGATCCGCCCTCCCAGATCCGACGGCCCTTGACGATTTCGGAGCCGTCCTGACATTCGACGGTTAGCCTCCAATAGGCTAGCGGTTTCCCCACCGTACAATGGACGCGTGTCCGCCCTTGATTGCATCGGAGCTCCTCTGACAATTACCGCTCTCGTACAGAAGGCGGTCCGATGAAACCACAAACCGCCTTTTGTCTCTCCGCCCCTGACGTCAGTGCCACGTCAGCGCTATGTCACCTCTGCATCGACCCCCCACTACTATGTGTCACTGCCACCGCATCTGCCTCCATCCCTACCCCGCCACCGTGTCCTGTGCCACATCACCCTGCCGTACTGCCACGTCACCCTACCATGTCACCCTACCATACCGAGACCCACCGCTGACGTCATGTTGACGTCATCACCAAAAAAGGCACGGAGCGCGAAAATTGCAGCAAAGGATGCCCAGAATGAAAAACTGAGGCAGTTTTTGATGCACGATTAGTGCTTAGCGCTAATCGTTCATCCTAAGAAAAATTGATCAAAATGGAGGGCTTCTCATGGCTCGGCTACCTGCAAAACCCAAAAATTCGCGGAAAGCAACAGGATTTCTTCAAGAAGGTTCATATTCAATCGGCCAGTGCCGATAGCACTCTAAGAGGCCATGAAAAGCATTTGCAGTAATTACTTTTTTCCTTGAAAGGGCAGAAAAGGGACGATTTGACAGTTTCAAGCACATCAAGGGAGAGAAAGTGGCCCGATTCAACTGTGAAAGAGTATCAGAGGAAAGATAAAGCCCAGATTAAATAAAAGGGTATCAGTGAAGCGGCAAAGAGTATCAGATCGGCAATATCAAAGCAGGTGAACATTAAAGGCCCCAAGCAAAGTCAAAGAAAGCGGTGAAGCCATTTAAGGCTCTCAAATCACAGTTAATGCACATCAAAACCACTCAAGAGTAGGGGATCAAAGCCCAAAGCACAATTATGGCTAAATGAACAACACAGAGCCATAAGGACAGATATTAACTCATTTTGATGCAGCTACCTCCAGCGCAGCTCAAATAAATATCTTCTTGCATTAATTTCAGGACAAGATTAGGTTAAAGAACTCATTTCCCTCAGACCTATTTAAGGTCTACTGTAATAGATATTTTTAGATATTTTCTCTATATAAACCACCCTAATTCATTGTTTAAAGGGTTGGTTGGTTGATAATCCTCAGTCGAGACTTGCGTTGTATTTTTTGAGAAGCTCTGTAATCAAAGACTGCTGAAATGCTTTGGATGAAGAACTGACTGTTGTGTTATTTAATGGCCAAAGAGTGACTGTGGAATTATTGTGCTACTACATGGCTCAATAAGTGTTTTCCTACCTCTGTTTACAGTTTACATATGTTTATGCACCATTGTGTTACCATCTAAATAGCAAGAAAAAAGAATAGCTTAGGTTTTGCTTGACTGCACCCTATGCTCAGTTCTTGTTATTTCTATATGTTTTCTTCAGAAATGGTTATGAATATGCATACTTAAATGATCATGTTTACCCTGTTTCTTTCACATATGACTGTTTTTTAGGAATTCTTGACTGCTCCTAGACAAACTTTCATCCACCTTCCCTCTCTGTTAGCTAATGAAAGATTCTTAGTTGCCTTTCATCTCTGACCATCATTCCATCTTTATTCTAGCCTGATATTGTTCTGTGTGTAGCTATCCTACTCTATATTCCTCTTGTGACCAAGAAAACGCAACAGCAAGCCCTAATCCATGACTCCATGCCCAATGGTTTGAACTTCTCACACTATGCATCCCAACTCTACTTGAAAATATCATCCTTCCCACCAAAATCAAAACAAAACCCATGTACACCATAACTAGCCTAAAATCAACTCAAAACAAAGTTAAATATTAAAGAGAGAGCCCTCTCTGACTGCAGGTAGGCTAGGACCTGCAACCCAAAGATTGGTTTGTGGTTACCTCGGCCGTATCCCTTAAGGAGCCAAGGGACAACCTAAGTGATAACACCATATAGGCTCTAATATGTGGCTTAAAATTCTCATGCATTCATACCTTAAGTATGTAAGGCACCTTACACAAGCTCAGAATATTCCTTAAATGCAACAAGGGAAAATGGGTGGCTCATTAATCGAGACTTTAAATCTTGTCTCTTCCTCAATCAATCTTCCCCACAACTTTCCCTTCATAGGCTCGCGAACATGATTACACTCTCAGTATCATCATTATTAATAATTTTACATTAGTTTACGTAATCACTATATGAAGCAATATTTACAAGAGGGTAATAAAAGGGTTGTTACAGGAAATTGTGCAGGCTATTGCGGTATAAATTATTGTTGTTTTTGGATAAAGAAAGGATTTGTCCATCCTTGTTTCCATGGATGTTGCTAAGAATAGATAAGAACCGTTATGGAAAATATTTCATAAGATTTATCCCAATAATAATTGAAAGGACTAGATGGACCTGGAACAATACCTTGTGCAAAGGGTTGCCATGGTAGACTCTATTTGATGAAGCATACTTGCTCATCTTCCCCTCCTACGTCCTTGTATACTACATTCAATTATGGTAGGGCATGAAAAATATAGGTAGATTTCTCTTTTTCATATATCTTATAGATCTAATTCCTTTTTAATGAGAATTCCTTCTTTAGATGCTTCTTTCCACACCTTGGTAAAATGATTTCCAAGACAATATCTTCTTATTTTGTCTTCTTAAATTAAAATGTATCCAATTTTGAGCTTGAACATATATGTTTGTATCGAATTGTTCCAAAAGGTTACCAATTTTAGCTTGATTGACCGTGATTCTAAGTCTATTGATCCTAGCTCTAAGATCTCATGGTATTCTTCTTGGCATGAAGGCCTCTCAAGAATAACTCCTACATAGCTTAGAAATATGATCATATGTTCGATGAGAAGAATTCCATGCATGCATAAAATTTAATATATAGATATACTGAAAAAAAAAAGAACAAAGGTCAACACTAAATAAAAGAATAGGTTACATTACAAAGTGTAAAAAGGTGTACAATGTGGTAAGAGGGTCCATGGAGGGATAACTATAAGTGGGTTTGGTGTGATGCCTTTGTGGGGAATGCACTTTTAGAAATGTATGTCAAATGCAAAATTCTATAGGATTCACATGATATGTTTGAGAAAACAATATAAATGGATGATAAAAAATGTTTATTAAAACTCCCCCCCCTTTAAAATCATTATCATGATATTTGATCAAATCAATGGTTTGTATTCATTTTAGATTGAATAACATGCATGAAAGGTGATAAATCCTAGGGGAGGGGGAAACCATGGGTTGGATGACTGTCAACATGGCATGATAATTTTCATTTCATCACCCCTATGTGGTTTCCCAAAATGATTTTGACATTCCCTCAAAATGAGTATGGCACCAACAACTGGTAGGTTACATAAGTGAGGTACGTCAAGATGTCCCATCATGAGTGGAGAATGACCTTAGTAGGAAATTCAAAGTTTTATGTTGGTTTATAAAATAGATATATTCCAATGGTTAGTTTCAACTGGTCAAGGCACTGACTATTAATTTCCTAGGGAAGGACACACATACTCAATTTGTCTCCAATGAGGATTTAAGGGATATAAGCATGTACTCCCATTTTCCAAGGAGAACACATTATGGTAGTTAGTATAACCAGAAACCATTATAGACTAGAGTTGCAGAACATTGTTTAATGATTCTAGGAGCTATGATAAAAAAATAATCTATAATTTAATATATTTTTTGTCAGTTTTCACGTCATTAACTTGTAGGTAAATCAACTCACATGACCATTTTGACCAACGGGACCCAATTCAACAAGTTAGGGTCTGAAACCCTTTGGGAGCATTTTGAGGCATCAAATGAATTTTTTTGGGGGTAACATTTTTTTTCTTTAGTGATTGCCCTATTTATAATATTATACACATAGAGACTTTTCCAACAACACAAGAATTTCCTCGATCGAAGTTAGTATGAAAACATTATGCCACTTAGAGTTTGACCTTCCAGTTTTCACCACAATTATTCGAAAGAATTCCATGTCAGCCCCCATTATTCGTGGAAAATGTGATAGCCATGTTACTATTACAAAGAAGATTGTATAAGAGTCCATATTTTTACTATGGTTAACAGTTGAGGTATTCAAACCTAACCACTGGTCAACTATCGGGTTGTGTTATAATCAGACCACTAGGAGGAAAGGAGTTTCATTCCTTTTTAGTACATTTGTTCCATAGATGAAAAAAATAGTTGAGAGATATAGGAGATAGTGAAAAGAAAGAGGATTTTTTCACTATATTATCCCACCGGCCACATGCCATACTTCTTTGTATCCATAACCATTTTCTATTCAAAGAAAGAGAGGAGAGAAACCTCACCTTCCAATTGGGTTTTCTTTGAAAATCGTTTCTCAGGTCATACTTGTGTCAAGCATGGCTTTTCAAAATTTTATTTCACTATTCTCTATTTTGTGCATTATTTTAATTTTTATGCATACATAATTAACCGTAATATATAGATGTAGAAATATAAAGAAAAATAAAGCATTAGTAGTCTAGAATTCAAATTTATAAATATAGTTTTATCAGATACATTATGAAACACTATCCAATTGAATATCCACAACAATTTACATATCATATTGGTATCAGAGAAGGATTCTTTGGGTATATTTTGTAGATATTTAGGGGATCTAGAATGGTTAAGCCTAGAGTCTCAAAACTCTAGTCATGGTCGATGAATTTGTAAATAACTTTATTGATCCTACAAAGACTGAGGTATATCTTATCACTTATTTCCTTCCACATTTTAATCCAAATTCCTGAATTCCTTAGTTCTTGTTTTCCATTTTTAAGAGAGATGAAAAGATTCTATCAATTCTATTTTTATCAATTCTAGGTTCTTTCCCTTTATCAAGGATTTGCTTTTTACTCAACTCCTATATTTTTGTAATTGAATTCTTAATAGTTCATTTTCAAAATATGTTCCTCTTATAGGAAGTGTTATCACTCCATAATTTCCTAAGGATGTAAAATGAATCTAGAGGTAACCACAAACCCACTTGTAAGCTTAGAAGCTAGCCCTTCTAAACTCAGGGAGGGATCTCTCTATTGGATTTATATTTGCTTTTTTGAGATTTTATGCTAGTTATTACGTTCAGAGTTTTGTTTTTTGAAATGTTTGTTTGGAATTGCAAGGAAAGGCCATTGAGAAGTGGAGTAAAAAATTCTTAGGGTGATCAGATACTGAAATAGCAAAACATATTGTAACAGGGCAACGTAGGCAAGTTATTGGATCTTTGGAGCTTTGTTGGAATGAAAGGGAGGAAGAGATTTATATTCAATTAAACATAGAGCATTTTAGAATGAATTCTATATTTAATCTTAGTTTGAAAACACATATATTGTTTATAAGATAGACCAAAGTGTAATTAAAGAAGTTCAACCCTAAATTTTCTTTAAAAAATACAGATAGGAAAAACATATGAAGAAACAGAGAAATACCAATTACACAAGAGGAAAAACATCACCAATTTCCTTGACACATGAATGTTGGAATGAATTTTTGTATCACTGAAATGACCACTTTATTTCAGTACACTACTTTACATCAAAGGTCTGCTTTCTTGGTACAAGTTCCAACCTTTTATTTATTACAAATGAAATAATATATGGAATAAAACTCTCCTAAAATCTTAAAATAATTCTAGAATAAATTCTTGAATAATAACTATAATAAAATAATATCTCCATTTTATCTGCTCAAAATATTGAACTATTTATTAAACTCTAGAATTGTTTCACTGAATGTTGGAAATCTGCAAAATAATCCTCAATCTTCTGATCTTCTACTGCAAGGTGTCTTAGACTAATGATATCTTCATGCCCTTGAAATCTAGAGCTGTTGATTTTCTGCACTTTATCTTTCAACTCATAATTTTTTGCCTTAAAATTTGGGGTTTGTGAGTTTGTTCCCGAAGATCTGTCAATTGCTTGAATTGACTAATGATTTTATGTCACTTTTTGGTAATGCTTCACTAATGTCATGAATTATTTTTGAAGGAAATATTTATAAATGTTTTTCAAATATTTTGTAAATTAATTTCATATTTCTTTGTTTTCATGAATTTATTAAATGAAATAATGAAAATATCTCCTTAAATAATTGCATCCCGTAAATCCATTCACTATTTGAAATTGTGTCTTGTTTTGAAATATTTTAAATTCATGCCTTGTTTTTCCTTCTCATGGATTTTCAAAACTATATGTTATTTTTCCTTCCCATGGATTTCCAAAACCATGTGTTGTTTTGCCTTCCCATGCATTTCCAAAACCATGTGTTGTTTATCCATGTGTTTTTGTCTTTACTTTGCCTTTTACCCTTGTAAAATATTTGGATAAATATTTATCCAAATCTTATGTTCCTGTAGATTTTTCATTCATAATTCATTTTTCATCCTGTCAATCCATCCACTATTTGAACTTATGTATTTTTTTGAAATCTTTTAAATCCATGCCTTGTTTCTCCTTCTCATGGATTTTCAAAGCTATGTGTTGTTTTTCCTTCCCATGGATTTCTGAAACCCTGTATTGTTTTGCCTATCAATCCATCCACTATTTGAAATTATGTCTTTTTTTGAAATCTTTTAAATCCATGCCTTTTTTTCCTTCTCATGGATTTTGAAAGCGATGTGTTGTTTTTTCCTTCCCATGGATTTCCAAAACCCTGTGTTTCTTTGCCTACCCATTGATTTCCAAAACCATGTGTTGTTTATCCATGTGTTTTTGTTTTTACTTTTCCTTTTACCCCTGTAAAATATTTGGATAAATATTTATCCAAATCTTATGTTCTTGTACATTTTTCATTCATAATTCATTTTCCTTCCTTATCTCTATAAAATTTTTGTTGGATTCTCCCATGGTTTTGATTTTAAAAATAATTAAAATTACTTTCAATCTCAAAATAATTTAAATATTCCTATGTGCTAACATACTAGAAAATAAATGAACATAAGTGACTTTTTGCTCTCATTCAATTCCTTCATTTTTGTTGAGCCTCCTTTTACTTTCACCTGTAAATTTTACACCTGTAAGTATGCTTTTTACCTCAGTATTCTTTACCTTGGTCTCATTTTTTATTAGCTTCCCATCTGTAAACTCATTTAATAAATATATGAAATGTAAAAATATCATCTATCTTAGTCACATTTTATTTAGCCTCCCAATCATAAAATTTATTTCATAAACATATGAAATCTCACCACATTCAATAGAATTCAAATTAATATAGACTATGGTTTGGGAGGGACAGGGGAGGTTGGGGCAGGGGGAGGTAGTATATGATTTAGGATGGAGGGTCCAAAATGAAAGAGGGAATGGTAGTTGTAAGAGGCAGTAAATGTGAAAATTCTTTTTGGACCCCCCTTTGGTTAAATTTCAAAGGGGCTGGGGGGTCTAAAATATATCAATAACCATCAATTTATTTTTCATATATCTTGAGGCATGAAAGATTAGGGTGATTAAGTATTTAAGTGCGCTGTGGGGACACAACTTACTTTGACTTTATGGATTTGACTTGTGACATGACGTATATAGTATGATAAATAAATGAGGTTTCTATATTTTAGATATTGGGTTTTGTTATTTTTAATCTAAGTTTTAATATTTTAAATAAATAATTTTATAAAAATATAAAAATATATATTTTATAAAATTGAATTTTATTTAAAATAAAAACCTTTTAAAAATAACTCAGAGATATTTACAAAAACCTCACAAACTTCATGGTTTAGCATACCAAACTAAGCATGTCTGGGCATAAAATTGGGTAAAATTTATCATGTGCTAACATCAGCTCCAACTAGGATGTTGGCCCCACTGTAGGGTGGCAAAGTGCCATAGCTCGAGTGCTTGGCCATTCAATAGTGATCCCACCCCTCAGCCTGCAACTTGTGACCTGTTTTGAAACTCAAACCTCTGTACAAACTGGAAATGATACTGAATACTACAAACTGTAAACTAAATTCTAAAAAAAATGCTTGCCCAGTAAGATTATTTATATATAGACAATCCTATTCTAACAGCTGAGAACCAAATGCTTGATTTCAAGAAATGTAAAGCCTCCAATATAACCAATAAAAAATTTGATCCAATACCTAGGCTCTGTGACTGTTTGTAAGAAGAATCAAAACTAGAACTTGTAAGGGCATTGGAAATTGATTATAAGCTTGATCTTCACAACAAAAACATAATCAGAACTTGTAGTGAACAATTCCTCCATATAAACAGTTATGGGATATGAAAGACATGACTTATTGTTTGATTTTCAAAGTATTCTACAAATTTATTGTCATGCTTGGGCAGGTCATATATGCTTCCTTTACCATCATAGAGTTTCAGTTGTGAGTCATCGGATTTATTCTCAAAACAATCCTCAACCTCAAAATCAAAATGCAACACTACCACTTATTGTTTTGGATTACAAGGCTTATCAAATAAATGATTTTGACATTATAAATTGTTGCCATGAATTTGAACTTCTAAGGCTTGCAAGTCCTTCTCAATATGTTCAACAAACTCTATTAAAAATATAGTCTTGGCTTCAGAGCTACATTTGAATTTGCCTAGGTAAATATGAAAAAAATATGAGAAAGCCTTATCAATTTGATCGTCATCAAAATTATCCTAGTATTCCTTGAAACCTTCAATAGAGATAGTGTCTGCTACATACATTGCCATCTTGTTTAGCAAGCAACCTGGTTAGTGTGTAGTGGAGTTACCATGAGTGTTCTGCAACCTGGATTCTTTGACAATGGAATCTTTAGATCAAGTTGAAACTTGATTGAAATCTCTATTATAGCACCATTTACCACTCTTGGTAGATCTAATGCTCTGATTGTGGCTTAGGGCAACCCTTCCTTCCAGACTTGGTCCAAAATTTAAAAAACAGTGTTTTATTCCCTATACGCTAATTTTCCCTGTGGTAAAAGAATGTACATGCAGGTCAGCATATACCCAACTGGCATACATATGTTGAAACACTTAAAAAAATTAAATTTCCTTAATTTCGAGTGGAGTTTGTGGGTTTTACCTGTTACTCACCTCCTATTGCCTGTGGCTCAACTGTTTCCCAACTAAAAAAACTAATTTGGAGAAGTATAAATAAAACTCCATGGGAAGGCCTTAAGGAAGAAGATATGAGATATTGATACTATAGTGAGATTATCCCTGATTCAGTCTGACGAAATCCCTGTGCCTCATGCACTACCTAAAGCTTTAGGAAACCCTTGTTTCCTTGTTGGGGATATCCTTCATCTTTCTTGAGATATGCTTGTATTGGTGATAGAGGAAGATTGTTGAGGCCAGGAAAGGGCAGATCCGGAAGACGGTTCAACTTAGAGCTAGAGAAGGACTCAGGTCGTATTTCTCCACTTTACTTGTAGCTAACTTCAATAAAGGAATGTTGTTTTTGTTTCCGATATTAAATGTTTTTATGCATCTATTTATATTGTAATTCGTTTATGAATGTTACATTGATGTGTAATTGTTCATTCATTTATATGATTTAATGTTAATATCATGAACATACTTATAAAACGCCCTTGCCAATTGTTGTAACGAATACAAAGAATTTTTGAACCTACATACCAATTCTTTCTTATCCTTCACAACAAAGTATTTTGGTTGCTTCATGTAGATCTCTTCTTCAAGATCCCCATGAAGAAATGTTGTCTTCACAACCATCTGTTCTACCTCAAAATCAAAAGTAGTTGCAACAAATAAAAGTAATCTATTAGAAGCTAGCTTGGCAACATGAGAAAAATATCACCAAAATCAATTCCCGACACCTGGGAATAGCCTTTTGCTATCAACTGAGCTTTATATTTCTCCACCTTTCCTTTTTCATTTGTCTTCTTCTTGAACACCCATTTGCTGCCAATGGGTTTCCTTCCAACCGACAAATCCACCAGATCTCAAGCCTCATTTTTATGCAAAGATGCCATTTCATCAACCATAACCTCTTTCGAGAGTTTTCCATGCTTTGAATCTACTGCTTCCTTCACAGTTCTGGGATCATCATCGGTAATAGATAAAGAAAAATTTGTACAGAAAGCAGATGGACTATACCATTCTGGCTGCCTTCTTTCTCGAATTGATCTTCTCACAATCGGATTTTGTGGCTCTTCATCTTCTGATTCCTCTTCTGCTGTAGAGTCTGATTCTTCCTCCTTTAGCTCAAACTCTATCTTCTCAGGTTCCTTTGATGGGACTTCATGTTTAATAACATCTTTCACCTCTCTGAAAACCACATCTTGGCTATACACAACCTTCCTTGTTACTAGGTTCCAAACCTTATAACCCTTTGAACCATCTTTGTACCTAATAAAGATGCACCTTTCAGATTTACTATCCAACTTGGTTCTTTTATCCTTTGGAACATGTACATATGCATCACATCCAAATACATTTAGATGTGAAAGAGAGGGTTTCTTACCAATCCATACCTCTTGTGGAGTCGTATCCTCCAATGTTGATGAAGGTGATCTGTTGACCAGATAACATGCTGTCTCCATCGCCTCTGCCCAGAATTCTTGTCCTAACTTGACACCATTTAGCATGCTTCTTGTCCTTTCAATAAACGTCTTGTTCTTTTTTTCTGCAACTCCATTTTTCTCAGGTGTGTATGGTGTAGTCTTCTATTGTGCTATACCACACTTCTTACAGAATTATTCAAATTCATTGTTGCAAAATTATCCACCGTTATCTGTCCTCAACACCTTTATCTTATTCTCTGTATCGTTTTCCACCAGAGCCTTAAATTCTTTAAACCTGTCAAAGACTTCAGATTTCTTCTGGAGGAAATATATCCATGTATTCCTTGAGAATTCATCTATAAATGATACATAGTACACAAACTTACCTAGTGATGGAACCTTCACAGCTCCAAACACATCACTGTGCACAAGCTATAATATATGTTTCGCCATCTTACCACCAGAAGGGAAACTCACTCGATTTTGCTTCCCATATACACAATTTTCACATAAATCAAAATCCAGAGAGATAATAGTCATACATTCTACCATACCTTTACCATGAAGTATTCGAAGGCCCTTGTATCCAATATGTCCAAGCCTTTGATGCCAAAACATGGTCTTTTCTCCAGAGACCACTAGATTTTCTGCTCCACTTTCAGGAACCACAGAACTATTGCACCTATCAACAACAATGCTACCTTGAAGCTTGTACAGAGTTCCAATCCAAACTCCCCGCATCAATAATAGTGCTCCCCGAACCATCTTGCAGGTATCTTTCTTGAACACTGCTTTTACACCTGCACATCCAACTTGCTTACAGAAATTAGATTTCTGGCCAATGTAAGAATATGCAAAACACCTGGAAGTGTTCTAACGCTTCCACCTTGCAACTTAAACTTTACTTTTCTGCAACCAATGATTCTAACCTTCCTATCATCCCCTAAGAAGACATCACCACCATTGTATTTCTCATACTCGCAGAACCACTCTCTATGGGGAGTGAAGTGAAAGGATGCACCTCAGTTAATCAACCATGCCTCATGATCTACATGTGTACTTGAAGAAGCCAAGTACACATCCCCATCTTCATCTAAGGTGGTTTTCACCTCTATAGAAGGAGCATCATCAGATTCCTTTCCTTTATCGGGAGCTTTATATTTATAGTCCCTTTTGTAGTGCCCTTCCTTTTCGCATTTCCAGCACACCACGTTTACAGGTTTTCCTGGACATTTAGATCTCCCACTCGATGACTTATTTTTGTTTCTGTTTTGGGACCATCCTCGTACAGACAAGGCATCAACATTCAGGGTCTCCATATTTTTCCCTCTCATCTCCTCCGTCAGTAAGGATGAGACGATTTAATCAAACTACAATGAAATTGCATTGCTACCTATTGCAATAACCAGACTATCCCACGAATCTAGTAGAGAACACAACAAACTAATGCACTTATCTTCATCTGAAATTTTAATATCAATAGATAATAAATGACTTACCACAGTATTAAATGCGTTCAGATGCTCTGTCACTGAGTCTCCATCTTTCATCCTTAGGTTATAAAGCTTTTTCCGTAGGAACAATTTATTCACCAGAGACTTAGATTGGTACAAAGTCCCTAACTTGTCCCACAAAGCCTTCACCGTAGCTTCCCCTGATACATTTAGCAATATTGAATCTGAGACACACAATTGTATTGTGCTCTTTGCCTTCTGATCCAACTTCTTCCATTCTTCATCGGACACTCTTGTTGGTTTACTACCCAGATCTACTGTGATCCACTAATCTTTATACACCAACAGATCCTCCATCTTGAGTTTCCACAACTCAAAACTCTGACCATTAAATTTCTCGATCTCTATCTTTCCACTGCTCGCCATCTTCTTTCACCACCAGAATTGATCCCGTAGATCTCCCACTAAAAAGGGTCTATCATAGGCCCAAGTGAATCCCCTCAGTAAAAAAGGCGTCCCCTTGAAGCCAAAACAGCTTTGATACCAAATGTAGGTTTTAACCTCGTACAGAAATTAATTGCATACGAATTCTAAAAACATAAAATAAATAATAGTGAGAGAATAGCACATAAAACAAATATACACAGAGATTTTCCCTTGGATCCCAAAACTGGGACTACCAGCTTGATTTTTCATTATGTTCCTTTCAATGTTACAATACATATTTATACATGCCGAAGCATCCAATACCATGGACCGAAAACCATCGCACCCAAAACCATGTGCAAAAACCATGCACAAAACCATAGGTAAGTCCGCCCACCTAATATAGGGTCCAAAAAAATTTTGCCCGAGGCGCTCCCCCGAACACCATAGAGGGGGGCTACCCACCCCCTTCAAACCTCTTGTGACCCCCCTGTTGTGCAATTAACACAACAAAGGGGGGCTCTGCCCCCCCTCTAACCCCCGAGTTAACTAGGGTGGTTAGTCATGGAAAGAATATAACACAACCCAACACAGCCACCACAGGGCGGGGTCAGCTATGGGCGCGGGCGAGGAGGCAAGATGCATGTTGCCACCTCCCCGCCTGTGCGCGCGGCCAACCCTGCCCGGGGGGTGGCATAATTTTTTATTTTTTATTAATTGTTTTTTTTAATAGTTTCTTGACTTTTTCTTAATTTTTTTTTAACTTTTGTTTTTTAATTTTTTTGTTTTAATTTTTTTAATTTTAATTTTAGAATTGTTATGATCTTTTTTTAATTTAATTTTTTTTAAGATATATATATATATATATATATATATATATATATATATATATATATATATATAATTTAAATATTTATTTATTATTTTCAATTTTTTTTTATAATTTTATTTAGAATTTTTTTTAATAATTATTATGTGGTTTTATTTTATTTTTGTTTAACTTAAAAAAATCATTATGGATGTATTTTTTTTATTAATATTCAATTTTTTCTTTAAATTTTATGTTTTTTTTGAAATATTTTCCTTTTTTATTTATTTTTTACTTTTTATTTTTGTTTAATTTTTTTTATTTTTACAATTGAATTTTGTTTGATTTTTACATTTTTATGGGTGTTTTTTTTATATATATATTTTTATTATTTGAGTTCTTTTGGTCATGTTTTTTTATTTATTTTTAATGTTTTATGACGAACATGAAAATCACAAACATTTAAAAAATATATCCACACTTAAAACATTACAAAACTTAAAGTGTAAAAATAAGCCCTCTAAACAAAAAGGGTTGATGCTACATCAACCCTTTTCAAAATAAAAAAGGAAATCACTAACATTTAAAAAATGTGTTCATACTTGCTACATAAAAATATTTAAAGTGTCAAAAATCAACCCTCTAAAAAAAGGTGTTGATGCTGCGTCAACACTTTTCAAAATCAGCATGAAAATCACTAACATTGGAAAAAAAAAATTCATACTTAATACATAAGAAAATTTAAAGTGAAAAAAATATGCTAAAAAAAAATTATTTTGACATCACCACTTTTCAAAATCAGGTGATTGTTTGGTACCTCAAAAAAATGGGTACCAATTCACTTTCTCGTTTGATCGATAACTATGTTTTGTCATATGCAATGCAACAACTACATTTATGAGGTTAATGAAATATATATTGTGGCCGTTTATAGATTCATTCGTTATTATCTATTTGGATGATATATCGGTATACAGTGCTACTCACACATTTGACAGGAGGATATACTAAAGAAGTAGTTGCAACAGGAGGAGATACATTGGTTACAAAGGGCGCTCCTATCAAGCCCAAGCTCAAGCAATCGAGACAAGGTCCCATGTATTTCAGAACTAGGAAAAGCACCAAAATTAGTGATCCAAGTTGACTCAGCTCTTGGATTTAACCAAGATATTTTACTTTCGTGATGTGAATAAAATTGCATTTAAAATAGCATAATTGAACATACCTGCATGCTATAAAGAAGAAGGAACATGACAAGAATCAGCGACATGAAAGAACAAGACATTGATAATGGAGTTCATCCAGGAGGGACTACGTCTCCAGGCCCCGGTGTCAATAGTGATGGCGTACATAAGAGGTGACACCGCTATCATACAATGAAAATGCCCTCGAGCAGGAATGGCTCTAAGAGATGTTTCGCTACAGGAACTCTCATTCAAAAAGGACTCCTATCAGTATCACCTAAGCTCATGCATGATGATAATGAGCATCCCGCCAACATGGCATAAAATGGATCTCAATGCAAACACACATGGCAACACATGAGTATCCCATCAACATAACAACAAAGGGATCTCAAACAAAACATGACGAATCATGACAATAAGTACATCCCAAAGATGATTCTGCATCACATCAAGCAGGAATCATGAAAAAAGTAAGAACACAAGATCCCACATCAGACATCATACAGGGATCTATGCAACACAATGCATCTCATGGAAAAAAGAAGTACATGAACACACTACATATACCTCACATCCTGGGGCCATATGAAGAAAAGGATGTCAAACTGTTGAAGTTGGTTGTACCATCAATCTCACGGCGTCAAATTTCATGGAAGGACTACTCACACGTTGAATTCTGACACCTGCACTCCACTTTGAAAAGTGGCTGAAAAATAGAATGGTCAAATGGGAAATATGAATGCACCATCAGATTTGTGGCGTCGAATAGTGCAAAATCGACTATCAAATTTCTGAATTCTGACAAAGTGAAAATCTGGGGCTTAAGGAATCTTTTAGGTTCCTCCTAGATTCCTCAAATATTCCCTCCTTTGGGTCTTCTATAAATCTGCTGCTCATATCTAAATTCTGACTATGGCATCAGGTTTGTGTCACTCAGAGATGTAGGATCAACATAAAGTTCGTCCAATTTGGACACTGCAAAAATTTCATCCTCTTGAGAATTTCGCCTAATCATGGTTTCGCTTGCCTCTTTTTTGGGCTCATGGTTCCATCTGCAAATAAATTAATTAAAATTTTATGTCTCAATTTCTGTGCACGCTCCTGGCTCCTGGCTCCTCCTTGCTTGCACGGACTGACAAAATGAGTTTATATAAACTTTTTTGGGTGGATATTTCAATGAAATGGCCATTAGCCCAATGGTAAAATTCTGAATTATAATGAGGAGGTCAGGTGGTCAAACCCTAACCCCTCCATATTTACACGCCCTTTAGTTTTGAAAAAAACTGCATTAGTGTATTTTGGGCATCGGGTCCACATTGGGCAGCCCTCCCCTTAATCTCCGCAGGAAATGCTATGACGCGATGGTTGCATTAATTATCGGAGGTGATGGTTTATGGGTTGCGCATTATATGTGGTCGTCGCACGGGCGGGGCTGGACCTCCCACTGGCCTCCCTTTTAATATGGCATATGGAGTTGGGGTGCGGGCCGGGTCCACCGTGTAGAAATTTTGAATAATTTAACACATATTCACAGAGATTATCCTGATCATACAATTATAAGCGGAACATGCATAATACATAACCTCCTCTACGTTGATCATCAATTTACAGAAGCAGAAACATTCTCAGGCACACATAGAAGCATCAATCAAACTCATAAACACAGTATGTATCCCGGGGAAAGCATATCGCTAAAAACCCCACACTATCTGTATATTATATTGATTGAATCATGTAACATTACAAATCATAATACTTCTCACAAGTATCTCCACCTGTTACACACAATACAGCTCAGATTTGATCTCCAAATCTCTCCCGCTGCTTGCCTGCCTCTCCAGCTCAATACCTGCTCAAGAACTGATGAGAATGGCTTCCCAAACTCGTATTTCACCTGCAAAATAGTCACTCACACTTTGTTGGACGTGAGCACAAGCTATAATGTGGGCAAATACGTGAGCAAACTCCTTGGCATACTCAATCCCTTTATTGTGCAAGATCTGGTGCACAACTGATAGCAATCTGATTCTCTAACACCTGTCCCTGCTGAACTGAACATGCACTGGCATGCAACTGAGTTAACTGATGTATTCATTAGTTTTATTATGAGTTAATAACTTGTGAATTAATTAATAACTAATTCACCCAACTCATCTCTAGTCTATTTGCCAGTTAGACTAAATACAACCAGTTTAACAAAGCTAAACTGAACACAACTCCATCAACTCCACCAAACTCAACTAATTGAGTTCTAACTGAAGTCATGCATGCAAATATTAGTCATCACAGGTAACCACGTATTTCCCTCTGGGATCTGCATGTACCACATCCGTAGCTCATCTTGAAGTGCTCCAAGAGAATAAGATTAAGTTTATAGTCCAAATATTATTGTGAGATAATAATATTTGACTTTTCTATTTTTGACTTTGATCACTCACACTGTGATCACTCACACTTTCATCAAAAATAGAAGTCCATCTATTTTTTCCAACTTGACCAATCATCCATAAACAGCAACCTGCAATCCATAGACATGATCCATATGTCTAAAAATAGACATAGTCTAAAAATAGACTTGCGCCAAAAATAGCCTGCGGACCCACTTAGTGAAGGCGACTCTTTTCACTAAGCTCCATCATCTTGTTGCACTCTCAACAAGCATTTCTTGTTGCACACTTTTCAACACTCCCTCTCAACAAGAAAGGCTTCCTCTCAAACCCGATCCTGTAACTCTGGAATGTTCTCCATGCAACACATCTGGCCAGTCCACTTGCTCTGTCATCAAAGTCTCTGACTGCTATTGCCTCTGTCGACTGAAACTCTGCATCTCTGTGCTCTTCAGTATCTGACTGCTCTAGCCTCTGTCACTTTGATCTCTGACTGCATCCGTGCTGCTGCTGGTTCCATCTCCCAGCATTGCATCCGCACTGCACCTCCCAACTGACCTCCCTGTTGGGATAGAAACACCCTCTGATGCTGAAGCTCTACCTGCTGCTGACAAGTGCTCCCTCTCTGACATCTGCGCTACTGCAACATCTCCATGCATCTCGCACCATTGCACACCTCTCTGTGCCACCTAGCACTGTGCAAAACACTTGTGCCTCTCGCATTGCTGCAGCCTGCTAGCTATGCGCTGTCCTGGGATTCCCTGCACTGTCGCTCTCTCTGCTGCTCCATCCGCATCTGTCTCTACCCAATCAGTCAGTTCCTGCTACTACACATCTGGGGCTCCCGTAGCAAGGTCTCATCCAAGAGGTTGGGTACCTCAAGGATCCTGCCCCTCCTCCTTGGGACAATCAATCCACATCACCCCACCTCCTACCTGGAGGTATGGCTGCCTGCGATCCCTCAGCCCATCTGGCTCGAAGTTTCCCCCTATTGGAGGTCTCTGGATGAGTAGATGTCTCTACTCGATCTCCTCTTAGCTTCCCTTGTTGTGGCTGCTCCACAACCTCCTGAAGCTGGTGCACCAATCGTGGCTCCTCCACAATCGTCTGAGACTTCTTCTGGCTCTGCATGTTGAGAGGTAATATACGCTCCCTCTCAACCACCAAGTCTCCATCAGTTGCCTCGCTGCTCAAGGCTTTGCATGCATCTTGAACCTCAAGAGCATACAGGTTCTTGACCCGTGAACCAATCTACTTCACCTGTCTAGTGATGATGTGTTTAAGGAAAACCTTTCCCTTACTAAAGACCACATCATAGCCTCTATCTTCCAACATCGCGATCGACACCAAGTTTCTCTTCATTCCTGGTACATACTTGACATCGGTCAAGGTAAGGCGAGCTCCATGCTCCCTCTGAAAAATAACCATGCCTACACCTGAGACACTATACTTCTCATCATTACCCATCCCTATGAGTATCTGGAGATCTTTCTCCTCCAAAGTACTGAACAAACTTTTGTCACCGGTCATGTGGAAAGAAGCTCCACTGTCAAGAAACCAACCGCTTCCCACCATGGATGAAACCATCCATGCGAAGAGTGTGAAGTCCAACTCAAACTGTGAAGCAAGTGAGGCTGCCTCACCTTCAGATCCTTCCCCGGATCCCTTCTTGGACTTCTTCTTTGGGCAATTAGTAGCATAATGACCCAACTCATGACAATGAAAGCATCTCACCTTCGCCTTGTCAACCTTCTTCCCATCATTGGAAGAACTGGATTCAGAAAGAGAAACCTTCCCCTTCCCCTTCTTTGCCTTACTTGCTAAGGCACAGTTCTCCTCATCCTGCATGGATGAAGAACCGTCTCTGGTGCTCCGTCTAATCTCCTCTTGCACAAGATCTGACCACAGTCTTTCCCATCCTGGCAATTTCTCCCTTCCATTCACTGAGTCCTGGTAGCTATGCCAACTCTTAGGAAGGTCAAGGAGTGCTAGACTCACCATCCTCATCCTAACAGTCACCCCCACACTTCCCAGCTCATCCCGACATTGGATGAACTTCGTGAGTTACCTGGGCATACTGTCTCCATTCTCACACTGAATGTTTCTGAGTTTCGCTCTTGCTTTGGAATTAAATTCGAATTCCACCAGCTCAAAAACTCAACCACTTCCGATCTAGAATTCGTGAGAACAAAATATTTCTTGTACAGAGATCGACTGTATGGCCATTCACCGAATATTTCACCTTCCAAAAGAAGGATGAATCCAGAGGCTACCTGGCCCGATTACAGACTCTGCCTGAAGAAATAAAATGTAGACACTTCATGAATAGTAGATCTGATGATCAACAGCTCTGATACCATGTAGAAACTTTTTCTACAAATCATCTAGCTCTGATACCATGTAGAAATTTTGAATAATTTAACACATATTCACAGAGATTATCCTGATCATACAATTATAAGCGGAACATGCATAATACATAACCTCCTCTACGTTGATCATCAATTTATAGAAGCAGAAACATTCTCAAGCACACATAGAAGCGTCAATCAAACTCATAAACACAGTATGTATCCCGGGGAAAGCATATCGCTAAAAGCCCCACACTATCTGTATATTATATTGATTGAATCATGTAACATTACAAATCATAATACTTCTCACAAGTATCTCCACCTGTTACACACAATACAGCTCAGATTTGATCTCCAAATCTCTCCCGCTACTTGCCTGCCTCTCCAGCTCAATACCTGCTCAAGAACTGATGAGAATGGCTTCCCAAACTCGTATTTCACCTGCAAAATATTCACTCACACTTTGTTGGATGTGAGCACAAGCTATAATGTGGGCAAATACGTGAGCAAACTCCTTGGCATACTCAATCCCTTTATTGTGCAAGATCTGGTGCACAACTATAGTCACAACTAATAGCAATCTGATTCTCTAACACCTGTCCCTGTTGAACCGAACATGCACTGACATGCAACTAAGTTAACTGATGTATTCATTAGTTGTATTATGAGTTAATAACTTGTGAATTAATTAATAACTAATTCACCCAACTCATCTCTAGTCTATTTGCCAGTTAGACTAAATACAACCAGTTTAACAAAGCTAAACTGAACACAACTCCATGAACTCCACCAAACTCAACTGATTCAGTTCTAACTGAAGTCATGCATGCAAATATTAGTCATCCCATAGGTAACCACGTATTTCCCTCTGGGATCTGCATGTACCACATCCGTAGCTCATCTTGAAGTGCTCCAAGAGAATAAGATTATGTTTATAGTCCAAATATTATTGTGAGATAATAATATTTGACTTTTCTATTTTTGACTTTGATCACTCACACTGTGATCACTCACACTTTCATCAAAAATAGAAGTCCATCTATTTTTCCCAACTTGATCAATCATCCATAAACATAAACCTGCAATCCATAGACATGATCCATATGTCTAAAAATAGACATAGTCTAAAAATAGACTTGCGCCAAAAATAGCCTGCGGGCCCACTTAGTGAAGGCGACTCTTTTCACTAAGCTCCATCATCTTGTTGCACTCTCAACAAGCATTTCTTGTTGCACACTTTTCAACACACCGGAGGTGGCCCGCCCACCCCTTTAATAATGTAACATATGTGTGCAGCGGATTTGGGGCCAGCATGGTTCATGGCCCATCGACTATCTTTTATATTAATTTTTGTATGGTGTGGTTGGGGGGCCGATGGGGGTCATGGCCCGTCGGCCATATTTAATAAAATTTTGTTAATATAGTTTTGGAGGTGGCGGGGGTGGTGGCCCGCCACCACACATATATATTTTTTACTTTTATTTAAAATAGGGCAATTCTTCAATTTTTTCTCACATAAGGGTTATTAGAAAAATTAAAGAGGAAACAATTTCCCCCACCTTCAGGAGCTAGGTTTCATGCCCCGGGGTCAAGTAAATTGTAGGACACTTAAACCTGGCCTAGAGCCCAACTTTGACCAAAACTTTGACTGGCTCGTTCTCCCTCATACGAGCTCGAATTGACAAACCGTTCACACTGCTATGATTAGGGCGACAAGATCTATGCTCTGGCCGGAGGAGGGAATCTTTGAGGAATCTAGGGGAATCTAAAAGATTCCTTAAGCCCCAGATTTTCACTTTGTCAGAATTCAGAAATTTGACAGTCGATTTTGCACTATTCAACGCCACAAATCTGATAGTGCATTTAGATTTCCCATTTGATCATTCTATTTTTTGACCACTTTTCAAAGTGGAGTGCAGGTGTTAGCATTCAACATGCAAACAGTCCTTCCATGAGATTCGACGCCACGAGATTGATGGTACAGCTAGCTTCAACAGTCTGACATCCTTTTCGTTAGATGGCCCCAGGATGTGAGGTATATGCAGTGTGTTCATGTACTTCTTTTTTCCATGAGATGCATTGTGCAACACAGATCCCTGTATGATGTTTGATGTGGGATCTTGTTTTCTTACTATTTTCATGATTCCTGCTTGATATGATGCAGAATCATCTGTGGGATGTACTTGTTGTCATGATTCATCATGTTTTGTTTGAGATCTCTTTGTTGTTATGTTCATGGGATACTCATGTGTCGCCATGTATGTTTGCATTGAGATCCCTTTTATGCCATGTTGGCAGGATGCTCATTATCATCATCCATGGGTTTAGGTCGTACTGATAGGAGTCCTTTTTGAATGAGAGTTCCTACAGTGGAACATCTCTTGGAGCCACTCCTACATGAGGAAATTTTCCTTGTATGATAGCTACATCACCTCTTATGTACATCATCACTATTGACAACACTTAATGCACTGGCCTACACCATCTTGACACCGGGGCCCGGAGACGTAGTCCCTCCTGGACGAACTTTGTTATCAATGTCTTGTTATTTCATGTTGCTGATTCTTGTCATGTTCCTTCTTCTTTACAACATGCAGATATGTTCAATCATGCTATTTTAAATGCTAATCACATCACGAAAGAAAAATATCTTGGTTAAATCTGGGAGCTGAGTCAACTCGGATCAAGTTTGGTATTAGAGCGGTCTTTGCGTGGATGTGAATTGCAAGCGTGAATAATGGAACGTGCAATGACAAAGGATGAAAAAGCGATGTGTGAGACCATGCTCAAAATTTCCCAGAGGGTGGAAATAATGTATGAAACTCTACAAAAAGAGATAGAGGAAAAGAAGTGATTGTAGTTTCAGTTGTGAGCCAAGGAAGAGGCCCTAGAAGAATTGAAGCACAACAACCAGAATCTTCAAATAGAGAATGTTGAATTGAAGATGCGTCTACAAGAAGAGAAAGAGGAAAAACAAAGTTTGCTATGATAGCTGCAACCTAAGGACGAGGCCTTGGAAAAGCTGCAGCATGACCCATGTGAGGTAAAAAGTAGTTCTTCGAATTCATGTATGTGTCTTAATGATGATTTCGTTGTTTTTGAAAATCATACCACAAGAATTGGCTGCAAACTATTGAAGAAAATGGGGTATGAAGGAAAAGGCTTGGGCGTTAATGGCCAAGGCATTGTCAACTGATCGAGGTGGATATTGGTGGCCATCTGCCAATTCCACTTGGACCCCCACCATTGCTTCTTTAAGTTTTTTGGTTTCCTTAATTGTGACACAATTTATTATTTTTAGCAATTTTTTAGGTCCTAAACTTCCGGAGCTATTTTGAGGCCCTAAACAACGTTTTTTTGGAAATCTATCACCAGTGGTGTTCTGTCTAAAATTGTCTTTTCCATCATAGTCTTCGAAGAGAACTTTCCAACAGGTTATCATGCGCGTCAAATGGAGATAGTATGACCAAGTCGCAACCCTGGGAATTTGGTTGTCGAACTCACCCCAACGGGGCCCATAAACTCTTGGTGTTACATCTCCTCGTGTTAGGGTTTTTGTTGTTTAGGGTTTTCTCTTATTGTTCAATAATAAAAAGGCCATTGAGCCTCATTGTAAGGAAATTCAGAGGCATGTAGCCACCACATCTCTTCTCAAAGATAAGATACCATCGCCCTAGCTGGTTTATTTCCATTTCTGTTTGTAAGCATATTTCAGTATTTTACATTAATGAAATGAAGTATTATTTATGTTGCATCTCTATGTCTATGTTATCTCTCTAATTTGTTGCATTCTTGTTTAAATCTGGATCATCAACCCCGTCAAAGTAGAAGAATTACCCCGTCAAGAAGGAATTGGGTATGTCAGAAAGGAAGTTGGGGAATGCACTGAGACAACTAGAGAACCACCAACAACAGATGATGAGAAGACCTCATCAGTTCTTTCCAAATTGATAGAGGAGGTAAAAGATGTTGATTTCATTTCGGTTTCATCTTCACATAGTATGATTTATGTTGGATATTTGGAGATCCCAATTACAGGGAAAAACATGAGGCTCCTTACCAGGATGAGGCACAAGGAGGAAAAAGAACTTGGTGTTAATAACCAAGGCATAACTCACCCATTGGAGATTGTGTAGAGACCTTAATTTGCAAGCTCGAGATACACCAAGGAAGAATGCTTGAAGGTGTTAGATTTTTCTGAGGCATCGTCAGAATCATCGAGGAAAGATAATGATGGGAACACATCCCCATCATCCCATGGCAGTGCCCATTGCAGGGAAAAAGTTGAGGCAAGCTCTCATCGCCATACTTACACCAGAGACGGCAAGGAAATGTATAACCACTCTTGCTATTTGAATGTTCATTTAAATTATAATCATGTTGTCAATGATGGACGTAAAACATGGAATCGAAAAACATGTACCTTTTGTGGATTACATAACCATACATTTTCTAAGTGTTGGAAAAGAATGGCAGTACACAAAAGGATGAGGCATGAAAGACCCTCTCAATAGCAGGTAAAGAAACATGTTAAGCAAATCTGGAGGAAGAAGATGTATTGCAATCATTGCAACAGAGGTGGCCATCAAAAAGGCACTTGTTGGAGGCTCCATCCAGAGCAACGTTTAAAGACAAATTGTCGGTGAATGAACCAGGTGAAACAATTGTTCGACAAGCAAAACCACCACAGGGGGGTGACCCATTCACATTGATAAGTGAAAAATGGTTTCTAGATATGTTATATTGTCATGGTCGTGCTTCTATAAATCATTTTTTTCATTTTAAAATGTAAAAGTGATGATGTGTTTCCATCATTTGTTTAGCAACAATGATGTCTGGTCTTATTTTGAGTTACATGATAAACTGTGAAAATGATGGTTGTTTCCATCACTTGTCAAAACAAAAATAGTGTTCGGCCTTATCTTTGTAAATCATGTGTTGTAGTGATGATGGGTTTTCCATCACTTTTTGGAGCAAAAATGATATGTTGGCCTTGTTTTCATAGTTGGGTTATTGTTTCCATTTTGGTGTAAACTTGACCATCGAGTATGTGTTATAAACTCGTGGCAAGTATGGGGTGCTTGGGTCATTAGTTGGTCATGAAAGTAAAGCATGTAATTTGCAAAATAATGTACTATAGGTTGCAGAGGTTGCAGGTGTCGGCTCATCGCTTAAGGCTCCGAAGAACCAAAGTGAAGGAGATGGAAGCGAGACCTTTTCAGGACGCTTGTGATGCAGAAAAGGTACAGAGAAGTTGTAGATTATTTTTCAAGCTTTTGGAGGACAAACACTCCTTAGTGGGGAGGATTGATCCAAGAGGCTCCAGGGACACACATAGGACAAAGGGGGCTTATGGAAGCTCAAAAATAAAAGTGATCAGAATGCTTTCAAATTAGGACTAGAGCGTATATCTTGTCATCCTGATCGCAGCGATGTGAACAATTAATTAATCCAAGCTCGTATGAGGGAGAATGAGCCAGTCAAAGTTTTGGTCAAAGTTGGGTTGTAGGCCAGGTTTAAGTGTCCTACAATTTGACCGACCCCGGGGCATGAAACCTAGCTCCCGAAAGCGGGTGAAATTGTTGCCTCTTTAATTTGTCTAATAACCCTTATGTTAGACAAAATTGAAAAATATCCCTATTTTAAATAAAAATAAAAAATATATATATGTGGTGGCGAGCCACCACCCCTGCAACCTCCAAAACTATATTAAATTTGTTTATTAAATATGGCCGACGTGCCCTAATCCCCGTCGGCCCCCCAACCACACCATACAAAAATTAATACCAAAAATGGCCGACGGGCCATGAACCCCGCCGGCTCCAAATCCACCGCACACATGTGTTACCTTATTAAAGGGGTGGGCGGGCCACCTTTGGTGGAACCAGTCCACACCCCAACTCCATATGCTATATTAAAAGGGAGGCTGGTGGGAGTTGAACCCATGACCGGTGGGAGGGCCAACCCCACCCACGCAGCAGCCTCATACAACGCACAACCCATAAACCATCACCTTTGCCAATTATTGCAACCACTGTGTCATATTTCATACCATTTGCCATGGAGATTAAGGGACGGGCCACCCAATGCGGACCCAACCCCAAAAATACATTAATGTAGTTTTTTAAAAAAATAAAGGGCATGTAAATATGGAGGGGTTGGGGTTTGATCACCCGACCTCCTCATTATAATTCAGAATTTTACCATTGGTCCAATGGCCATTTCATTGAAATATCCGCCCGAAATAGTTTATATAAACTCATTTCAAGAGGGTGAAATTTTTGCAGTGTCCAAATTGGATAAATTTTATGTTTATCCTACACCTCTCAGCGACATGAACCTGATGGCGCAATCAAAATTTCGATCTGAGTAGCAGATTTACAGAGGACCCAGAGGAGGGAATCTTTGAAGAATCTAGGGGGAATCTAAAAGATTCCTTAGGCCCCATATTTTCACTTTGTCAGAATTCAGAAATTTGATAGTTGATTTCGCACTATTCAACACCACAAATATGATGGTGCATTCAGATTTCCCATTTGATCATTATATTTTTCGGCCACTTTTCAAAGTGTAGTGCAGGTGCCAACATTTAACGTGCGAGCAGTCCTTCCATGAGATTCGACACCACGAGATTGATGGTAGGGCCAACTTCAGCAGTTTGACATCCTTTCCTTCAGATACCCCCATGATGTGAGGTAAATGCAGTGTGTTCATGCACTTCTTTTTGCCATGAGATGCATTGTGCTGCACAAATCCCTGTATGATGTTTGATGTGGGATCTTGTTTTCTTACTTTTTTCATGATTCCTTCTTGATGTTATGCAGAATCTTTTGTGGGATGTACTTGTTTTCATGATTCGTCATGTTTTGTTTGAGATCCATTTTTTATTATGTTGATGGGATACTCATGTGTCACCATGTATGTTTGCATTGAGATCCCTTTTATGCCATGTTGGTAGGATGCTCATTATTATCATGCATGAGTTTAGGTCATACTGATAGGAGTCCTTTTTGAATGAGAGTTCCTGCAGCGGAACATCTCTTGGATCCACTCCTACGTTAGGGCATTTTCCTTGTACGATAGTGGCACCACCTCTTACGTACATCATCGCTATTGACAGCACTTAATGCAGCGACCTACACCATCTTGAAACTGGGGCCCTGAGATGTAGTGTTTTGGAGAATTTAGCATCTACAAATAAACACTAATTCACTAGATAAGTAGTTATGCCTAGAACAACAGTTTAAAGTGTTTTAGACTTTCCCTATAAGAAATAGATAAGAAGAGAGGATAGAAGGCCTACCTGTAGTTCCGCTTTCCTCTTGTCTTCCTTGTATCGATTCCGTCACTCCTTCTTGTACTTAATCTACTTGAAAAGTACCCTACCAATAAAATAGAATATGAAAATCGATCAAAGAATACGATCCATTGAATATAAATGAAAGGAATCAGAAGTAATTAATACATATAAGAAATATGAAAGAACACATCATATGGAAAAAGGTTCAAACACTTTATTAGATAGAAGAAGGAATTACAACCATCAGTGTCTGATTCGAAGTCATTCCTCCAGCTTGGATCCCATCCACATCACATCAAAAGCAAGACAAGCTTGTGGCATCACATCATTTGCTCCAAAGTCAAGTCTCATAACGGCATTATCTCCTTAAAATTCAACATAATCCAGCCGTTGATCACTTATATGAGTGGTCAATTTATAGGAAGATGAAGGAAGTTTTTTCATTAATGGTGACATTGAATGGCCTTCCATACTTAGAATTAGTTCCATGGAGGAAGGGATGAGAGGATAGGATGATCCTTAACTCATTCCTCATCCATTTTCAAGTTCATAGGAGTTGATAAGAGAGGAAAAATTCTAGATTACTTCAAAAGATAAGAAAATTCCCCAAACCCTATGTGAATTTCACTCATTCTCACCCAGCGTAGGTGAAAGTAAATCTAAGTGCTCTGCAGAGCACCCTGACAGTGGACTTAACTACTCTGCAGTGCACCTTCATAAGGGCTTGCCTGCACTAGTCCTTCTAGAGGTAATTTTTGGATGTCTTCAAGTCATGAAACTGTTTGGGAAGGAGGCATTCAAAGGGTTGACTTGTTTAGGGCATGAAACAACTAAATTTAGGGTTTGATGAGTCCTAAAACAATGATCTGAATGTTGGGATTTGATGTGCCCAAATGGATCTGTAACAGTTACCCCCTAAAGCATGAAGTCAGAAAAATGCCAATGTCGAATGAAATGCTTTATGATGTGATGAGGGGGTATCAAAGTGTAAGGTGACCTGCATCAATTACAATACATATATCATGATATTTTATTTTACATTCATTTTTTAGGAAAGGCATACCCATGCACAGCTTATAAACTTTGATTACATGTACATAAATAGTCATCTACAGATATAGACCCATGATCAGAATGACTATCAATGTAAAGCCATTGTACAGATGATTTAGTACTCCTAATATCGCAACCTGGATGGATGAAACTAGATCTGGGGTCTTCAATCTTGTTCAACCATTCACTCAAGTACGAGTCTAACCATGTGAATATGTGATCTGAAGTCAAACATGGGAAGACACCATCTGATTACGAGCTGATGTTGTAAGTTGTTAACAGATGCGAGATAAATCACCGATAATGATAATGATCCTCAAGGTACTACAGTACATTCTGCATGGTGTGAATGGATGATTTTATGTCAAACACCATACAAAGTCTTTTGGTCAAAGGCCATTGATGTATTCCTATCTCCAAAATGAGAAACCTACCATTGACGCATGCAAGCCTCAAGGTACTAAATGGGTGTTTCTAAGTCAACTTCTTGGAAAATGAGTTGATGTTGACAAGAAGTGACTCGTTGTAAGAGGGCCTTTATGTATCCCACATCAACGACATGAAACGAGTGTAGTGATTTTATAGATGGAATTTGACTGACGACACAAGGCTTAGGAATGGCAGTCATGAAAATGAAGGTTTATGGTATTGCAAAAGATGGATTTTGACTGAATGACTTCTCTTGAACATGTCGGCAAACCTAAAGTGAATTAGTAGCATCGACCCAAAACAAAGTGATGGATGGTATGATAGACCAACGGTGTGATAACCATCAAGCTAATAACCCAACCCAGATAGTCACGGTGATGGAGTGAAAGTGTCATGTTCAAGAGCGACCTGCTACCATAAAATGGTTTTCCCCTTTTTCCATTTTCCCTAGTCATTGCTGACCAATACCTCTTTATTTTTATCAAGCTTGAGGAGGATAACATATGCTTGTTGTATAATTTCACCCTTCGGGAGAATCCATCACTATTTTATGTTTTAACGAGTCTAGAAAAGGTGAAACTCGGTCTTGTCTAGATGGACAAGTTTGTCACTATTTTATGTTTTTAACGAGTTTAACGACAAAGATAACTCGGTCATTTTCATGTTTAGAGAGTTTGAAAAGGTACGAAAGAAAACTCCACAAGTTCTTTTTCGTAAATTAATCTCTCAAGTCTGAAAAGGCATAAAATAATACAAGAGAGATATCATTTACAATCCATTAATGAGCTGGAAAGGACAAGCGCTCGACAATCTTTTCATGTTTAGAGAGTCTAAAAAGAGCTTAAATAGGACTCCAAGGGGGTTCCTTTTTTGCTTTTAACAAAGCTCGAAAAAGAGATAAAAGTGTGCTTTATGGTCAAAAGTACAACTTACAATCGAGCATGTTGAATTCTGCAAATTAGTTGTAAACCTACTCAAAACATCACCAAATGGATTAAAAATATCTGTTTCATAGGAAAAAATAGGCAAATACTAATGTTCAATCAATTAATTAACATGAAATAAACATAAAACAAGTTTTTACCATATCATTTTTACCATTTGGAACTTACCATCCAGTTTTTTGCTTTGAGCTCAGTTTTTACCTCAAGCTTCACCAGTCGATTGCGAAAGATTCTGTGGACCATTTCTCGAGCCGTATGGACCAGGTAGGAACTAAACCTCTCTACTTTCTTTTCAGTTCATTCTTTTGTCATTTCATGCAAGTTTTAGGGTTTTTTGGGGCCCTTGG
Organism: Pinus tabuliformis; assembly: GCA_031772625.1. Lineage (NCBI taxonomy): Eukaryota > Viridiplantae > Streptophyta > Pinopsida > Pinales > Pinaceae > Pinus > Pinus tabuliformis. The sequence continues at coordinate 565,568,716 of CM062809.1, read as the reverse complement.
GGTTTCATTTTTTTTCCTGGGATCAACGCAGGCTTTCACATCGAAAACTGCACTGAAGAGCACCCAGATAGAAGGTTGCATGCTCTGCAGTGCACTGTCTCTGTGTCTAGGTTGCGCTGAGCACATTTCCCAAGTTTTTTTTAGCTGTTAGCTCCAAAATTTGCCCTGTTTTTTGCATGGAAAGGATCCTAATTTAGCCTATGATTACGTTTCAGGCTTTCATCAGATCAGAATTTCAATTACATGGTGAGAAAGAGAGCATGAAGAACAAGACATGGTTTCCCTAAATAACCTGGGTATAGTTGAGGCCCTCAGGAATTTTGGGTTACTCAAATACTTTAAGTTGTCTGGAATGAGGCAACAAATAGAACTATTGCAGTTCCTTGTTCGTGCACGGGATTTGACAGATCAAAAATTTCACATTAGAGACAATATGGTCCCTATTACTATTGAGGATATTTACTTTCTTACTAGACCGTCGAGGCGAGGTGCCTCCATCTCACTTTCTGGATTTGCCCGTGGAGGTGAAAGATTATATTAGATAGTTTTGTCAGCTAGGTACATAGCCTAGCAGAGATGGGAAAATAAACATTAGGGATGTAAGTGATTTTCCTTTAAGAACAATCCTCTTTATGATTGCAAAATTAGCTGGCAGTGTGACACTACATCTGGCGAACAAATCTTATATGTAGTATGCGATGGAGTGTCTAGAGCCAAAAGTTTTCAACTGGTGCAAGGTTGTACTTTCACTGCTGAAAGAACAACTGACTAAGGTAAAAAGTGGTAAGATGAAGAATTTATGCTATGGTTCGATATTGATTACTTTTTCCTTAGAGAAAATCCCATTGATGCAAACACATCATGTATCACTGGGTGTCGTTGGTCCTAGAGATCCACGTATGCAGAGGTGGGTTGAATTGATGGCTCGACATGCTAGTTAGTCAACAATAATTTTGTCCCCTGCATTTTTCAGCTGGCTTGAGCGACAACATGTCGTTATTGAGAAGCATCCATACTCAGGGATGGATTATCATGGAGATCCAGATTTGATTCTACCAGTTGGAGCACAATATGTGAATTGAAAATATTAATTTTACATATGTCGCAAATGTCTATTTAACACATAATTCGCTAGAGAATCAATTAATGTGTTAATATTTCTAGAAATATGCTGATATTGAATGTGTTCAAAATGTCTTTCCAAAATACGAACTCTAAGGAACATACGAAAAATTGTTGGATTTTGGACAGTATAAATGTTTATTAGTTGTAGTACAACAAGTTGAGAGTCTAGCCTAACGATGATTCGGTGAATGCCAAGTGAAATGGCATCAGAGAGTAGTTCAATCAATGCGCTATACTGAGTGATATTTTTCATCGATTGACCGATACAAATCCCTTGAAAACTCACTAACACGCCACTTGGAGCGAAAATGGCCCATGCTGCAGAAGACAAATTTTGTGTACTACGACTAGCACCATCGATGTAACAAACAAAAGGTTCTGAAGACACTGACATCTACAATAAATGCAAAGAATATTACTAACCAGATAAAAATCTCTAAAACACATACACATACACATGTAATGAAATCATATATACAGTGAATTTTACTACACTTAATCAAGCATAGTAATGTTTGAGGTTTAGCCCATTTTGGAGCTGCAACAATGGAATCCCATTATAATCTACTAACTCGTAGGCTCCTTTTGCTAGAACATGCTTGATAACATCAGGACCCATCCATATTGGTTCAAATTTCCCTGCTCCAAGTTTATCAGCTTCCTGATTGTAAAGCAAGACCAGGTCTCCTTTTGAGAAGATACAAGGCTTGACATTCCTATCATATTGTGCCTTAATACGTTTCTTATGTGCTTCGTTAGCCAATGTGGCATCACGATGGGTTTCATCCAGATGGATTAATTCCAAGAAACATGCTTCTTCTTTAGAAGTGTCGGGTAACAGGTCAATCACGAGTTTGAGCGATGAAATTTCGCATTGTATTGGTAAGATTGCTTCCAAACCATACACCAACTAAAAGGGTGTAAATCCAGTTTCATTTCTCACCAAGGTTCAATATGCCCACAAGGAAGAGTACAGGATTAAGTGCCAGTTTCTTTTATGAACCCCTATCATTCTTTGCAACATCTGCTTCAGGACCTTGTTGATGGCCTCAACTTGTCCATTCGCTTGCGGGTAATACAGGGTAGAACTATCATGTGACAGTCCTAACTTAGCAGTCAATTCAACCATCATGTGATTGCAAAAATGTGATCCACGATCTATAACTATGGCTTGTGGCACACCAAACTGGGAAACCACATGGTTAAAAAAGAAAAGAGCAGCCGTTTTGCCACTGTTGTTCAATGTTGGCATCATCTCATCCCATTTGGAAAAATAGTCAATGGCAACTATAATATACCCATGCTCCCTAGCCGAGGTGGGGTTACATGTCATAAAGTAAATGCCCCATTTGGGGAATGGGCCAACAACGATGACTGGGTGCAATGGTGCAGGTGGTAATCTGGTTTTTCGGTCATATATCTGGCATCTATGAAAACTTCTAACAACAATAATACAATCTTTAAATATAGTTGGCGAGAAGTAACCAGCACGAAGAATCCTTTGTGCGGTTGCATATCCAGATAAGTGTCCACCACAGGCACTTGAATGGAAATAATTCAATGCTTTCTTAGCCTCCTCATGCATGAGGTACCTCTGTAAAACCGTATCGATACCAGGACAATAAAGTGTGTCACCAATGATTAGATAATATTTGGCTTGGTAACGAATACGTCATTGTTGCGAGTGAGATGTATCTTGCCAGAATGTTTGGGTTTGGAGATAAATCAATATATCTCCATACTAGGCATTAGATGACGAAATTAGAAATAGAGACGCATCCAAAATTGATGGTTCGGATGTTGAATCGATGGAGGTCGAGGGAACATCACATAGTAACTCAGTGAAAACTAGAGATTTCTTGGACTTAGACCTGATGAATTCTAAATCAAATTCGTATAAAATAACTATCCATTTTGAATATTTCTCCCCAGCAATTGATGTGACAAAATGTATGTCATAGGGTTACAATCTGAAATGAGAGTTGTTTTCTGTAACAGGATATAATGGCAAAATCTTTTAATAGCTTGCACAGCTGCCAAAGCTAGTTTTTCAACATAAGAGTACTTACTTTCTGTATCATTGAGATTACGGCTCAAGTAATAAATAGCATGTTCAATCCCATTTTCTTCCTAGACTAAAACCATGCCAATGGTTGTATCTGCAGTGGCGAGATACAGGTAATAGCCATTTTGGTAATTTGGAGAATACATTAATGAAGCTCTAATCAGGGTATCTTTAAGAGCATCAAAGAAAGCTTGCGAAACCTAATCCCAATGAAAGGGTATCTCCTTTTTCAAAAGACGTGTAAAACCTTTAGCCATTTCAGCATAATTAGGAATGAACCTCCTCAGAAAGTTGGCTTTCCCTTGAAGTCTCTGTAACTGTAAAAGATTTGAAGGTGGAGGCAAATCCAGAATTGCCTGAAACTTTAATGGATCCAGTCGAATCCCTTCTTGAGACACTAAAAATCCAAGCAAGTGACCAAAACCAACACATAACACAGATTTGTGTGGATTGAGTCGAATCTTGTAGTGTCGGCACCATGAAAATATTTCTCTCAAGTGTTGCAGGTGATCAACCTGCTTTCGTGAATGATCAAGTAAATCATCAAGGTAAGGTTGAACAATGTGCTTGATGTCATGGAAGGCATAATTCATTGCCCTTTGAAATATGGCCCCAACATTCTTCAAACCGAATGGGAGTTTCCTATAGGTGAATGTGCCCCATGGACAAATAAAAGTTGTTTTCGATTGGTCCTGTGGGCATATATTGATTTGATTGTAGCCGGAAAATCCATCAATAAATGAGAATATTTTGCATCCAGCACATTCATCAATAATCTGGTTGATAAAAGGTGTAAGATAATTGTCCTTCGGACATGCCTGATTTACATCCCTATAATCGACACACACTTTTATTGTTCCTTGTTTCTTCATGACAGGAACAATGTTGGAAACCCAGTCAGTAAGGCGAACAAGGTAAATGAAACCAGCCTACAAAAGTTTTTCAACCTCTGCTTTAATTGCAGCAGCTTTCTTTGGATGAATAGGTCGAAGCCGATGTCAAACTGGCTTGAAATTAGGGTACATTTTAATTTCATGTTCAACAATACTAGAGTCAATGCCTGGCATCTCCTCATAAGACCATGCAAAAAAGTCTCTAAATTCATGAAAAAGAGTATGGTAATTATCAAGTTCCAATGGAGAACAAGATTTTCCGACATGAATGTTCTCTACAATATTAGGCTTGGTCGAAATATTAATAGAAATCGTTTCTTCAATATTTGACAGGTTTTGCTCAGATTCGATTGTGTCTATGAAAACTGAATTTGATAGAAAATCAACGACTGATGGGTGGTTTAGTTCATTTGAATAATTTTCAATGTCATCTGGAAGATGGGAACAATGATGATAATCTTTCCATGGTTCCTCTCCTATCATCATTGATTGGATGATTCCTTCATCTGTAGAATGCATACGTGAAAAAGGATTCGAAGAGGTACCATATTCTAATGACCTATCTACCCATACAACTGTTGAGTGCGGATTTGGGTTTGCCACACAAGCCTGAAAGATTGATTGCTATAATGATTCAATGGGACTTAACGACATCAACTCAATATTACTATCAACTTCAACTTTGTTGGAAATCCTCCTTAAATCAGATGAAGTGGAGGAAATCAGTTGCAAATCTCTACTCTTGCCACTTCCACCAATTCAGATGGTGATGGTAGGATAAAAGTACCCATTAGCGAAGGATCTTTAGAGAGACCTACTCCAACACTTTGAAGTGATAGCGGGGGTCTGTGTACCAATGGAATGCTTCCCGTAGCCTATGAACTACTGACAAAGAAGTCTAGCTAATCAATGATTGTGATTCCACCCTTAAAAGGGAATGCAATAGTATGAAAGTACGCGGAAACCACAGCAACCATAGCATATACCCAAGGCCTTCCGAATAAAATGTTGTAATCAAGGGGTCTGTCAACTACCTCAACTTCAACAGCAACTATTTTTCCCCCTATTTCAATTTGTAGGTTACTCAAAATCCCACATGGAGTATATGTCCTTCCACCAAAATCTTTCAATGTGGTTGGTGATCGTGACAACAACAGTGAACCAAGTGTTTTCCAGTAGCTCATGGACATAATGCAATTAGATGCCCCTTCATCAATAATAATTTGGTGAACATTCTTATTGAGAGATTTTACTTGAATTAGGAAAGCTAATTGCGTTGGTAACTGTGGTGTATATCCCACATGGTTAAAAACCACAAGATCTGAATCCGTAGGATCTATTCTGCCTATTGCTGACAGTAAAGCCTACTTCTGGAAGGGACAGTTTTGCAACACCTCGAGTGTCGACATAACAGAAGGTGATTGAGCAAGATCTTCCACTATGTTATAATTTTGAGTTTCTCGAGCCCAAGGGTTGAATGTCGATTTGTGCATAACTCCCTTTGCTGGTTTTATTTTCAATTGAGGTACAACGGGTGGAACAACTTTAGGCGAAGTTGAAGTCGAAGGATTAGGTTGATCAGTGGCCTGATTATTCGATGATGACGATAGATTTCCATAATCTTTGTTTCTCGTTGACACCAAAACTTCATTTTGTGACTTTGTGATGGATAACATGAGTACATGGGATGTGGAAGAATGGTCTGTTGCAACCAAATGTGTCTCCGAGGTTGGAATTGGATCAGTCAACACTGTTGATGTGTTTGAAGTCTTTAAAAGTTTAGAGACCTCACAGCGGTGTGGAAAACCTGTTGTAAAATGCTCGTCATTACATATCAGACATGGATAATGAGGTTTCCTTGCCGAAGTAGAGGAACCAGATGATTTCTCTGGAGGGGAATTTTCTTGTTTCTTGTTTCTTTTCCCCTTTTTCTTGCTCCCTGGTTGCTTTGGATTTTTTCCTTTATCAGATGACATGGCATTAACCTGAGAGGCAAGAGTATTTTCTGATGCATTAGTAGTTTGATTAGAAATAACAAGAGTGTGACCAGATGGTCTTCCAGCTGTTTGCATTCTCGAAGAACCAATCACACCATCACCGGCATGAGAGTCCTTACTCGATTGTGGAGGGGGAACAGTGAAAGCTGGTCGAGGTGTATTGGGAATTTTATCATAGAGCATGCCAATTGTGTGTAAATCAAATCCAAGTATTGGGCACGAGCAATAACTTGCTCTTCTATGACAACTCCACCTTTTGCCACATCCTCGGTGATTGATGGCAAAAAGGATTTTATGAACCACTCAACTAAAACACGATCGGGAACATATGTCTTAACCATTCGATGACGACGCCGCCACTCATGAATATGATTTGATATATGGGTAGCAGTAGTCTGTTTAAAGTTGGTTAGAAGTTCCATTCTAGTCTCGTATTTGATGTGCAACTGGAAGTGGGTCAAAAATGTAGTGGTTAAAGTGGTGAAATTATCGAAAGAAACTCTTGGTAATTCAATGTACCATTTAGTAGCTAGACTAGTAAGTGTTCTTTGGAAAAGATGAAGTCTGACCGAATCATCATTTAAGGATTTTGATGAACACCACAAATGAAAGGTCATGACATGATTTGATGGGTCTTCTCTAGGATTTCCGTTAAATTTTGGAATGTTAGATGGTAACTTATGCGGAATTATCAGCCACCAACATGCATATATGATTGGATCATTAGTGAGTTGATTTAAATATGGTAATTCTAAAGTTGGTACAAATGGCAACTGTCGATTCAAGTTAGGTTGAGCATACCTAGGATATGATGGAATTTCCTAAGCAATAGGTCTTTGCATACCGACATAGGGCATCTACATTTGGTAACCTTGGTATGGTTGTTGAACAAAACCAATATAAGGTGGTTGTTGATAACCAGGTTGAATGTTTTGCTTTCCGTAACCTGCAAAGCCTTGTTGACGAAGACCTTGGTAAGCTTGAGATTGAACAAAACAAGGTTGAGCCTATGGAACAAGTCCAAACTAGGGTTGGAATTGCTAGAATTGGGGTTGTTGAAATTGAGGCTACCATAGTTGTTGAATCAACTATTGTTGTTGTTGGTACAATTGTTGTTGATTTAACAGTTGTTGTTGTCTAGCAATGAAAGGTTTGCTAGGTTGTGAATAAATTATACCAGTGTAAACCTGGGTCAGTCCAGATAAAGGTATACTAACTTGAGCTTGTTGTTGAACTCTAGAAGTAAGTGATTGTTGTACAACAACCTGAAATTCTTGACCTGAAACTTGTGGTTGCAAGCTATAAGGATCAGTTTGTACTGATTGAGAGACAATAGTTTGAACTTGTGACTGTGGTACAGTAGTAACAACAGGTGTAATAGGAATAGCTGACACATAATGCATTGGTTGTGTTGGATATACAAGCTTCGGTTGAACTACATTGTTGGTTGCCATTAACAAACTCTAATGCCAGATTGACCTCAATATTACGGGATATTACCATATGGTAGTCCCCCGGAATAAGGAGGATATGGTGAATAATCATATTGCTCTCCATATGGTGGAAATCAAGTATTTAATGGATACATAGGTCTTTGTTGACTAGATTTCCCAGCTTGATATTGATATGTAGGATCAAACTGTTGATTTCCCATTAGAGAAGAACCAGGTGAAATTCTGGTTGAGGACATGGTTGATGACCATGGTGTAGAAGCAACCCCTGATTGGGTTCCAGAAAATGATTGGTAACCAACTGGAACGGATGATTCACCATACAGGTGCGACTCAGGTGTGGTAGAAAGCATCGAAGAGGTTACAACAGAAGATTTTTCTGCCGCTGCATCAGATGATACAGGCTGAGATGTTAACAGTTGTTCATCCATAGTTAACTGACCCAAAAGTTGTCCTAAAGAATCAACAGGTACTTGAAAATAAGCAGGATCAAATGGAGCGAAAAAATCAGGAGTATTAGGGTAAAGATAAAGCCCAATTCCAAAGTGAAACGGGGTTCTAGGTGTGGAATCTTCTTCCAATTCCTCCTCTATAGCAATTAAACCTGGTGAAAGAACTTCACCGCCAGGTCTGTAAAATATTTCTGGTGTTGATGAAGTTGAAGTTTCAATAGTTACTAATGTCTGAGGGGTAATTGGTCGATCGTCTTCTAGTAAAGTAACAACTTCTAAATGTTCAAATTCGAAGTCCAGATGTTCGAGTAAATGAACAACAGTTTCAGAAAGAGGTTCATGAATAACTTCTGGTTCAAATGTAACTTTTGTTTGAACTGGGATATATTCTGGATTAACTTCTGGTTGAAATGATTCAAGTTCAGAAGTACTTTCTTGTTGAGAAATTTCAAGTTGAGGACCAACTTCTTGTTGAACAACCTCGGCTACTGTTTCACTAGGATCAGTGCTAACGTCCTCAAGTAATTTTGAAACTTCTTCTTCAGAAATAGATGGAATAGAAATAGTTGGAGTAACTGGAGTCTCAGTACTTACCAAAATAGATGATTTAGGTAATTCAGATGAAGAACTAGGAGTTCTTGATGCACTAGACTCAGTTAAGCAAGACCGCTTTACCCGAATTAGTGTCGCTTCAGGAGGCAAAGGCGGTTTGCTTGCTGTTCTCCGCAAACAATGGGGTAGGGGTTGATGTTCCGCCACGATTGTTGATTAATTTTATTATCAAAAAAGAAATAAACAAAAAGGGACATACTAGGCAAAAGGTTTAGGATCAACTTAAGGATGGATAGCAACCTAGAGTTGTCCTCCCATATATACACGAAGGTACGTGGAGGCCCAGTCCGTATAAGAATTGTCTAATGCAAAACATCATAGTGAGAGAATTCCCATATACTTTACGTACCGTAACACTGCCCTATATACCTGAAGGTACGTGGACAAGCTACGATATACTCACATACGTGGAATGAGGTATCACACTCGGGATATATTGCAGACAAGTTAGTGACAACTGCTTTGTTTTACGATGTTGGAACACATATCTAGCCTAGAACCACTAAATGTTCTCGTTAATGAAAATGCTCCATTAGGTAAATTGATGTTTATTTTAAGTTGATCTTGCTTAGGAATTTTCCTTTCAGGTTCACCACGTGATGTATTCTGAAATTCCTAGGAATGAAATTATCATCGTAAGCATTCTTTCCATTCTATTTAATGATGAAAATCCTAGCTACTTAGGGATAGAGCAATCAAATTTATTTTGATAAAAGAGTAAAGAGCACAATCTAAATGAAATTTACCTACACTATTCCTATTAGCACACACAAACTTTTTCAATGCAACATGGATGTATTTCTTTTCGATTCCGTTAATGTGAATATGAACAAAAAGGAAATATGCACATACAATCAATCAATCTTTCATATGAACGAAGAATTTTACGACAGTTCAAATTCGAACGAAGAGAATACTTTACGACACTTTCTTTCGAATGAAGATTAATCAATTATATCCTAACTTTGACTATTTATCGATAATGACAAAGAAAACATGAAGAAACATTAATCAATCCTATCAAAGTTGACCTAGACCAGGAGATAAACACTCATTTTCTGAGACATAACATTCATTGATCAATTAGAAAACAATCAAACAGAGAAAATTTGGCAAAAATCTCTTTTCCAAAGGTGGGAAACTGATCCTAGGAGGATCAGCGTAGCCTAGAGTGGGAGACAGTGCACTTCAGAGAATTGTCCCTAAGCTAGGGATGCTCTGCAGCACACTGTCTCCCTCACAAGCCTGCGCTGGTGACAGTAAGCCATTTCAAGAGGCAATTTGACACAGTTTTGACCAATTTTTCAATGTAAACAGCTGAATTACAATCTATGAACACATATAAAGTCTACAAGGATGTCTTAGGAGGTAGATAAGCTACTAGGAAAGAAGATTCTTCCCTAGTCAAGTCGCCAATTTATTTTGGAGAATTTAGCATCTACAGGGAAACACTAATTCACTAGACAAGTAGCTATGCCTAGAACAACAATTTGAAGTGTTTTAGAGTTTCCATATAAGAAATAGATAAGAAGAGAGGATATAAGGCCTACTTGTAGTTCCGCTTTCCTCTCATCTCCCTTGTATCAATTCCGTCACTCTTTCCCGTACTTAATGCGCTTGGAAAGTACCCTATCAACACAACAGAAGACAAAAACCGATCAAAGCATACGATCCATTGAATATAAATGAAAGGAATCAGAATAAATTCATACATATAAGCATTATGAAAGAACACATCATATGGAAAAAGGTTCAAACACTTTATTAGATAGAAGAAGGAATTACAACCATCAGTGTCTAATTCGAAGTCATTCTCCTAGCTTGGATCCCATCCACATCACATTAAAAGCAAGACAAGCTTGTGGCATCACATCATTTGCTCCAACGTCAAGTCTCATAGTAGCATTATCTCCTTACAATTCAACAGAATCCAGCCCCTGATAACTTAGATGAGTGGTCAATTTATAGGAAGATGAAGGAGGTTTTGTCATAAATGGTGACATTGAATGGCCTTCCATACTTAGAATTAGTTCCATGGAGGAAGGGATGAGAGGATAGGATGATCCTTAATTCATTCCTCATCCATTTTCGAGCTCATAGGAGTTGATAAGACAGGGAAACTTCTGGATGACTCCAAAAGATAAGAAAATTACCCAAACCTATGTGAATTTCACTCAGTCTCACCCAGCACAAGTGAAAGGAATCCTAAGTGCTCTGCAGAGCACCGTGGCAGTGAACTTAACTGATCTGTAGTGCACCTTCATACGTGCTTACCTACGTTGGTGCTTTTAGAGGCAATTTCTGGATGTCTTCAAGTCATGAAACTGTCTGGGAATGAGGCATTCAAAGGGTTGACTTGTTTAGGGCATGAAACAACTGAATTTATGGTTTGATGATTCCTAAAAAACTAATATGAATGTTGGGATTTGATGTGCCCAAATGGAACTGTAACACGTAGTCCTTCCTGGACGAACTCCGTTATCAATGTCTTGTTAATTCATGTTGTTGTTTCTTGTCATGTTCCTTCTTCTTTATAGCATGCAAATATGTTCAATTATGCTATTTTAAATGCAATTTTAATCACATCATGAAAGAAAAAGATCTTGGTTAAATCTGGGAGCTGAGTCAACTCGGATCAATTAGATAAGGGAAACCAAAAAATCCTACAAAGCTTCCTATAATTATTGATGAGTCACCAAGAAGAAAGGAAGAAATAGGACCCAATGAATGAAAGATTGAGGAGATTACTCATTTTAAACCAAAACCAAGTCACCTATAACACATGTGAGTAGGCCTACCACTAGTTAGGTCCCCTTTAAGAAGCCAAGGACACAATCTGCCTTTGAGAAAGAAGTAAAAGAGGAGGTACTACAGGATTAGGGTTTGCTATAGGAGAGACAAGGTTTTCTACAGGAGGGCCAGAGTTTGCTACAAGAAGATCATGGGAAGATATAGGAACACAAGAAAGAGCTACAAAAGGAAGCCACCATCTGAAAGTCAGTTGGAGAAGACGTACAAAAGCTCTAAGGGCCTACCTCACAACCCTCGCTTGGGGTCCTACTACAAATTTATTGAAGGAGGAAGGATTATCCCTAAAAAATTGCAATCCCACTCTTGTATGAATTATATATAGGGAGAGCTAAAACCCATAGGTGGAAGAAAATTGCTAAATCTAAGAATGTGGAAGATGTGGGCCTCATGGAATAGAAGTTAATTGAAATGGGAAAAGAGTTAAGTGATTTGATGCTAAGGGGGTCTATTATGAAGGAGTAGCTACATGTAGAAAAAAAAAAGTTGAGAGAGAGGGTGCAAGAGAAAGAAACACAACTTTCCACCATGGCAAGTCTCTCTATGGAAGCCTTGCAATGCAGGAAGCCATCAAAGTCTTATGCTCTCTTTCTCAAAGAAAAATGATTGTAGCTCCAAATCAAAACTCTAGCAAAATATGGACATTTTCCTTTTGAGGGCTATAAGAAGTTTATTAATTTTTGCAACCAAACTAATAGGGAGAATAGGGAAAGATTATCTGAATTCTATATGCATAATATCAATTTGAAAAATTAGAATTTTTGGGATCCCAATTCAAGATTGTGGGACATGCAACTGATGGATTTAACATCCTCAATGACTCATGAGGAGACAAGAGTTGAGGAGGTGAAAAAGGTAATGGAAAAGGAGGAGAAGGAACCCTTGTATATCAAAGATGATATAGTGAGCCCTAAGCCTTTCATTAGCAATCATAGCATCATATTCAATGATGTTGCTTTAGCACCCAAATACCTTGCTACCTAGGAGAAATACATTCTACACTTTGAAGACAAATTTAGAATGTTGGGAATTGAATTTTTTCAAGCCTACCAGATAATATGGCATGCCTTACCACACAATCTAAAAATTAGAGAATATCACTCTCTTGAAAGGCTAAGGAATGCCTTGGAGAGGACACCATTGTACAAGATAATCATGTAGAGGATGAAAATCAGGTGGATATGACTCAAAATTAGGCCACCCTTGTTACTAGGCTTACAAGAGGGAAGAGATGAAGCAGAACAACAAAGGTAGTGGACAAATATAGAAAGGAATGCAAGTTTTTATCCACAAGAGGGAACACCATCTGAGGAGCCTTAGGATGTCAGGGAGGCCACTAGGGTCATGAAAGAGCTTCACATGGATTACTGAGTTTCTCAGAGGATGATAAATACCTTCATCAGGGGGGGTGACAGGGACATTAAAGGAGCACTAGCTACTATAAAATATCAAGAAGTGTGATTTTTCACAATAGCCTTTGGTGTATCTAGGGTATTTGATAAGCAAGAATGAGACAATTTCTTCATCATTCGATGGCATCAAGAGCCATTTGTGTCACCCTTAAACAAAGCACTTAAAACAAGTATTTCCTGCATCGAGATGGGACTTAGTTTGAATTTAGGGAAGCCATAACCTTTTTCTTGAGTCATCCATCCACCGGTTGGTTATATCTTCCAATCATATGGAGAGTTTGTTAATGCCTCCTACATTGCAAACTTATACAAAGTTATTTTATGCTACCATAAAGTCACTTCAAATCATGATTTTGTTCAAGGGAAGTAAAAGTGTTGTTAGCCACTCTGTGGTGTCTCTTGACTCATTTATTTCGGCCATGCCCAGTCTCTTAGGTTATTCTCAGCGTCACATCAATGGCATGGTTCTTTACTCGTGCTGGTTAAGAAGGTTCGAATTGACTTCTTACTCGCAGGTTTTCCCTTATCGACTCCAACAAATTTCTCTGAGAGTAGACCTAGAGTTGCACACTGGCCTTATTTACATCATTGTGAGGTGAACTTGTGATCAACATCGATTACCATTATTGGTCTTTAACTGAGTGGTTTCCCTTTTGTTCGACGTAAGCTTACATTATCACACATTGGGATTTGTGTGATACCTTGATTTCCATTTGACCTGATTGGTGGATTCCTTGCCTCTGTGTCAACTTTCATTATTGCTTTGTTCATAGGATTTCTGTCATGCACTAACTACATCTTGTGTATGCTAAAAATTTACCTCAGAATGGTTTCTTCATCTCTATTCGTTCGATTTCTTCCAAATTATTGGCCTATGGGTTACACTCATGCTGGCTGATGTGGGATGCCTTAATTCCTTCCCTCTAGTGGATATTTTTCATTTGACTCCAACTCATTACTTTGGGAACACGATCTAGAGTCCTCTTTTCAGTACCTTAGGGTTTGCAGTCATTAGTAGAAAACTCCTTCACTATCGACAGTGAGAATACATCAATGTCTCATGATTGATAGATTCCTTCAAGTGTTCAAATTAAGCACATATATTCACACTTGTTAGATTGTACTAGGGTACCTTGACACCCATTATAATTATTGGTGAGTTGTCTCATGTTTGTTAATGGTATACATCAATGATGGTAATCAAAAAATTTATCACATGGTCAACTTCATCTCATCTATTCCCATTGTTTAGAAATGTACCACTTGCAGTTGGCGAAGACCTCAGGTTGTGTCAACATCTTGGTTCACTTGAAAACTCCTTCAATTTCCTACCAGTGACACCTCTGTGACTTATATGTTGTGGTCTTTAACTATACCACCTATATGACTTGGTACTTTTATGAGGATCAGTTATGCAACATCAATAATTAGACAATCTTCTAACATCATTGATAAAAAATTACTCTATATGTGATATTGAGACTTGACAGCTATGATCTGATGATCCATTATGTATTCTTCAACTCATTTTGTACACTTATACATTTTGGATATGCTTTATACTTGATCAATGGACATGATTTACTACTTCTAAGAATGGGTATGCCCACCTTAGACATCAATTTTATTTCTATATCCTTCCATAGGTATTCGATGGGATGTAATGTAGTGATCCCCTCCTGGGTTTTTGGATGACTCCTCTCTCTATACTTAATATATTTCAGCCATTACCATCCCCTTATGACATCATATATTAGGGAGCATATGTTGTAGCATCATTCAACACTTGAATTTAGACTTGAATTTATACTAAAAGATAATATCTCAAATTCCATAAGTGACTCTGCCCATACTAAATCGGTTACATACGTGTGTCCCGTAACACTATACCCACATATAACTTTTAAAATATGGAAAAATAGAATAAAATGCTATTTTTCGACCAGGGTTTATGGGTTTTACCGAGAACCCGCCTATAGGAACCCATGGCCTAACTAAAATAACCAATTTGAGGTGGTATATATACACCCCTTGGGTATGCCTAATTCATACAAGAAGAATGATATCAACATTATACTCTATTTCTCACAAATCAAGTCTATTTTTCCTATGCCTCCTACACTCCCAGCCTCTAGGAAACACTTGTTTCCTTTCCATAGATGCTAAACACCCTTATCTATCATCTACTTACACCTATTAGAGAGGTTTTCCTCATGGCTCGGGCTGGAAGGATCTGGAGGAAGGTTTCATTGGTGCCTTTTGCCTAGATCAGGTTATATCTTTCCTATTCTTACTACTATTAATCAATAAATAAGCTCATGTTTTTTCCCTGATATATGTTGTAATCTTGTGAATGATAGCTTATCTGTTCATATATGATGATCTAACATATTAATATTTCTAAAAATTGAATTATCTATTATTTATATGCTTCTATGATTGATTTGTCGGTCTTCACATCTTGGAGGAAGCAAAGGGTTTGGATTCTAAGGGAACATCTTCAAACATCGGACCTCCAAGTATGTCTCCAAATCAATGTTTGGTAATTCATATGTTTTGAATGGTTGTCTAAGTGTTCTTTGCTGATTATATTATCCCGCTCTGTTGAGGCTTTGAACCCTTGCCTCAGGGAACTTTTCCTACTAACACTTGGCTGGTTTTTACAACAAAGGGACGTATTGGCTTGCCAACTTAAACATACATCCTTTCTTAGCAGGAACAAAGTGGATCTAATCCACGTGTAGACTCTATTTAATGAATTCCAAGAAAATATTTTCATTGTCATAAACATAGGTAAACAGTAGGGAGGGAGCTCACACCCATAAACCCAAATTTCAGTGTATTCCTCAAACAAGTACCAATCACCACCCTAGTGTCCTTACTAAGCTAGAGTATTTATTTCTGTTGAGGAAGAGTCTTTGGGGGGGAGACATTGTTAATGATTTTGTATACAATAGCCATATAAGTGGATATAAATTGAGAATAACCCTCATTATTGGTTTTCTTCCTAACAACAACATCCCAATAAAAAACAGAGTTTTGTTGTTTATGTGAATTTATGAGGCTGAGACCCAGGTATTCAAATGCATCTGCATGGGTATACAGGAAAAAATAAAACATTATGGAGTAATATATGAAAAATGAAGTGAAAAAAAATGATGTAGTTGGAATTTGATGGATTCAACTAGGGAAGAAGTTATATTGAGAAAATGATCTGGCTGAAGCATCATTCTCAGAAACCCTATTGTGGCTTTTGTGACAATATTGGAATCATCCTCCCCAAAAATCTAGGAATAATTGTAAGGATAGGTTGTAAAGCCTCTGTAAAGGTGGGTACTCGAAAGGTATCAGCAACAGGTAAGGATAGGTGGCCTAGGGAAAAAATCATCTGTAAGAAGGCTCGTTGTTCCCCAGCTGGGAGAGTGATATCGCTGTTAAAGAGGGCTGTCTGAGTAAATTTTGTTGTTTCAGTAGAAAATGCATATACCAAAGAATTTTGAATTATCTCTGGAGTTATTTCCAAGGTTTTTACTACAGGGGATGATATGAAACGATTTTTTTCCTCGACATAAGATGAGGAAAGCCACGAAATGAATTCTATAAAGTGATTGAAAGATGACATGATTTTTTAGTATAACCCTAATTCCACTACTCTGAAAGGGTCTTCTCCCTTGACATAGCAGGCATACATGTTGAACCGGAGGTCTGATAGGTGGTAGGGGCATACTAGGTTAGAGATTTGTGACCCTCTATCCATGAACGAATTAATGTTGGATGAGGATTTGGCTCCCACGATTTTGGAGTTTTGGGGGTTAGTTTCTTCATTTTGAGCATCAGGATTAAATATAAAAGTAGAAGTCTTGTGGGTTACCTAGCAGACTGGTTTAGAATCAAAGAATGACATTGATGGGAGCTTTGGAGCAGTCTGACAGGTGAACAATTTCATAGACCAGTGGAATGGTGGGACAACTCCACTACAAGAAATACGAATTTTAATTCAAATGGCTAAAGGGTCGGCCCTTTATAACTGGAAGGAAATGATCATGTGACATCATCCGAGGTCATGATGAGTGACACGTGGCAGAAAGTGATTGGAAGGGTGGCAGGTAGATGCACGGGGATACCTTACTGTTACCTTGGTGCCTGCTTGATGGCATTCTCAGCGTCTAAATGTGTGGCGGACGTGGTCCTCACCTCTCTCTGGTGGATGGATGAGAAGTAGGAGGGCTCAAGAAGAGACCGCCTAGAGTCAATCTAGTCCATTGATCTTCTTGCTGACTTTTCAACTCTGAGGGGTGGCATTGACATATAGATCGCACTAGTTTCCTCCCTGCAATCCCTTTGGGGTTTCATCAAGCCACAATGAATGTCGATATGATCCAAAACCTACTCTACCTTTAAACACAAACTGACTTCCCTTTATGCTTTTGACTTGTCATTTCATCTTTTTGATTTTGGCTTTCCCTTTTGAATTTTGGCTTCTGAGTATTAACTTCTAAAATTTTGGCTTTCCCTTTTGGCTTTAAGTTATTCATTTCGGCGTCCAAATTTTAGCTTTCGAAATTTAGGCTTTCCCTTTTGAATTTCAAGTAGTCATTTCAGCTTTTGAATTTAAGCTTTCTCATTCAGATTTCGGCCCAAGGAAATACTTTTCCAATATTTCCTTTACCCGAGGGCATTTGGTACACTTGTAGAGCCAAATTCTATCCCTCCCACAAACCTATATTGCATGTATCCTTCTCTGCACCAGGGATGAAAAATAGGACCATTCGACAGAAATACAAGAGAGTATGGTAGATAACAACAAATTCTAAGAGGGTGAAAGGGATGATAGAGCTTGTGCACAGTGATGTGTTTGGACCTGTGTCAGTTCCATCACTGGGTAAGTCTGTGTACTATGTCTCATTTATAGATGATTTCTCAAGAAATACATGGATACATTTTCTTAGTAATAATTTTGAATTCTTTAATAGGTTTAAATAATTTAAGGCTCTAGTGGAAAATTGGATAGAGAAGAAGATAAAGATGTTTAGGACAAATTATGGTGGAGATTTTTGCAAGAAAGAATTTTAAGAGTTTTTAAGAAGTGTGGTATAACACGACAAAATACTACTCGATACATACCTCAACAAAATGGAGTTGCAGAAAGAATGACCATGACATTGATGGAAAAGGTAAGAATCATGCTCAGTGGCACTGGATTAGGGAAGGAATTATGGGCAGAGGTACTGGATACTACATGTTACCTAGTTAGTAGATCACCTTCATCAGCGTTGGAGGATAAGAATCCACATGAGGTATGGATTGGTAAGAAGCCCTCTCTTTCACATATGGGGTATTTGTCTAAGATTCATATGTACACATTCCAAAGGAGAAAATAACCAAGTTGGATAGTAAGTATGAAAGGTGCATTTTTATTGGATATAAGGATGGTTTAAGGTTATAAAATTTTGAACCCCAAAACAAATAAGGTTGCGTATAACTGAGATGTGGTGTTTAGAGAGGTGAAAGATGTTATTAAACAAGAATTCCTACCAAATGAACCTGGAAAGATAGAGTTTGAACTGAAGGAGGAAGAATTAGACTCTACAGTAGAACAAGAATCATAATAGGAAGAACCATAGACTCCATTTTTTAGAAGATTAGGTTGAGAGAAAAGGCAGATAGAGAGGTATAGTCCATATGTTATGAAACCAGCTCACAAAAAGATTGAAAAGATAGATCAACGTGTTAGAAATAATCCTCTTCAAGGGGGAAACCTACTTTACATTACACAAATGAACAATTCTTAGATAATACAAATGACAAGACCTCCTTTCTATATATAGGAGTCTAAGGGGTCATAATATAATCAGAGTCGACATAACAATAATAATGTAATGGCACAATAATAACAATAGTGGGCTTCTATGGGGCACACTAATAACAATATGGGGACTACATGGGCGCACCAATATAGTAAAGGGGTTGTACTAATAACAATAAGGGGTTACACTAGTAGTATAGCGACCTAACATGCCCCTCTCCTTCAAAACGTGTTGTCCTCAACGCTTGAGTAGTTCTTGATACTTCTATATAAAATTCTCATCCTTCCATGTGGAATATTCAGTGAGTAAGTTCTTCCACTTGATTAGATACTCTGAAATTGATCGATTCCATAGCTATTGACTTCTCAGTTCTGTGAATGCTTCAGGTTCCAATATGATTTTTCCTTCCTTCTCAAGTTTTGGCAATATTGTTGGAACTGGGATCTTCAGCAACTTTTGAATGAGTTCCCACCCTACTTCACCATTCTTCCATTCATCCCTTGCTTTGTTTATCAAATTTGGTTGGATAATTATACCAACCTCTACCATTTCTACAACCATATGCTCAATTTCACTCCTTTTGGCATATGGATATCTGTAAAGCCTGATGTTTGGAGGAACACTTCCTGGAATAAAATGAATAGCATGATCATGATCACAAATACGTGGGAGACCTTTGGGAGTCTCAAATACCTTGGAACGATTTCCCAAGGCTTTTTGGAGATCTGGAGAAATAGACGATTTCGATGTGGGAACCATTAGCGAACATAATTGTGCAATTACGTGTAGGTTTTAACCCTGTACAAAAATTACCTGCATACGAATTCTAAAACACAGAAAATAAACAATGCGAGAGCATAACACATAAAACACATATACATAGAGATTTTCCCCTGGATCCCAAAACTGGGACTACCAACTTGATTTTTCATTATGTTCCTTTCAATGTTATAATACATATTTATACATGTCGAAGCATCCAATACTGTGTACCGAAAACCATCGCATCCAATACCATGGACCGAAAACCATCGCGTCCAAAAACATGTGCGATAATCATGCACAAAACCATAGGTGGGTCCCCCCATCCTAACATAGGGTCCAAAACCAAAATTTTCTGGGGCGTTGCCCTAGACCCCATAAAGTGGGGTTACAGGTATGCCTCAAACCCCCTATGAGCCCCCCTCTCTACTGCTGAGCATTGGAAAAGGTATGTATTTACCATCTATTTCTTTATCTTTTCCTTTAAATCATAACTTCTTTACATTCTAAGATGGTAGTATGTTAAAGGATCATGATAGAATTAAGGAGATTTGTGACTAATGTAAAATGATTAATTATTGTCTTTTTCTATGCAGAAAGTGAAGAAAATGGAAAATCACTATTCCAGAGGAAAAGACAAAGCAAAACCAACTGTTGTCCCTTTGACAGGAAACTGCATCCAGACGAAGAAATTAAGATCGGAACACATGGACCAAGAAAAGGAAGAAGAAACGCGGTATCAACGCAAGAGGACAAAACAATAAGTTGAATATTAAAGATATGGCGAATCCCTCAGGATCCTTTGATCCTGAGGGATCGCTACCTCAAGAATTATCTGCATTTTTTATACTTCTGTCTAGCCATTATAAAATGGGACAACACTGGTAGCCCAATGGGGATGGATTATTGTTGATTTTTAGAATTTACTGTTGTAATCTGAACTTTGATCATCGACTCTCTTTAAGGAGCGATTGCTGTAACTTTGCCTTTATGAATAATATATAATTTCGTTGTTGTTCCATTATCTAATCCTGGAGTAACCGCAACAGTGATTCCTTGGTGGCTAAGGGCCCGACCCTAGTGGATCACTTGCTTCTTGTATCATTATTTTCTGATTACAGTCATGTGTGGTTTGATTTCCTTCGCATTCCTTTTAGTTCGCTTTATTCAGTGATCTTTTGTTTCTGAACATTTCATTGAATTGATCTGTTATATCAAATTAGTAAGTGGATAGCAAGATTATTATTTGCAACTAAAAATGTTATGTTGTTCATTCTGAAATAATATCGCACTATCTAATTTGGATATTGCTATTCATTTATAGATTGACATTGCTGTTCATTTACAAATTGATATTGTTGTTCATTCACCGATTGGTATTGTTGTTCATTTAGCTATGGTTTACTTACAATTGTGATTGTTGTTCACTCAATTACTGTTCCATTATCATTGCAATTTCCATTCCTTTATAACTGTGGTTAATATCCTGTATGCTAGAATAAGATTATTGATTCTATAGTCGCTGTGTGTTCACACCTAATAAAGTTTGTTGTTCAATTTATGTTTTAGTTTGCTGTTCCTTTCTTAGATTGCTGTTCAATTCCTTTATTAGTTCAGATCGCTGTTCAATTCCTTTATTAGTTAAAGATTGCTTTCAGTTAAGATTGCTGCTTAAATTAGTTCTGTAGATTAAGCTTTGCTGTTCGATCTTTTCAATAGATTAATTGTTGTTCCTTTTCTGCAAATTGAATTGTCATTTCCAGCATTTGCTTTGGTGTGAATAGAAAGATCTACAACTGTAACGAACATTGACTACTGCTGTCTAAGTTCTCAGATTGGAGGTCTTGTTCATCATTGATTTACATTTACATTAGTTTACAAGGGAAAGAGTTATCATTACTGCATCCTTGACTGATGATTGTTGTAGTTTCTTGAGTGAATGATTTAGTTACAAAGTATTTAAGTTTCTTGCCATTACAATTAGAGTTTGTTTCCAGCATTCAATTACTTTTGTAAGCACTATACTGTAGACATTACTCTTAAACAAGTGACCACCTCAGACTGAGTACACTCTTGAGATAAAAAAATCGTACCTGGATTGATAATTAATGTGAAGGTAAATAGAGGTTAAAAAGACCCTTTTTACAGCTCAACATTTTGGCGTCGTTGCTGGGGAGAGTGTAGCCATTTGTTTCTTTTGAAAAGAGAGTAGTGTAAGAACCTGCTAGGAGAGAGTTGGGTTTAAAAAATGGAAGGTAAGAACCTGCGTACGAAGCATGTAACAACCCTGCTCCCTCACCCTCTTTCCTGTAGTTTTTTGGTTATTTTGGGTAGAAATAAGTATTTGATTTGTGTGCATGACTAAGCAGAAAAATCCTGAAAAGAATCTTAAACGGCTACCAAAGCCTGATAAAGCTAAGGGACCAGTGACCCTTGGTCGATCGAGCTTTATAGATGAAATCCTTAAAAAAGCAGAATCTTTGCCACCAGTAGGACCTAGAAAAGATGCTTCTAGACAACCTACCGGTTCCCTTCTAGCCACAGAATCATCATCTGTAGCCTTTTCTGAGGTGCACAGCGAAACAGAGGAGAAAGATTTTCAAGAAATTGAGAATTTTAGCCCAAAATCAATACAAGAAGGGAACCTTAGTAATCTTTGCGAAGGAGGAGGAGAAACAGGGGAAACTGAAGAACCAAGATCTCCTCTTGGAATAGTTCAGCCATTGAGTAGCCCAGATAAGGGAAGTGTTGTCAAAATCATCCAGAATAAAGCTGAAGAACTTGAAGAGCTAAGATCCCCCCAGAGATTAGTTCAGCAAGGAACTCTCATCATCCCAGACAAAGGAAGTGTTGTTAAGGCCATTCTTGCTCCTTCTAACCAGCCTAGGAATACCCTCCTAGAAATCCTAAAAGGATATTGGCACATATTTGACCAAATGGCCCAGAACCAGCAAACACCTCAAACCTCCACACTGCAATATCCCATTGTAGATACTACAACTAATGCACCTATGAAGGCCATTCCTCTTCAACATATTCCTACATTCCATGGCCTAACATCGAAAGATCCAGACGCATTTTTGTTTGAATTCGATGTACTGTGCAAGGGGTATGACTACACCACCGATCCCCAAAAGCTAAAATTATTTCTCTCTACATTAAAAGGGGTAGCCTTACGACAGTTTATGGGGTTAGGTGGAGGTGTCATAAACAACTGGGATCAGATGAAAGAGGCTTTCCTGAAGAAGTACCAGGATTATTGTAGGTCTAGAGAGTTAAAGGATGAAATATTTCAAATGGTAGCTAGACCTAATGAGACTCTAGAAGAATATGTTGAATGTTTCCAGTATAATATTCAGAGATCTCCTTATGCAACATTACCCTTACCTAACAATGTATTAAAAACGACATTAATTAAAGGAATGAAGGAACAATGGGTTGAAACACTAAATATTATGGGAAAAGGAGACATTTATTAAGAAAATTTTGCTGACATTATTGATTTATGTATCGGGAGTTCACAAGGAAGAACAAGGTTAAAACCAGTGGAACGTGACAAGTTTACAACGGACAACAAGATCGCCGAAGAAGGAGTAACCCATGCAGAAATCGAGAATTTACTAGAGAATTTCAAAACTGATATATTGGGGACTTTGACAACGTAGCTCGATATTATGCAAGAGAAATAGAAACAAGTAGAAGAAGAGAAAAATCTTGCAATATTCTGCCCCATATGCAGAAAGAAACACTACCATAAAGAGTGCCCACTAGATGTAGTTCAAGTCTACGCCATTTGTACAAAAGATCACTCCACAGAGAACTGCCCCTCACTTTTGGGTTTGAAAGTAGTATACAAAGAAGAGAAGGAAGAATCAGAACCAGTGTACCTACTTAATCAGCACTGTCAATGGCAGCCTCGACAACCAGGTATGTCCTCCAATCCATATTCTTCTTTCCAGCCTTCGCAATATTATGCTCAGCAATATAATACAATGTGGCAAAATCAACCTCCCTTTTCAAACTGGTCACAACAACCATTTCCTTCATCATCACCATGGCCAAATCAAACAAGCCAATCTAATTGGATAAATTTTCCTTACTCTCCACCATATTGGCAAAACAATGCATATCCCACACAATGGTCCCCTCCCACTTCGCAGAGTCAAGCCTAGCAGACAAACTGGCAAAGATCGATAAATCAGCCAGCCATAACCATTCCACTCCCTCAACCTACACTGCCAGCGCCATATACAATACAACAAAACCTCCAGTCCAACTTAAGACTGCAACTCCCAGCCCAACCCAACCTGAACCCAAATAACAGACCGCTTCAATCTGTTCAAATAATTGAAACACCAGAACTAGAAACTGACCTAAGGGAGTGCAATGACCTTTAATTAAGGTCTGGTCACATTATAGAAACCAAGGGAGATAAAAATGTTCAAGTTGAAAATCAGTTACCCACAGAATAACCACTACAAGAAGAGGATGTGGTCAGAAAACAAACTCATGACCAGGCAACCACGTCCTCTCCCCCATTCCCAGAACAATTAATCATACTACGCCTTATCGAACATCCTGACTTTGATATTCTGGGAGAACTTAGAAATTTGTGTATAAAAATCCCACTCCTCCAAGCTATCCAAGATATCCCAATATATGCCAAAACCATCAAAGAATTATGTATAAAGAAGCCAAAGAGGAGAATAAAAAATAACTGAACAATCTAAGTAGTTGGCACCCTATCTGATCTATTATCAGGAAGAGAAGCACCTGTCAAATATGAAGACCCAGGGAATCCAATAGTGATAGTGCAAATCAATGGAAAAACCTTTTCAAATGCTCTAGTTGATTTAGCGGTTGCAAGTAATATTTTAACAACCACCACTTCTCAAAAACTGGGCATTACATCAGTGGAACCAACCTCTACCTTATTAGAACTGGCTGACCGATCAAAGTTAGGCCAGAAGGTACACTACACGATGTAATGGTATTCGTAGATTCCTAGGAATATCCTACCGACTTTGTGATAATCAACCCCCAAAACTGACTCGATGGAAACCCGTTAATATTAGGTAGACCTTGGCTTGCAATCGCTGATGCTTACATTAGCTACCGACAAGGCAGTATGACCATAACTAGAAGGAGTAATATCAAGAATCTAGCTCTTTACCCTCCAGCCTAGCCAAGTGTAACAATAATAAAAACTAACAAACAACCTGTATCATACCTCACAGAAAACTTTAGGTTCCCATTAACCATAGAATATGCCCTTGATTTTAAAGATCAAACAGAGGATGACGTTATTAATAACTTCATTAATCAATCCAAATCCAGATCTCATGTACAAAGTCACATGATAGAGGCAGTGTTTGAAAATGAACTAGAAGAAGATCCTCTCAAAGACACTCATGACCAATCAATACCCACTACCTCTATTTAAAACAACAAAACTATAGAGATTGAGCTAGGTAAAACCTTGAACATTAATAGTAACCTGACTCCTGAACAAGAAGAAAAGCTGGTCCAACTACTAAGAAAATATAAGGGAGCTTTTGCATGGGACTATCTGGACGTGAAGGGAATTGAACCTCAACTATGTACGCACCACATTTATACAGAAAAAGATGTTAGACCTGTTCACCAACCCAAACGAAGACTCAACCCTCATCTGAAAGATATTATGAAAGTTGATTACAAAAACTTTTGGATGTAAACTTTATTTATCTAATCTCCGATAGCAAGTGGGTCTCTCCACTAGTAGCGGTGCCAAAGAAGAATGGAAAGTGGAGGATTTGTGTAGATTACAGAGAATTAAACAAAGCAACCTAGAAAGACCACTTTCCCCTTCCATTCATTGACCAAGTATTAGACACATTAGCAGGAAATAAATTCTTTTCTTTCTTGGATGGCTTTAGTGGATACAACCAGATTCAGATTGCCCCTGAATAATAGGACAAAACTACATTTACCTGTCCTTAGGGAACATTTTCTTACAAAGTCCTACCCTTTGGCCTATGCAATGCCCCTGCCACATTTCAGAGGGCCATCGTCAGCATCTTTTCATATTTAATAAATGAAGGGCTTGAAGTATACATGGATGATTTCACACCATACGGAGATGATTTTGAGTCAGCACTAGACACATTAGAAAAGGTGTTGCAACGATGTATCACCACTAGGCTCTACTTAAGCCATGAAAAGTACTATATGATGATGACCGAAGGGCTTGTTCTAGGTCATTATATCTCAGAAGCTGGAATATAGGTAGATCCAGCCAAACTTAAAATAATTTTGTTAATACCTACTCCTACCACACAGACAAAGGTACATAGTTTTCTTGGATTTTCTAGTTATTATAGGAGATTCATAGAACATTTTTCTCAAATAGCTGCACCTCTATACACATTGACAAGGAATTTTGAATTTGTTTGGACAGATAAATGCGACTGTGCTTTTGAGGATCTGAAAAAGCTCGTGTCAATAGCCCTAGTGCTTAGAGGTCCAAACTGGGACCTGCCATTTCAAATTTCATCAGATGCTTCAAACACAGCTATTGGAGTAGTCCTTGGGTAGGAAAAAGTCAAAAAACCATATGCAATTTATTATATTAGCAAGAATTGTCTCTTGCTGAGCTAAACTATACCATTGCTAAAAAATAGTTTTTAGCTATAATACATGCTGTAAATAAGTTTCGGCATTATATCACTGAATATCGTGTTGTCTTATATACATATCACACTGCCATAAAATATTTAGCAAATAAACCTATTACAAATGGTAGAGTAACAAGATGGTTGATCTTATTGCAGGAATTTGACATCACAATAAAAGATCGACCCGGGAAAGAGAATCTTGTAGCTAACTTTCTCTCACGAATTCCAAAACCAGTGGACGCAGCAGCAGTCGAAGATCAATTCCCAGATGAACATCTGTTTTCTGTCACTGTCAAGACACCTTGGTATGCTGATGTTGCAAATTATTTAGCAGTAGGAAAATTACCAAAACATCTAACCCCCAATGAACGAAAACATATTGTGCAACGTAGTACCTGATTTTCCTGGATTGGGGGCTACCTATTTCATACAAGGGCAGATATGCACATCAGAAGATGTGTCTGTGAAGATGAAATATTTGACATTCTGAAAGCCTGTCATGACGGACTATGTGGCAGAGATTTCGCAGATCGAAGGACTGGTCACAAGGTTTTGTAAACAGGTTATTACTAGCCCATAATCTTCAAAGACGCTAAGAAATTTGTTCAAGACTGTCACAGTGGCCAAAGAGTAGGATGCCCTGGACTGTCCGACGAAATGCCTTTAAACCCATAGTTAGTAATCGAACTATTTGAGCATTGGGTGCTCGATTTTGTTGGTCTGATCAACCCATCATCAAATCAGAAAACATATATTCTATTAGCAACAGAGTATGTTACCAAATGGGTTGAAGCAGAGGCACTCCCAAGAGCTACAAAGGACTCTGTGATTCATTTCCTGTTCCAAATATTTGTGCGATATGGCCTTCCAAGGGACATAATCACAGACGGAGGACCACAGTTTGTAGGTAATAAATCTCTGAAACATTAAAAAATTATCACATTTAGTACAAAATTACCACTCCGTATCACCCACAAGCAAATGGCCAAGTAGAGAGCATGAATAAAGTTATAGAGGCAATATTGACCAAAACCATTGCATCACACAGGCATGATTGGGCTTCAAGATTTTCGGAAGCCTTGTGGGCATACCAAACAACGTGGAGGAACACCACCGGTTATTCACCATATCAGCTAGTATTTGGAAAGGAACCCATCTTTCTAATAGAGTTCGAAATACAAACGTTAAGAACAACACAGGAGGTTGGTCTGGATTTGAATGAGGCCCAAACTAACAGATTATAGCAAATTAACAAGCTAGATGAAATTAGGCTCTTGGCTCTTCAATACACTACATTAATTCAACAGCAGAGAGAAAAATGGCATGACGCCCTGATCAAAAAGAAAATCTTCCACGAAGGAGATTGGGCACTCCTATATGACTCCAGGTTTCAAGATTTTCCGGGAAAACTTCAGACTCGATGGCTTGGACCGTATGAAATCCAGAAAGTGCATGACAATGGCACCATTACTTTGACTACTATTGACAGATCTGGACATACCTTTAAAGCAAATGGCCACCAAGTGTGACTGTACCATAAACCGCTTACTCGGGAATCCTTCTACCAGCAGCTCTGGGAAGATTTAGATATGAAAATTCTTGCTAAGGAAAATAATTCTTCCTCGGCATTGGTTCACTAAGTAATTTCATTGTTCTTAAATTTTGTACATAACGTTTTCTTTTCTGCTTGTATAAATTACTTTCTGTACAGATTTTTGCATTTTTTTCATTTTGTTGTTCCTTTCTGAAGGAACAACATTTCCGCCTTTTTGCTGTTCC
The DNA here is from genome assembly GCA_031772625.1 of Pinus tabuliformis. Taxonomy (NCBI): domain Eukaryota; kingdom Viridiplantae; phylum Streptophyta; class Pinopsida; order Pinales; family Pinaceae; genus Pinus; species Pinus tabuliformis. The sequence continues at coordinate 565,540,897 of CM062809.1, read as the reverse complement.
TTTTCAAAGGAACAACACTTTTGTATTTTGTTGTTCTGTTCCGAAGGAACAACATTTCCATTGTTTTGTTGTTCCTTTCCGAAGGAACAACACTTTTGCATTTTGTTGTTCCTTTCCGAAGGAACAACATTTCTGCCTTTTTGTTGTTCCTTTCCGAAGGAACAACACTTTTGCATTTTGTTGTTCCTTTCCAAAGGAACAACATTTCTGCCTTTTTGTTGTTCCTTTCCAAAGGAATAACACTTTCTCTTTTTTTTGTTCCTTTCCAAAGGAACAACACTTTCACATTTTGCTGTTCCTTTCCAAAGGAATAGCATCCCCGCATTTTTGCTATTCCTTTCCAAAGGAACAACACTTTTGTTTTTCTGTTGTTCATTTCTGAAGGAACAACACTCTCATTTTTCTATTTTTCATTTCTGAAGGAACAACACTTTCGTTTTTTGTTGTTCCTTTTCGAAGGAACAACACTTTCGTTTTTCTACTATTCCTTTCCAAGGAACAACACTTCCACATTTTTCTTGTTCCTTTCCGAAGGAAAAATATTTTCGTTTTCTTTTTCCATTCCTTTCCGAAGGAACAACACTTCTGCCAGATTGTTTTGTTGTTCCTTCCGAAGAAACAACCCTCCTTCGCATTTTTTTCCTTTCTACCATTCCTTCCGAAGGAGCAACAGTTTTGATTTCAGATGATCTTAGGCTTTTCCACTAAAGGAGCAGTATTTTATTTTACGCTTGCTTTATTTACTATTCCGATTAAGGAACAACTGTTGTTCCTCCTAAGGAACATTAGTTTCAAGTATGATTTTTTTTCTTTTGCTTGCTATTCCTCTTAAAGGAACTTCAGTTTTTACATGCAGATGTTCTTTTGTTGTTACTCTTAAGGAACAACAACTGTCCCATCTAAGGAAAAACATTTTTTTGACTGCATTTTTTTGTTTTTTTGTGTGCGTGTGTTTCATCATTTAGAGGAATTTTGTGAATGATGGTTCATTTAAGGCACAACTATACATTTATGCAAGAATACAAAAACTAGAGGATATTAAAATCAACAAATCAAAGAAAAATCATTATCTTTAGAGAAATTGCTTTGGACTGATAAGAAAAAAGAGGAAAGGACACAACTATTTATATCACTTTGTTGTCTTTATTTTCACTAAAACCAATTTGATTGATTATTTTTATCATGTTGGTTCTTTCTTAAATCTTCATAATTCTCTTTGATCATTATTATTGAATAAGAATAAGGGCATATTTTCCACTATTGAGATGTTCAGACTTCTTCCACCATCCCTACTCTTAAGGAGTGTTGAGCCACCCTCTGTATATAAATAGGAAAGTGCTATATAAAAGAAAAGAAAAAAGAAAAATATATATCTATATGATTACTAACATGATTTGTCAGATGAAGGATAGGGGGTCTCATCAAGAGCCAACCTACCATGATCATAAGGAAGCAAGTGAAGTGGCATCCCCACTATGGCCACCACACCAGTGAGATGATCTAAGAGGCATATCAGAAAAAATAAAAATGTCCTTGGAACAAGAGGTCTCATCACGAGCTAGCTTGTTCACCTTTCACTCCTTCCTGGTGAATGACATTGTGATTCATCTGGTTACCAAGCCAGCACAATGGCCTCCATTCTGACATCGTGCAACACTTTCCTAGGCATACACAAAGGATTATGGTTCCAAGGGTGAAATAAGCAACTCTGTCAAGGTTATGGACACTTGTGGGCAACAGAGGTCTGCTGATGGTATTGAAGTCATATTTTTTATACACCAGTAGTCATTATAAACCCTTCTTCTTATATCGTTATATTGATTTCAAATGATATTATGTTATATAATCCTTTTGAACCTTTTATACATGAAAATCATTTATAAATCAATCATAATGGTTAAAGTGGATAATGACTAAATAAGAACTTTTACTTACATCAAGTTGTCCTATCCTCTATTTTTTGTATCATTTCACGACATTTCCATATTTATTCATGATTTCCATCATAAGCCTCGATTTCAGTTATCCGTCGATTTTTGTAAACATGTCATCGATCTATACGCTGTTCCTTTATTTTACTATACCACTGCAGTTCAGCATGCTACTCCTTTATTTGTCGGTCGAGGATGGCCTATCACATTTTAGGGGGCGCGGGTGATCTCAATAATACTCTGGTATACATGTTAGCTCCTTATTTGGAGGTATTATGATGCCATCAAAACTCGGGAATAACAAGTTTAACGGTATTGTATTTCCCAATATGCACAGCTTTTTGTTCCATCATCATTTCTATGTTTTTTCTTTGTAAACAATGTGCTAAAGCTTGAACAGCTTGTCATTCCATCGACATTTCTGTTTTTTTGCTATGCTAAAGCTTGAACAGCTTGCTGTTCCATCATCATCTCTGTGTCTTTGCTTTGTAAAAAAGTAATTGTGTGCTAAGCTTGAACAAAATGGGAGGTAGATCGATACGCAGTGAACTGCAGGTGTTAATGGTCTCCGATGCTGCACGCGAAATCTTAATAAGATCAGGATGGATTGTCTACCTTAACCGACTACAACAGTCCAATGAGATGGTGGCCATTGAATTTCTGCAAAATTTGTAGGAAGATCATTCCATGGTGAGGGGGAGGCAAATAGCAGTAACAAACGTGATAATTGCTGAAGTATCGGGACTGCCAGCTACTGGACCAATATGGACCCTGAAGAAAATGAGACTTCAAGATGCTATAACCATCTTCCAGGATGAAGGACAGAGCCTTACTATCAAAGGAAAAGGAGTTCTGCCTGCAACCCTAGGAGAGCCATGGGCAGAATTAGCCAAAATTGTGCAAAGCTACATCACTTGCGATGGTAGAAAAGACATGGTAAGACCACGCCATCTCAAACTGTTAGCTGTATTAAAACAAAATTGTGTTGTGAATTTTCTCGCATACTTAAAATATTTATTGCATGATGCTGCCCGAAGTATAAGAAAATCTCGTCATGTAGAATCAGTAGTAAGTCATCGCGGTTTAATTCGGCTAATAGTGAGTTACAGTCTCACACAACAGCAGAGTAGTTGGGAAGAATTGGATTTTTCAATGGATGGGGGATTGGCATTGCCAGCCCCAAAATGAAAAAACACTGCTAGCATGTCAATTAGACCGCAGAAACAAAGAAAATTCGTCAGATTGGGGAGAAGCAGAGGAATGTTGGGAAATCCCCAAGAAAATAGTAGCCAACCAGTAGAAATACATGACTCAGAGGACGAGCAACCTCCACAACTTGAAGGAGGGGAAAATGAAGAAGAAGAATTAGAAGAAAATGAAGAAGAGGAACCAGAAGAAGAAACTGAGCACTCTGACAAGGAAGAAGAGGAGGAAGCAGAGCAACCCGACGAAAGCCCATTACAAAACCCTCTGCAAGAAGACGAATTGGCCCAAATTTTGGCCAACATGGGGGAATACATCCAGCCCCACAGCCCACTCAACCCCGATATTGAGGCAGGACCATCACAGGAGCACTCTGCTCACAATAAGAGTGCATCTGAAGAAATGAACGATGAGGAAGAAGAGGAAAGACAATCACAGGAACACTCTGCTCATAGTAAGAGTGCATCTAGGGAGATGAGTGATGAGGAGGAAGAAGAAGGACAATCTCAGGAACACTCTGCTCACAATCGGAGTGCATTCGAAGAAATGCATGATGAAGAAGAGGTAGAAGAAGAAGCCACCTGGGAAATAGCAGATCTGTCAGGCCAGGCAGTAACTCGACAAAACAAAAACTGATTCGTGTATTATTCCATAGGTAGGTCATTTTTATATACAATAGGGAGTGACTACTCAGTTCATCTCCCGATGACTGTTCACATTCCTTATTTAATTATTTACATAAAATTAACCCAATCATGAAGATTAGGTGTCAACATTCCCCCCCTTAATCTGAAGGGATGTTGGTGAGTCCAAGCATCATTCTGAATTGTTCAAGCTTTTCCCTTTCAAGTGCTTTGGTGAATATGTCTGCAATTTGCTCATTTGTGGAACAATGACGGAGATGGATTGTTTTGGCCTCAACATGTTGTTGAATCAGATGATATTTAGTATTGATATGCTTCATTCGATCATGGAACTTTGGGTTCTTGTCCAACTTTATTGCAGAGGTGTTTTCAATCATGAGTGGAGTTGATTGTACTTGTTTTACCTACAAATCTTCAAGAATTTTCCTGAGCGACACAATTTCTTTTGTTGCTTCAGCTGCTGCCACGTATTCTGCTTCTGTTGTGGAATCTGCTGGAATTGATTGTTTGTGTGATCTCCAGGAGACATCTCCTGATCCAAGACTCATAGCATATCTTGAAGTTGATACCCCAGTTTCTTTGTCTCCATCGAAGTCTGAATCAGAGTATCCAATCAAACTGAAGTCGTCCACCTGTGTATACTTAATTCCAAAGTCTTGAGTTCCCTTCAAGTACCTTAGAACTCTTTTAGTAGCAGACCAATGTCCCTTACAAGGCTTTTGCATAAACCTGGAGAGGATTCCAATAGCAAACTAAATGTCTGGTCTGGTTGTAGTTAGGTAGTTGAGACTTCCTACAAGCTGTCTATACTTTGTTGCATCCTCAAATTCTTTTCCTTCAATAGATGTGAGCTTTAAGTTTTTTCCATTGGAGTAGTGAGAGGATTGCACTCTGTCATGCCAAACCTATTCAACAGATCTCCAATGTATTTCTTTTGAGAAAGAAATATGGACTTTGGATGTTGGGTTACTTCAATGCCAAGATAGTAATGAACATAGCCCAAATCAGTCATTTCAAAACTTTTCCCAAATTCCTTCTTTATGGATGCACTGTAGCTTTCATTGTTCCCTGTCATCAAAAGATCATCTACATATACCACAAGATATACAACTGTTTTTCCAACTTTCTTGACAAATAAAGTTGCATCATCAAGATCAAAATGTTTGAAATTGAGTTTCAGAAGATGCTCAGTTAGTTTTTCATACCAGGCTCACGGTGCTTGTTTGAGGCCATACAAGGACTTCACAACTTTGCATACTTTATGTTCATGTCCTTTCACAGAAAATCCTTCAGGCTGGGACATAAAAACATTCTCTTTTAGATCTCCATTCAAGAAAGAAGTTTTTTACATCCATTTGATGGACTTTCCAATCGTTCTGAGCTGCTAGTGCAAAGAGTGTCCGGATGGTAGCCCATTTTGCTGTGGGGGCAAAAGTCTCCTCATAATCGACCCCTTCCTTCTGTGAAAATCCTTTTGCCACAAGCCTAGCTTTGTTCTTGTCAAGTGAGCCATCATCTTTGTACTTGTTCTTGTAGACCCACTTGCAACCAATTGGTTTGGTTCCAAATAGAGGATCAACCAGCTTCCAAGTGTCGTTCTTTATGAGGACATCATAATCCTTTTGCATCGCTTCTTTCCATTCATCATGAGAAGTAGCTTCTTTAAAGGAAGTTGGTTCAAAATCTGTAGACAATTTCAATTCAAAATCATAAGAAACATCCATATCAACAGGTGAATTAAAGTCATCTACATCACCTCCATTTTTCCGGTTTGAATTTCTGGTTCCTGTTTTTCCAATTTCATCAGGATGAACACTTTCAAGTGTCTTCGTCAGCCACTTTGGGAGACCTTTCTAAGATGGTCCAAGCTGTACTATTGATTGAGTTGGGACTGAATCAAGATTAAGTCTCCCAATTCTATCAATTACATCGCTTAAAGCATCATCCGTTGTTGGAGTTTCATGCGGGGGAGAGTGTTCTTCAAAAGAAGATTCCACATGTTGATCTAGAATAGGAATCCCCCCTTCAAGATGTGGAATCTGATTATCAAATTCTTGAAATGATTTTGTTTTTGTGAATCTACCCAAGCGATCAAGTTTCCGCTCAACAACATTGTTAGATTTGGATGATTCAAGAAAAAATACATCTCTAGATACAACAAACTTTTTATTTACTTCATCATAGAGGCGGTATGCTTTGGTGTTTGAATACCCCAAGAAGATACACTTACGACTTCTAGCACCAAGTTTGTTTCTATGTACCTTTGATATCAAAGCATAACAGGTGGAACCAAAGACCCTGAGATGTTTTACCGAAGGAACATGTCCATACCACAATTCATAAGGAGTCTTGTTTCTTATAGCATTAGATGGACATCTATTCTTTATATATGCAGCACATATAACAACATCAGCCCAAAAAATTATCTTTACATTTTTGAAGAAAAGCATGGACCGTACCATATTCAAGATTGTTCTATTCATTCTTTTAGCTACACCATTCTGTTGGGGATTATAAGGCACAGTTGTTTGATGTTTGATCCCATGTTGGCGAAGATAGTTTTCAAATTCATTTGATGTGTATTCTTTTCCATTATCAGTGCGAATAGACCCAATATGAGATTGTGCATCATTTTCAATCCATTTATGAAAATTATTGAATGTTTGAAAAGCATCAGATTTGTTCTTCAATAAATAAACCCAATACATTCTGGTGTAGTCATCAATAAATGTCATGATATATTTATTTCCATTTGCAGAAGGAACAGGCATTGGACCACATAAATCAGAATGAATGAGTTCAATTTTCCTATGTTCTCTTGAATGTGAATCATGAAAAGACTGTTTGCTATGCTTTCCTAGAATTCAAGCATCACATTGCTTAAGTTTTCTAGGAATTGTAGGAAAACCAGCAGCACCATTTTTCTTCAATAAGCGAAGACTGTCATAGTTCAAATGCCTGAATCTAGCATGCCATAATAAACTTGATGGAAGTGTACCTTCTTCATGATGAGAATTGTATGAGAAATGTTGTGCATGAGCAGATGTTCCTTGTAGTTTGAGAAACCTTTCTTCTTCTATTCCCCTCATGACAAGTGAGTGGTCAGATGCTTTTCTTACCTCAAGCTTGCCATCAAACATATGAATGGAGTGACCTTGCTGGTGAATGTGGACCAAGGACAGCAAGTTTCTCTTGAGCTGTGGGAGATATAGAACATGAGCCAGAAGAAAGTCTGGAAGACCAGGTAGCTTAAGCCTGATTGTGCCAAGCCCTGATGGCCTGATTTTTGATTGATCTGCAAAGTATACTGCTACATCAACATTGTCAGTGAAATCTTCAAAAAAATATTTTCTATGAGACATGTGGCAGGTTGCTCCTAAATCAAGCAACCAATCACTTTTCCATGAAGCAAGTGAAGCATTAAACAAATCTTCATTTACTCCAATGTTACATTGTGCCTCAACATAGTGAGAGGATTCAGGTGCTTTACCTTTGTCTGTATCATCAGTTTTACCTTTCTGTTGGTTTCTTTTCTGCTCAATTTTGTCCCATGGTAGCTTGCATGTAGAGGCATCATGTGATCCATTTCTTTTGCAGCGAATGCAGTGCAAATCTACCTTTTCTCCTTGAGAATGTCTGCCCCCCTGCCTCTGAAATATCTTCCTCTTCCTCTTCGTCCACCTCTTCCTCTTGTAGAATCTTGAGCAGGATGCTTTTCTTTATGAGCAAGGCACGCAGTCTCTTCAGAAGATTTAGGGGCTATCTTCTTTCCAAAAGCTTTCTCTCTTTCAACAAACTTTTTCACAAGAGAGTCAAAGGTTATATCTTTGAGATTTCCATTTGCTTGCAATGACTCAAGATAATTGGAATAAGTAGGATAAAGTGCCTTGAGAAAAGAAATAAGAGGAATATCCAACTCAACCTTAGTGGAATTGATATCATGCATTATAGACTTTACTTTAGATGCAAGAGCAAGAGGATCATTATTTTGCAGTTCAAGAGTGAAGAGTTTAATCACGAGTTGAACAACTTCAAGTGCAGAATGTGAGTCATAGAGCTCTGTCAGCTTTTGTAAAGATTCAAAGGAAGTTGAATATGATGAAATATGGCGACTCGCCTCTTCATTTACAGATGTTATGATTAATGCATAAGCTTTCCTGTTCTTGTTTTCCCAAATGACGATCTCTTTGTCTGAGGTAGGTTGTACTGGGTCATCGTCTCCTTCTCCGACACACACACCTTTCCACAAATCATTGAATATGACGGTGTGTTTTATCATTCGGGACCATTCAGGATAGTTCTCCTTGCCAGTGAGAACTATTCCGACCATGGATATGATTGAATGCATTCTGTAAAAAAATACTTCTGTTGTTAATGTATAAAATTGTACTTTTCGTGGAGGAAAAAGTGGAGCTCTGGTGTAAAAAATTGTAAAAAAAGATTGCACTCTTATAGGACAAAGGTATTACCAATTCCTATATGGTGGAGATGATATCACTCGTGCAATGTACCAAATAATACAATGTTTAAACAATACATATGGCTACGTTAAAAAAATACATATGGCTGCCTTCAACAAAATACATGTGACTGCGTTAAAAAATACATATGGCTGCCTTCAAAACCATATAAAAGAAACACATCTCCACGCAGATCATATGCGAATCTCTAGGTAAAAAATATGGTTCTCAGAAAAACAAAAACATGTAAGCCAAGAATGCAACAACGGAAGTCACAAAAGAAGCGTCGATAGAAGGAACGAAGTCACAAAAGAAGCGTTGACAGAAGGAACGAAGTCCATGGAACGCAACAACGGAAGTCACAAATGAAGCGCCGACCATGCAGTGAGATGGTTCTATGGTGTAGTTGTTCCGTGGAGACCTGGGCTCACACACCATTGTTAGCACACTGGACTTTGAATCCAGCGACCTGAGTTCGGATCCCGGTAGGACCTCCAACAGCCTTTGTGATGCCACCAAAGAGAGCGAACATCAGAACGACATATACGCAACGTTTTCTGGAGGGTTTCCAAAAAATGTATCCACAACGACTGTCGAGGTTACTATACCAAAAAATGCACAGCGCTAGTGATGGAGCAGGCTAGCAGCGTTCAGGTGAATGTTTATGACAGCGCTCAGTCAGGACAACGTTCAGGTGAACGTTTATGATGAATGTTTATGACAGCGCTCAGACTCACTCAGGACAACGCTCAGACTCACTCAGGACAGCGTTCAGGTGAACGTTTATGATGAATGTTTATGACAATGCTCAGACTCACTCAGGATAGTGCTCAGACTCACTCAGGATAGCGTTCAGGTGAACGTTTATGATGAATGTTTATGACAACGCTCAGACTCAGTCAAGACAATGTTTAGAAATAAGAATGCATATGACAGACCAGCGTACAACCAATAGTAGCAAAAGTGAAGGGAGTTACAACTATTTTGAGAACTTGGCTCTGATACCATGTCAGGCCAGGCAGTAACTCCACAAAATAAAAACTGATTCGTGTATTATTCCATAGGTAGGTCATTGTTATATACAATAGGGAGTGACTATTCAGTTCATCTCCCGATGACTGTTCACATTCCTAATTTAATTATTTACATAAAATTCACCCAATCATGAAGATTAGGTGTCAACAAGATCAACCCAGCGTTTCCACCCTTGAGAAATCTGATCAGCAGGATGAGAACACTGAAGACGTGTTCCAAGTAGAAAACATGGAAATTGGCCAAGGTGATGGTACAATCCCTGAAGAACAATGTCCAGGCCCAAGAAAAGAAATAGTTATTCCTTCGAAGAAAACAAATGAAATCAAAAAGTTGCAAAAGGAACAGCAGAGACTGCTAAATATAATTAAACAACTCAGACAACAAATAAGGGTTCTAAAACTAGGGAAAAGCTCAAAAAGAACCCCTGGAGCAAAGCATGCAGCCACCTAGGCAAAACCCCATAAACAGAAGACCAAAAGAACTCAAACCAAACCCATTATCATTTAGGACTGTAAGGAACAACATGTGGCTGTTACAAATGTAGAAGCCCAAATAGAAAGCACACCAGTCTGTAATAGGGATGTCCAGAAAGAGGCATTGCCCTCTAGCATCACAATCAACTGGATAATTCATGAGAAGGAAACGCAGACTATAAGAACCAGATGTCACAATAAGGAGATCCAGGTAGATCTCCAGTCCAAAAATGTTATGATAGACAATGATCCGAGGATAGTGAAACTTCAAAAAGATCTAGCACAGGCCCAACAAACAATAGAAAAGCTCATAGAGGAAACTGTTCCTTAGGAGAAATATCAGAAGTTACAGCAGCAAGTAAAGAACATGAATGCATCGGAGAGTGAGGCCTTCGATAGATGGCGAAGGGCAGAGAAAAAAGTTAAAAAGGTAACCATTAGACTAGACACAGTTATGAGTCAAATGGATACCTTATGTTCTCTGTATGCTGATGTTCTAGCATGTAGGGCACCTGCCAAAAAAAATGCTTTTTTTTATGGAAAGTATTTACAATTGAAAATTAAGGTTGTCAAGGTAGGGGTGCCTATAGAGCTAAAGGCTATTGATGATTTCATAAATTGTTGTAAGCATTATGGGGTGAAAGTCCAACAATTGCTATGTGAGTTTTATTTGCATAATCTTGTGTTGAATGGTGAAATGGAAGAGAACCCTAGCCCTTTTGTGGGTGATATCTAGTTTTAGGTATTCATCTCTTTTGTTGTTAATCAATTAAAGTGGCTTAAATCCCACAATACCTTCCAGAGATAGGAGAACGAGTTAGATCAGTGGGTAAGGGGTGAACCTAGAAACCCATTGCAACTGTGGAATAAGCATAGAAGCTTAATGAGAAAGAAGGGTACGACCTAGACACTGGGACCCATTCACAAAGCAGTTGTCCAGCAAGGGGTAGAATACTTCCTAGCTATCAAAGACCTTGCCATAGCAGCATCAAAACTTCGATACAAGACTTCCAATCAGAATGTCCAAGACAAAGAGCCGTTCAATTACGAAAATTTTAAGCTAGTTGTTGATCGCCTGACTACTTATGGTAACCTCATCTTGAGAGAAGGCCCGTATTGGTTAGGCTACAAGTTTCAAAGTCCAATCATCTGGTATCCTGCACCAGCGTATAGAGCCCTATATGAATTTCCTGATGGCCAAACATGGCATATTTTTGAATTCTTAGCTAGAAATCATGGTTTTAGACCACTGCATGAAAATCCTTCTCCAGCCTATTCCCTAACTGCCTTGCATGTCAATTACAATGTTTTTGTGAGGGCATGAAAAAGGGTAAGCAGCGGGGTGTGTTGAGCATTTGAAAAGGTATGTATTTACCATCTATTTCTTTATCTTTTCCTTTAAATCATAACTTCTTTACATTATAAGATGGTAATATGTTAAAGGATCATGATAGAATTAAGGAGATTTGTGATTAATGTAAAATGATTAATTATTGTCTTTTTCCATGTAGAAAGTGAAGAAAATGGAAAATCACTATTCTGGAGGAAAAGACAAAGAAAAACCAACTACTGTCCCTTTGACAGGAAATCACATCCAGACGAGGAAATCAAGATCGGAACGCATGGACCAGGAAAAGGAAGGAGAAACACAGTATCAACGCAAGAGGACAAAATGATAAGTTGAAGATTAAAAATATGGTGAATCCCTCAGGATCATTTGATCTTGAGGGATCACTGCCTCAAGACTTATCTGCATTTTTGATACTTCCACCTGGCCATTATAAAAAGGGACAGTGCTGGTAGCCCAAGGGGGACAGATTATTGTTGATTTGTAGAATTTACTGTTGTAATCTGAACTTTGATCATCGACTCTATTTAAGGAGAGATTGTTGTAACTCTTCCTTTATGATTAATATATAATTTCGTTGTTGTTCCATTATTTGATCCTGGAGTAACCGCAACAGTGCTTCCCTGGTGGCTAAGGGCCCGACCCTAGTGGATCACTTGCTTCTTGTATCATTATTTTCTGATTACAGTCATGTGTGGTTTGATTTTCTTTGCATTCCTTTTAATTTGCTTTATTCAGTACTCTTTTGTTTTTGAACATTTCATTGAATTGATCTGTTATATAGAATTAGTAAGTGGATAGCAAGATTATTATTTGCAACTGAAAATGTTATGCTATTCATTCTTAAATAATATTGCACTATCTAATTCAGATATTGTTGTTCATTTACAAATTGACATTTTCGTTCATTTACAGATTGATATTGCTATTCATTCACCGATCAGTATTGTTGTTCATTTAGCTACGGTTTACTTACAATTGTGATTGTTGTTCACTCAATTACTATTCCATTATCATTGAAATTGATGTTCCTTTATAACTGTGGTTAATATCCTATATGCTAGAATAAGATTACTGATTCTGTAGTCGTTGTGTGTTCGCACCTAATTAAGTTTGTTGTTTCTTTCTTAGATTTTTGTTCAATTCCTTTATTAGTTTAGATCGCTATTCAATTCCTTTATTAGTTAAGGATTGCTTTTAGTTAAGATTGCTACTTAAATTAGTTCTGTAGATTAAGCTTTGCTGTTTGATCTTTCCAATAGATAGATTGTTGTTCCTTTTCTGCAAACTGAATTGTCATTTCCAACATTTTCTTTGGCATGAATAGAAAGATCTACAACTGTAGCGAACATTGACTACTATTGTCTAAGTTCTAAGATTGGAGGTCTTGTTCATCATTGATTTACATTTACATTAGTTTACAGGGGAAAGAGTTATCATTACTACATCCTTGACTAATGATTGTTCTAGTTTCTTGAGTGAATGATTTAGTTACAAAGTATTTAAGTTTCTTGCCATTACAATTAGAGTTTGTTTCCAGCATTCAGTTACTTTTGTAAGCACTATACTGCAGACATTACTCTTGAACAAGTGACCGCCTCAGACTGAGTACACTCTTGAGATAAAAAAATCGTACCTGGATTGATAATTAATTTGATGATAAATAGAGGTTAAAAAGACCCTTTTTACAGCTCAACAGCTACACAATCGGCGCAAAGAAGGGAGGCTCCACCCCCCCTCTAACCCCCTCGTTAACTACGTGGGCTAGTCATGGAAAGAATATAACACAACCCAACATTCTCCCACTTGTTGTTTTCTTTCCGCAAGGGGCCACAAGAGAGATTAGTCATTTTTCCAGCCCTGAAACACCCATTGTCTCTCTACACCAACAAAACATCTCAAAGCTCACAGATTCTGTCAATGCATCTGTATTATTCTTCAAAGTGTCCACCTTTACCACCAACACCTTCTTGTCTTCTATCATATCCCTCACAAAGTGATACTAAACATCAATGTGCTTTGTCTTTGAATGATATGCAGGGTTCTTTGCTAAGAAAATTGCACTTTGGCTGTCACAGTCTATCCTTATAGCCCCCTGTACTAACCCCATACTTGAACACAATCTCTGAAACCAAACTGCTTCCTTGTTTGCATGAGTGGCTACCATGTATTCTGCCTCTGTAGCTGATAGTGCCACTACATATTGTTTCTTACTCATCCAATTGACTGCACCTCCAAATAGGTCAAACACATACCCACTTGTAGATCTTCTCTTATCCAGATCTCCAGCCCAGTCTGCATCAACAAAGCCACGAATATCCAACATTTTGTCCAATATTGATCTTCCTTGGTAGCACAAACCATAATCACTAGTGCCACGTAGATACCTGAAAACCCGCTTCACTGCTGTCCAGTGCTCCTTCCCTGGTTTTGACATAAACCTGCTCAATACTCCCATTGCATGTGCAATGTCTGGTCTAGTACAGACCATTCCATACATCAGACTACCGAATGCACTTGCATGTGGAACACGAGACATGTCCTCTTCCTCTTCTTATGTCTTGGGACACTGTTTAGCAAATAACCTCACACCTACAGGAATAGGAACCTTCACCGGTTTACTATCCAGCATATTAAACCTCTGCAGTATTGTCTCGACATACTTCCTCTAGTTTAACAAAAGTTTTCTCTTTGCCCTATCTCTTTTAATTTCCATGCCCAAAATATAGTTTGCAGCACCAAGATCTTTCATGTCGAATTTGGAGGACAATTGGGTCTTCAAACCCTAGATAATTTCTTTTTCATTTACAACCAGCAACATTTCATCCACATACAAGGCCAGATAAATAACATGGTCACCAATTAATTTAAAAATACACACAGTGATCTGCTTTGCTTCTGGTGAAGCCAAGTCCTCGTACAAATGTATCAAATTTCTGATACCACATCCTTGGTGACTGTTTTAACCCATACATAGACTTCTTTAACTTGCATACCAGTTCTTTCTTACCCTTCACTGCAAAGCTTTCATGTTGCTTCATGTATATTTCCTCTTCTAGATCCCCGTGAAGAAATGTTGTCTTCACATCCATCTGTTCTACCTCAAAATCAAAAGCAACAGCAATAGATAAAAGTAATCTAATAGAAGTTACCTTAGCAATAGGAGAAAAAATATCACCAAAATCAATTCCCAGTGCCTAGGAATAACCTTTTGCTACCAACCCAGCTTTGTATTTCTCCACCTTTCCTTTTGCATTTGTCTTCTTCTTGAACACCCATTTGCTGCCAATGGGTTTCCTTCCAGCTGACAACTCCACCAGATCCCAAGCCACATTTTTTGTGCAAAGATTCCATTTCATCAACCATGGCCTCTTTCCAGAGTTTTCCATCCTCTGATTCTACTACTTCCTTCACAGTTCTGGGATCATCGTTAGTAATAGATAAAGCAAAATTTGAACAGAAAGCAGATGGACTACACCTTTCTGGCTGTCTTCTTTCTCGAACTGATTGTCTCACACCTAGAGTTTGTGGCTCTTCATCTTTTGATTCCTCCTCTACTGTAGAGTCTGATTGTTCCTCCTTAAGCTCAAACTCTATCTTCTCAAGTTCCTTTGGTTGGACTTCATGTTTAATAACATCTTTTACCTCTCTGAACACCACATCTCAGCTATACACAACCTTCCGTGTGACTAGGTTCCAAAGCTTATAACCCTTTAAACCATCCTTATACCCAATAAAGTTGCACTTTTCAGATTTACTATCCAACTTGGTTCATTTCTCCTTTGGAACATGTACATATGCATCACATCCAAATACCCTCAGATGTGAAAGGGAGGGTTTCTTACCAGTCCATACCTCTTGTGGAGTCTTATCTTCCAACGCTGATGAAGGTGGCCTATTAACCAGGTAACATGCAGTATCCACTACCTCTGCCCAAAATTCCTGTCCTAACCCGACACCACTGAGCATGTTTCTTGCCCTTTCCATCAACATCTTATTCATTCTTTCTACAATTGTATTTTGCTAAGGTGTATATGGAGTAGTCTTCTATCATGCTATACCACACTTCTTATAGAATTCTTCAAATTCCTTGCTGCAAAACTCTCCACCATTATCTGTCCTCAACACCTCTATCTTCTTCTCCTTCTGATTTTCCACGAGAGCCTTAAAATATTTAACCCTGTCAAAGGATTCAGATTTCTTCGTAAGGAAATATATCCATGTATTCCTTGAGAAGTCATCTATAAATGATACATAGTACACTGACTTACCCAGTCATGGAACATTCAAAGGTCCAAACACATCACTGTGCACAAGTTCTAATATCTGTTTTGCCCTCTTACTACCAGAGGGGAAACTCACCCGATGCTGCTTCCCATATACCCAATTTTCACAGAAATCAAAATCCAGAGAGCTATTACTCATACCTTCTACCATACCTTTACCATGAAGTATTTGAAGGCCCTTCTCTCCAATATGTCCAAGCCTTTGATTCCACAACATGGCCTTCTCTCCAAAGACCACTAGATTTTATGCTTCACTTTCAGTAACCACAGAACTGTTGCACCCATCAATAACAGTGCTACCTTGTAGCTTGTACATAGTTCTAATTCGAACTCCCTGCATCCATACCAGAGCTGCCCGAACCATTTTGCAGGTATCCTTCTTGAACACTATTTTTACACCTGCATCATCTAGCTTGCTTATAGAAATTAGATTTTTGGCTAATGCAGGAATATGCAGAAGACTCGGAAGTGTTCTAACCCCTCCACCTTGCAACTTGAACTTTACTTTTCTGTGACCAATGATTCTAGCCTTCCTATCATCCCTTAAGAAGACATCACCACCATCATATTTCTCATACTCGCAGAACCACTCTCTATGGGGAGTGAAGTGAAAGGATGCACCTAAGTCAATCAACCATGCCTCATGATCTACATGTGTACTTGAAGAAGCCAAGTACACATCCCCACCTTCATTTGAGGTGGTTTTAACCTCTACAGAAGGAGAATCATCAGATCCCTTTCCTTTATTAGGAGCTTTAGATTTACAGTCCCTTTTGTAGTGCCCTTCCTTTCCGCATTTCTAGCACATCACCTTTACAGGTTTTCCTGGAGATTTAGATCTCCCTCTAGATTTAGATCTCCCACTCGATGACTTATTTTTGTTTCTATTCTAGGACCGTCCTCATACAAACAAGGCATCACCATTCTGGCTCTCCATATTTTTCTGTCTCATCTCCTCCGTCAACAAGTATGAGACTATTTTATCAAACTGCAAGGCAATTGCATTGCTACCTATTGCAATAACCAGACTATCCCACAAATCTGGTAGAGAACACAACAAAATGATGCACTTATCTTCATCTGAAATTTTAATATCAACAGATGCTAACTGACTTACCATAGTATTAAATGCGTTCAGATGCTCTATCACCGAGTCTCCATCTTTCACCCTCAGGTTATACAGCTTTTTCCGCAGGAACATTTTATTCACCATAGACTTAGATTGGTACAAAGTCCCTAACTTGTCCCACAAAGCCTTCGCTGTAGCTTCCCCTGATACATTCAGCAATACCGAATCTAAGACACACAATCGTATTGTGCTCTTTGCCTTCCGATCCAACTTCTTCCATTCTTCATCAAACATTCCCATTGGTTTAGTACCTGGATCTACTGCGATCCACTGATCTTTATCCACCAATAGATCCTCCATCTTGAGTTTCCACAACTCAAAACTCTGACCATTAAATTTTTCTATCTCTATCTTTCCACTGCCTGCCATCTTCTTTCACCACCAAATTCGATCTTGCAGATCTCCCACTGAACAGGGTCTAGCATAGGCCCGAGTGAAACCCCTCAACAACAAAGGCGTCCCCTTGAAGCCAAAACTTCTCTGATACCAAATGTTGGTTTTAATCCTATACAGAAATTACCTGCATACGAATTTTAAAACATAGAAATTAAACAATACGAGAGCATAACACATAAAACACATATACACAGATATTTCCCCTAGATCCCGAAACCTGGACTACTAGCTTGATTTCTCATTATATTCCTTTAAATGTTATAATACATATTTATACATGCCGAAGCATCCAATACCATGGAATGAAAACCATCGCATCCAATACCATGGACCGAAAACCATCGCGTCAAATAAGTGGGGTTACAGGTACGCCTCAAACCCTCTGTGACCCCCCCCATGCTACACAATCACCGCAACGAAGGGGGGCTCCATGCCCCCTCTAACCCCCCGGTTAACTACGTGGACTGGTCATGGAAAGAATATAACACAACCCAACATTACGCCTCGTTGTTCTTTCTTTAGAAGCTTTGTCATTCCTTTAGAGCTGATTATCTTTCCTAGTTTCCCTGTGATACCCCTTAATTCAACTTCCTTTCCTTCCGAAGAAAATTTCATGAAAAGTCCTTGAAAATTAAAAGCTAATATACCCAAGGATTGTAGCCATTGGACTCGTAGTACAATATCAGTACCACCCATTGGAACGAAAAGCATTGGGCTATTCAATACATATTCTCCCATGGATAGCTTGATATTATGGCACTTTCCAGATGTATTTATGGTTCCACCACTTACAACCATCACTTGACACTCTGGTGCTAGATATAGGAAGCAATTCAATTCCTTGGCTATCTTACAATGAATAAAATTATGGGTACTACTCGAATCAATCAACACCATTACCTTTTTATTCTTGATATGTCCTTCTACCTTTATAGTTTGAGGAGTGGTAATTCCAACCAATGCAGTACAAGATATGGTCTGATTCATTTCTTCTTTCTTTGGGGTTGGTTCCTGGTGAGTATCATTTTCTTTTGATGTTTCTTGATACTTTTCTTCCTGATATTTCATTGCTTGAACCTTCTTCTTCTTGATATGTCCTTCTATCTTGGGAGTTTGAGAAGTGGTAATTCTTGCCATTGCAATACAAGATATGATCAGATCCATTTGTTCTTTCTCTAGGGTTGGTTCCCAGTGTATATCCTCTTCTTTTGATGTTTCTTGATCCTTTTTGTCATCCTCTTCACAATCAATGTAAAATAATTTCTTCTCAGCACACTTGTGACCTTTAATATATTTTTTATCACAATTGTAACAAAGCCCTTTTGATCCTTTTTCTTCCAATTGTTGTATTGTCAACCTTGTAGGTTTTGGAAGGCTAGGAGAAGCAACACTTCCATCTTTATAGTTGTGAGGGGTAGACATTCTTGTTGCCATAATTTTGCTTTCCACTTTTCTTTCCAACCTAAATTCCTTCTCCAATGAATCAGGTTCCTAAAAGTCCCTATGGAGACATCAATCCTCTACTTCTCTAGAATATCATTTTCCCTTATATTCAATTTTTGAAAGTCCTCAATGTGCTCTGCCATTGACCATTTTTGTTTGAGATTTATCAATTGGCTAAAGAAGGTGTTGCTCTTTGTATCCTCATAATGTGCTATCATTTCCTCCGTGAAAATTGAACACGTAACAAGTGGTTTACGAGAAAAAAGCCTTTATACCATAGAAATTGATTCGGTTCTAAATATGAAGATGCAATACGTACCTTCTGTAATAGTGGTACACCATGTAGATCAAAATATTTCTCCATCTGTAGTATTCGCTTTATCAGATCCTTGCCATCAAACTTCCTCATGTCGCATTTTCTTGATTTTAGGAACTCGATCTTGAAATGAATATAAATCTGTAATTTCAGATCTTCAAGTTCTGAAATTTCGTCTTGTAATAACCCTCTAAGTCCTCTTTCTAACTCTACAATTTTGATCACAATTGGATTCCTGAAGAAAAATTTATTCCCAATCTCCAACAATGACCTAATTATAGACTATTTCAGTAGAGTGAATTTGTACTACGTGCCACGTGTCACTGTTTCAACCTTAGCTTCTAAAAAGTATACCCAAACAAAGTACAGTCTGTCCTATTTTTGTAACTTCTTATGAAATTTCAATCTGATGCTCAGAGAGAGCGTTATGATGCTTTTCCCAAGGTCACCTATTTAGGATGTAATTCTGGAGTCTGCAAAAACCCTAACTTCCACAAATCATATATTAGAAAATATAGCAAGCCAATATTTGAAATTTGGACTCGAAGTTCAGACGAATTTCTTCGCAAATGTTTTTCTTTTAGCTTCTGAAACTTTGTAGAGAAAACATTATAGCTAAAACTCCACGATGGCCTATTTTAGATGAAATTCTAGAGCTTGCAAAAACCCTAACTTCCTCAGCTCATATCTCCGCAAATATAGCGATACAAGATCTGAAATTTGGACCCAAGGTTTAGCATGATTTTTTCACAAATGGATTTTTGTTTTCGCTTCTGAAATGTTGTAGAAAAAAAATTATAGTGAAAATTTCACGATGACCTATTTGGAGCAGCGAAACCCTAGAATCCAAAGCTCTAACCAAATGTTATAAAACCAACTCACAAAAAGATAGAAAAGATAGATCAACGCCTTAGAAATAAGCTTATTCGAGGGGGCAACCTCCTTTACATTACACAAATGAACAATTCTTAGATGATATGAATGACAAGACCTCCTTTCTATATATAAGAGTCTAAGGGGTCATAATATAATCAGAGCCGACATAACAATAATAATGTAAGGGTACAATAATAACAATAGTGGCCTTCTATGGGGCACACTAATAACAATATGTGGACTACATAGGCACAACAATATAATAAGGGGGTTGTACTAATAAAAATAAGGGGTTACACTAGTAGTATGGGGACCTAACACCATATGCTTTCTGTTGAAATTTTTCTTTATCTATTACTGATGATGATCCAAGAATTCTCAGGGAAGCAGTGGATTCAGAGGATGGAAAACTCTCGAAAGATGCCATGGTTGATGAAATGGAATCTTTGGAAAAAAAATAAGGCTTGGGATCTGGTGCAGTTTTTGGATAGAATGAAACACATTGGCATAAAATGGGTGTTTAAGAATAAGATGAATGCATAAGGGAAGGTGGAGAAATACAAATCTAGGTTGGTAGAAAAAGGTTATTCCGAGGTGCCAAGAATTGATTTTGGTGTGATTTTTTCTCTTGTTTCCAAGTTAGCTTCTATTAGATTACTTTTATTTGTTGCATCTACTTTTGATTTTGAGGTAGAAAATATGGAAGTGAAGACAACATTTCTTCATGGGGATCTTGATCTTGGTGCTCCAAACTATATTTTGGGCATGGAAATTAAACAAGATCAAGAAAAGAGGATGATATGGTTAAACTAGAGGAAGTACGTCGAGACAATATTGTAGAGGTTTAATATGAAGGATAGTAAACCAATGAAGATTCCTATTCCTGTAGGTGTAAAGTTATCTGCTGAACAATGTTTGAATACACAAGAAGAGGAAGAGGGCATCTCTCATGTTCCATATGTAATTGTAGTTGGTAGCCTAATGTATGCAATGATTTGTATTATACCAGACATTACACATATAGTGGGAGTATTGATCAGGCTTAAGTCAAAACTAGGGAAGGAGCATTAGACAAAAATGAAGCAAGTTTTCAGGTATTTGTGTGGCACTAGTGTTTATGGTATGTGCTACCAAGGAAGAGTAGGATTGGATAAATTTTTGGACAGTTACGAATTTTTTTATGTATACTAAACTAGAGATATAGATCAGAGAAGATCTACAAGTGGGCATGTGTTTAACTTATTTGGAGGAGTAGTCATTTCAATGAGGAAGATATAATATGTAGTGGTGCTTTCAATTAAAGAGCTTGAATACATGGAAGCCACTCATGCAAGAAACAAGCATTTTGGTTTCATAGATTGTATTCAAGTATGGGTTTGGTACAATGAGTTATAAGGATAGACTGTGACAGCCAAAGTGAATTTTTTTTGGAAAAGAACCCTGTTTATCATTAAAACACAAAGCACATTAATGTTCAATATCACTTTGTGAGGGATATGGTTGAGGAAAAAAAGGTTCTACTGCTAAAGTTGGAAACTTTGAAGAATGTTGCAGGTGCACTAATGAAGTCTATGAGCACTACGAATTTTTCTTGGTGTGGAGAAACAATGGGCATTGCAGGCCTAGACCTATGACTAAGCTCTCTTATGACGCCCTATGTGGAAAGAAAACAACAAGTGGGAGAATGATGGTTTATGCTATATTATTTCCACTACTAGCTTCACACTATGTAAATTATGTGGAGCGTAGCAGGGGGTCACAGTGGCAACGACAACCACCCTTGTCGGAGGGTTTGCAAGGGGGTGGTAGGTCCCCTCCATGGGGTTCATGGCAGGGTCCCGTGAATTTTTTCTTTTATGCAAATCCAATAATAGTTGGGTGGACCCAAGGATGGGGGGGCAAACCCATGTATTTTGGGAAGACCTAGCCATGATTTTGTGCATGGGTTTTGCACATGGTTTTGGGCGTGATGGTTTTTTGCCCATAGTATTTTGTAGATCCAGTCAAGGGAACTATGGCTATGTTCGAATCCAGTGTTATGGATTAGGGTTTATAAATGCTTCGACATGTATATATATGTATTTTAATATTAAAAAGAGTATAATGGAAAATCTATCTGGTAGTCTCGATTTGGGGATATAGGGAAAATTCTCTATGCTTGTTTGTTTTAAGTTCTCACCATTATTTATTTTTATTTTCTAAGAATTAGTTTTCAAGTAATTTATGTACATGGTTAAAACCTACAAATCATTAACTTATAGAACTACATTGTTATGTGTGAAGTTTGAGCAAACAATGTGATTAACATCATCTTTCTCCCACTAGTTATATCATTAAATTGGTACAACATACATAATATAATTCACCTCATACATTTAAGTACATTGTTAAGATATTGAATAATCTTCACTTCCCTCATCCCACCAATTATCATTTATGTATGTTCATATGAAAAGGCAAAACCATTTTCCTTTCTATTCTTATTTTTTACATAACAATGCATTTTCTATTAGATCAAACACTTTTCAAGACACTACTATTATCATGATATAAGCCCTTTGTAACCATCCAGAATTACAATCATGTGTATGCATTGTTAAATTAATATCCACTCATGTAGTCATCATAGTTTCTTACATACTTCCTTAATATACATAAATCCCTATATAAATATTTAGTCATATGAGAACACTAATTCAACATTAATACTTGTCTTCCAATAACAAATATGGTAGCAATCGAGTTAGAACCAAATTCAACAATGTATTTTCACCATTAGACCAATAACACGAAACTAAACTACATCACATTTTTTTATAGCTTTTAACAATAATATTCAGTCAAAAACTGAATGATGCATATTACAATATACCTTCGAAGGTAAGTTTATTAATTTTTTGACATATCACCTAAAATTTATTAGTATTTGAATTACCAACAATGTTGTCATGCAATACTAAATCATAGAAGGTTGTGCAATAAAATAAATAGGAAATGCTACCAACTATCATAAACTTAATCAAAATTCAAAGTAATTCCATTAGAAGACCCAATCAACCATTAGCCATTACAATCAAGACCTACCACTTGACTCATTTTTTATTCACAACATTCAAGGGGGTTGTTTTAATGTCTTTTTAAAAATGTTATTAACAACTTTAGGGACAGCCCCTCCCTTTCTATATTCTTCTCACTATCATAAATTTTTCACTCTTAACACATAAATTCATGCGTTCATTCCTTTTTTTGTAAGAAATGCACTGCAATTCTAAGCATTATTCTTTTAATGCATCATTAAACATTATCATAGAAGTATGAATAAAGAATGGAAGTTAATCTTAATATACACAATCACTGTTTACACTGTGAGTGTTCAAACCTATCCATCATTCAATTATAATCAATGTGATACAATTTCTAACCATCTGTCGTCAACCACAAGTACTTAATTCCTATCGGCATCATTATTCCTCAAAGAATTCATTAACTCTATGATTCTTTAACGCTATCATGCATTTCATATTAAATGAAGTCTATTTCATACATCTTCATGTAATTTTGTTAGAAACATACCTTATCTTATATCCAAAAGCATCATAGCTTCTTCTCTTTTTACAAATTCCCAAAAGGTGCCAGTGACGTAACCTTTCCTCTGATAACACTTGTAACATCCATCACTATACCTTGTAGAAAATACATAGGATTAAAAAATTTCATCAAGTTTTACCAGCATATACCATCCCACTAATAACTTATCGCATACTTAACTCATCATTAAATGTTAAAATAATATCTTAAGTGAAGTAACCATGGAGAGGAAATGGTATACATTAATGCATCTGGTTGGCATAATGCTTTCAGTACCAACTTTACATATTTAACATCGGTCATTTAATAAAAAAATATTAATAACACATTGAATGATGTAATTTTCAATGTCATGTAAGATAACAACATCATCAACATAGCAGAATAGAAAAGAACATGGATGGACAATGATATATCCTGGAAACTTCGAAGGAGAAAACAAAAAAACATTTATTTTATTAAATGTTTGATGAGGGAGTTGACTCGTCATTCAATGGAAGGAAGGGATTCCATCCCTTTTCCATTGTTAAAATTTTACGAAGAAATACCATCTTTAATTCAAGCATAATGAACTACATGCCATTACATTATTCATGATAACATGTTTCTTCAACACTTTATCTCACAATTCCTTGAGCACTGTGACTTTGTGGCCTAGTCATTTCCTGTAGTGGATTATCATGTGTTTGATGATCCTTCACTTTGCATGAACCAATCGTCAAGAATAATGACCTCATTGACCGCCATAGTGTTAAGTATAATCCATATTTAATTTTTTGCATAAGGGATGGATTAGGCACTATTATTTCATCATATAAGTCACAATTCTTTCCTGCAATTTCTACCGTTATCAAGCTCTGACATCATGTTTATATAAAATATCAATTTATCAAGCCAAATAATCCATCTCTACTAGTTATGGTTTAAATGTATTTTCATGTTCCACTTTCTTGCACGTGCATAATAATGTTAAAATTTGTCATTGATATTTTTATTTTGCACATATCCGCAAGTGAAAAACAAATTTCCAGCACATGCATAAATAAAATGTATGAAGAGTATTGAGGCATGCCTCTTTATTGATATCGCACATGCATTAATTACAAGAAAATAATTTCAAAAACATGTTTATTGATTTATGCATGTGTATGGCTATGAAACATGTCTAACCATCCAAACATCACCTGCATAAAGTGAAATGCATAAATATTACCAAGGCATGCCAATTTATCCATACTTCACATGCAAAAAGGAATAGTTACATTTAACCTCTCCTCACATGAACAAGGTAATATTTTAAAAGAATCACCATGGTTAACACTATTTCTTCATACAAGAAGAGATAAATATTTTGAAAAGAAAATATCAATAATTATAATATTTGTTCGCACAAGAACCCAATCTTCTCCAAAATAAAGAACACCACAAATACCCATATTTATTTAAAAAAAAAAAAAACACAATATCTATTGTCTTTGTGCATGAAAATACATATTATGTTTTTGGAACAAACTAACCCAAGAATTGATATCTTTGTGCATATAAACATGTATTCTTTTTCAAGAAAAGTAGCAAAAAAACACATTATTTTTCAAGAAAATTAGCAAAATAAATGTAGATTCTTTTTCAAGAAAAATAGCACAATAAATGCATATTCTTTTTCAAGAAAATTAGAAAACGATAACTATGTTTCTACACAAAACTTAATGTGCAATATTTATCAAGAAATTAGCATGGATTCTTATTATTAAGATTTATATTCTATCTTTAAGAAAATAACATGCTACTTATCTTTTTATGCACAATATTTATATTCATTTGTTTTCAAAATAATGAAGCTAACTTATCTTGCCCTGGACATAACAACCTTTCAATCTTTCCAGTGAAGTTAACAAAGTTGGCTTATCTTTTCATGCACATGAGAAAAATCAATATTTTGAATGAAATTAACCTGATTAACTTAACTTATCTTTCCATGTGTGTAAGTATTTTTCAATCTTTTCATGCCAACAATAATGACCACTTCTAGTTATCTTGTCAAACTAACCATCACTACAATGGGAACCTTAGTTTTCTTCCACATTGTATTTCAATACAATGACATAATCATATTCATCAAATAAGTGTACTAAAAAAAAAATTAACAACTCAACATCATCCTCATAAAGGATATTGATGTCGGTGATCATCATTCTTAAGAAACATCTCGTTTCAAGGTTATTCCAAAAAATATTGATAAACATGTGATCGAATGTTGTTGTTCACAAGTTACCAGGTATTAATACATGGAGATATACTAGTTCATAATGAATTTCTTCAAGAATAATTACCCCCCTTATTCATAGCATAGATCCATAATAACAAAAAAGAATTATAATGATAACCTAAACGAGAGTTGCAACCATTCACCCCAAGCCAAGGTTTCTTACTGATTTATAGCTAATTCTTGATATTGCCAACTCATTGAAAAATAATATTTTTGGATTATGTCAAAACCTTTAATTCCATAGGATTTCATGTTATTAAATTTATCATGTTTTCCAGTGATGTTATAGAAATAACTAGTTTAGTTAGTTTACCCTCTTTCCTCTTGTATTTGAAAAAAACAAATCTATACTACTCTATTGATGTTCTTATTGACAACTAATTTTCTTTGTTAAAATGATTATTAATAAATATTGGACATTACAAATGTCATTGTCATTAAATAAATTTATATTTAAGATATTTATTGCACATTAATTTATTATTCATGAAGTAAGCCTCAATCAACTTGGTTTTTAACACACAAATATAAATAATGAAAATAATGTATTCCCATTCATGATTTAATTTTCTATTGGCAACTATAAAGTTGTGAAAATTTTGTATAATAATATATAATAGTGATCCAGGTGGATGTTGGTGGCCACCCATGTTATAGACATTTTTGTGCCTTACATCTATAAGCATGAAATGTCCATAAACCAAGGGATCCTAAGTCCCTAAAAGTGTTGTTCCAGCTCCTAAAGAAACAAGGTCAACAAATTACAGCTTCTCCTAGAAGTTCTCCACCAGAAACTGCTCAAAACTAGTCAAATCAGGATCATTTCAGATGCTCCACTAGCTGGCTGCGTTGCAAAGCACCCAAGTACACTGGCTAGGTGCATTGCAACGCACTTGAATGCACTACCAGGGTGCGTTGAGCGGGAAATGACAAGTGGCAGAGTCATTCCACGAGGTGGAGAGACAATGGAAGCTTCCAGAATCTTCTCCAATGACACTTGCCTCACTGAATTCGACTAGTGATGAGTAAGAGGCTCTCAGTCTCCAAGTGGAAGCAAGAACTGACAGAGAGAAGCCACTAATCAATTCATGAGCTGACTCATCCTCTTTGCATACATCTATATATGGATCCCTCACCAAGAGATCCAGGAGGCTGGAATTTTGTACATTGCAGAGAATTGTTGTTGGTTTCGTGATAGATATCAGAGTATTGGGTGATTTATGCTTTGTTAGAGGTGAAGAAGGGATTCTATGCTGGGAGGTTGATGCTGGATCAGGAATCATCGGTTGTAACTCCTCCTGGATCTTCTTGTTTTATCAATAAAACTATTTGAGTTTCTCCTACATGCTTGTATATCATTGATGTGTGTTATATTTGTATGTTTAGCTTAAATCTGATCCTAAGCTTTTTATGAACATAAATCCATGTCTTTGTGTAGTTTCTCTCTTCTGTGAACTTGCAGGAACTTGGTGATGCTGGGCAAGTGAGGGAGCAGATCGTTGGAAGCTGTCAAAGAGAAGAGAGATTGGATCGAACAACTAGTGCAAGATAGAGGTTGGTTCATCCTATTCATCTTTGTTTATAGTTCATAAAGGAGAATACAAGAGTAGTTTTCCCTATTTTTTTTTGAGGTCTCTGTCACAACCCAGTGGGATAGGGTCGTTCTAAATAGACACTTTTCCCGAAAACAAAATGGCGACTCCGCTGGGGATCATGTCTAGTTAGTTTGTTTGTGTTTCTATTGTTGTTCATCTCATAAACTTAGGAGTAGCGAATCGAACTGCATTTGCCATTTACAAATGCAAAGTAGACATCTGCTACTCTAGTCCATCCACTGGACCTGTTTATGATCTGAACAGTTGACTCACAAATAATCCGATTACCCTTTGTGATAGCTCTTAAACCTCTTGTAAATCAACCCTCTGATTGTGCACTATTGATTGCTTTTACCCGGCCAAAAACCATAAATTAAACTGCAAACCGTGACCCAGAACCCAGAGAGAATTCTCGTTTCTGCTCCAGCGCAGGCTCTGTGAAGAGACTCTGCATTTCAGCGCAGTTCCCGAGAGGGCTACCTGCGTTTCAATTCAGTTTCTCTGTGTAGCAGGTGCGTTGATCAGCCTAGCCCTGCCTAGCTGAGGTTCTTTGCTCACTTTTTTCAATTTTGCCTCTGATTTTTGCAGCCTGTGATCAGTGTGTTTGTCTGTTTAAAAGCCCCTTTTCTTTGCCTTAATTCTGCCTCAGTTGTATGAAAGAAACTGTATTTTTTTTTGTGTGTTTGTTACATCATTTACAGTTTCCCATTGCAAAAGTAAACTAGTCATACTGTCATCCTTAGATTTAGATCTGTCGAAAGTGTCGATTTTGATCTTAGGAGAGAGTTTATTTGCTGTTGACAGTTGATTACACTTTTACTCTTGCCTTTGGCTTGAATTTGTGAATTTCTAGTGTCGAAACAAGTGTTTACTTCAAAATCATAAAGTGTCGTAATCGTCTCTACCTTTTGATTTCGAAAAGAAGCTTGTTTGTGTTTTTCACTTGAAAGCGAATTCAAATTTGTACAACAACTTTATTTTTAGGCATCAATATTAAGAAAGTGAAAAACAAATACATGCACAAGTGCATTTGCATATTGACAATTTGTATGGCTTGATTTAGGAAAAGTGCATTTACAGTGTGCTCTTTGCTCTTTGAGAAAAGATAGTGTCTTTCTTTTCCCCTTGTAGCTAGGATTTTCATTGCTGAAAAGAGATAAAAGCTTGCTTATCATCTTTAGATTGCATTTTAGGAATTGCATCTACATCTCGTGGTGAAACCAAAAGGAAAACTTCATAAGAAAGATCAACCTAAAATCAATTCAATGAAGTTAACAACGCTTTGTAACTTAACGCACAACATCTAGAGGTCTAGGCTAGAGACGTATTCCGGCGTCGTAAAGCCTGGTAACTGTTGTCCTCACTGATGGTTGGGTGATTCCTCCACTTTGAGACGATAAGTGCCAGTACGGACTTGTGCTCCCACGTACCGTCGAGTATATATTGGGAGACCCTTATAGGCATAAAACCTTTATCCATAGGAAGTCGTGTCGGCCGCCCTACTGATCGCAATGCACCGAACACAGCATTCGGGAAGATTGACTTCCGTACCCTAAAAATTATTCTACAGTTTTGCGATTGGTTTGGTACTCCCTCTACCTAGACCTCCAGAGCAGTCCCTTTCGTTCCTTTTCAGACTCCTTAACGGAAAAGGTCCATCTGAGCACTTGTCACTTCAGGCTCATTAAAAATCGAAGGAGACTAGAGTCATCTTTTGTTTTTTCTCGACTCTTTAAAACTGAAAAAACAAAGTTGTGTCAAAGCGTGTTAAAATTTATTTTAAACGGAATATTCATACCCTTTTCCTGCGTTGATCTTTGGGTTGAGAAAATGGAGCCTACCAACCAAGGAGTTCCCCTTGGTGGAAATCCTAGTCCCTTCTCCTCTTGGGGAGATGTTGGTGCGTCCCATATGGCCACATTGTCGCTTCCAGGACTAACAATTGGCTTGCCAGTATGGCTCTTCTCAACCAATGTCGTTCAGAACACCACTATTCCTGAACAATCAAATCAGTAATTAGACGAGTCTAGAGTTACCCACCAGCCTTCTACTTCCTCTAATTCTTCCTCTCCTCCTTCCTCTTCGCTTGACGGGACTGGTAAAGCTAAAAGCCAAGTTCCTAAGGAGAAGAAGGAAAAGAAGAAGAAAGAGAAAAAGAAGAAGGAGCCAAAGGCGAACGAGGGAAAACGAGTGTCGTCTAATGAGAATCCACACATAGCACCGACCAGGCCTAAATCGCCATGTGTCATTTGCAGAGGAGACCACTTTCACAGAGATTGTCCTTGCATCCCCCGGATACTAAGGGACTGGTCTCCTCGTTTTCACAATCCGGTGTCATCAACCTCTGGTGATCATGTTGAAAGTACACCGTCAACTAGTGAAAGTGAAGCCCCAGGACAAAAAGGGAAAGCTAGATTTCCCTGTAGACTGTGCGAAGGCGACCATGCCCTCCACCATTGTCCCTTCTTAGACGAGGCTAAAAGAGTTTTGGATGATCGTCCGGTTTCACCATTACGACTTCCTCCTGGATATAAAAAACTCTTGCCGAGTCCGTCACTAGTTGAGAACCCAGCTGGCCCGCTCAGGTGGTCGGCTGAAGCACCTATCATTGAAGATAAACCAACTAAATCCATACCAGACGAAAGTCAAAAGGTCGAGGCGGCAGTTGACCCGGTCTTGCCTTCAGAGGTTTTATCTTCAAATGATACAGTCACTAAAGAGAACAAGGATGACACCATCCAAATTCTCTTCATCAACACAAACTCCGACGAACATGGGGGCAATCCACCCATTCCTTTACCGCAGGAAGGAAGTTCGTCAGAGCCATACCCGGCCGTCTACTCGGTCCCACCTCCAAGCAACCTAGTTGTATCCTTCGACTGGAATCAACTAGGCAGACCCCGTTTGCCAGCAAGCATACCATTCTGAATTATCGTTCAAATATATAGAATGGTCATGGCTGGTACCATCATTGATGAGGGGGCTTCTGTGAGTATCCTTTCCTCTATTGCTTGGAAAGCGCTTGGTTCGCCATCGCTGTTGCCTGAAATGAGAAATCTGACAGGCTTTGATAAAGGAATCAGTCGACCTTTAGGGATCCTTCCCGATGTGCCCATAACATTAAGAGGGAAGACAATTCGCGTGAACGTCATGGTCGTTCAAGGACCCTTGGATTATAACCTACTCCTTGGACGAGACTATATTTATTGCATGGGAGCCATCGTCTCCTCACTCTTTAGAGTAATGTGTTTTCCGCACGAAGGAAGAGTGGTCAAGCTCGTGGACCAGCTTTCATTTCCCGGATCACGCATAGCAAATAGTCATATACCGTCCCCAAATGGTCTCTTCACGCAAGAAATGTCTCAAGTCCCAGTCCGTCCTCCCGATGAGTGCGAGTAATTCAAAGGGATATGACTGAAAACCAGGGGGCATGCGTCCTGGCCTGCTTCGGCAGGAAAACTTCGGGTATAGAGTAGGTTTCTGCGGGAGAATATGACTAGTCCGTACCCCGTCCGTGATTGGAAGAGGGGTTGTTCTAGAATAAGATTCTCTTGTCAAAGTTATGTGAGTTGACAGACGGAGTCACTCACCTTTTTTTATCTAGGTAGACATTACCAAAGAAGTGTTTTGTTTGCACCGCAAATAGAGCAATCTTTGGGTAGCCTGTAAGAGGTAGGCCTCTCCTAATAGAACAAATGTTTTGTCTGCAAATTGAGGGGTAACTTTGAAACTCGGTTTTATACCTGGGGGCATGCAAGCAAGGGGCGGCTATTTATTTTTTAAATTTTTAGGACCTCTAACCCTTTAAACTCGTAGGATTAGTCGTCACCGAACTTGCATAAAGAGAGGATGTGGGGCAAAAATCTAAAAGTTGTCGTTTTTATATGAGACATTCTTATCATATGACTGGATTAATTGAGCAGTTTTAGCACATAGTTCAAGCTCGTTAAAAAATAAACATAAGATCGAGCAAATGTTTCCACCCGTGTTTAAGCTCGTTAAAAAATGAACTATCCTCCGGTAAATAACCATCGTGAATGAAGCATTTTCAGCCATTAAAGCCTTGGTCGTGTTTGCACCGTCACCTCCACTTTTCCATTGGCCGATCATTCACCTCCATTTTATTGTTTACCCATTTTGAGGAACAGCTGCGAAGAGTGATTTCACTAGCCATCCTTGTGACACTGCCATGATTGGAAAATTCCAAACCTTACCTGGAATCAGCTGCTACCCGTTTTATCACTCGTTCCTCAAAAGACGAGTCTTCTTTAAGCTCTTTTCATATGACTCGTAAAACATGAAAAGATTGCCGAGTTTTGGCCTTCCAGCTCGTTAAAGCGACAAGAAGTGCTATCCCTCCTCTAGATTTTAATCTTTTTGGAGTTGAGGGATTATTGCACAAAAAGATCGAGCGCTTGTTTTGTTCGGCTCGTTAAAACTATCGAAAATTCATCTCTTCTGTATTGTTTTATACTTTTTCGGACTTAAGGGATTAGATGACGAAAAAGGAATTTCGGGGTTATCTTTACGTACCTTTTCAGACTCCCTAAAAAGGAAAAGGACCGAGTTATCTTTGTTGTTAAACTCGTTAAAAAGATTAATAGCGACAAACTTGTCTTTAGACGAGAACGAGTTTCACTATCGCTAGGCTCGTTAAAACATAGCGATGGGTTTGCCCGAAGGGCAAATTATAGAACAAGCATATGTTATCCTCCTCAAGCTTGACAAAAATAAAGAGGTACTGGTCAGAAATGACTGGGGAAAATTTGGGACGAAAACTCAAAGAAACTTTATTGGTAGCAAATCGCTCTTGAACATGACACTTCCACTCTGTGCCAGAGTCGGGTTGGGTTGTTTCATTCACCGGTCACATCACCATGGTCACGCCATACCATCCACATTTGGGGTAAATGCTACTGATCCATCACATAAGTGTCACCGACATGTTCAAGAGAAGTCATCCAGAGAAGTCACCCGTGTCCCATCCACTACCATACATTATACTTCACTCTTTCATGACCGCCACCCTGAACCGTATGTCACCAGATCGTTTTCACCTCCATCAAAATCATTTGCTCCGTTCCGTGTCATTGATGTGGGATTCATTAAGGCCCTCCTTTGACGGATCGCTTCTTGTCGACATCAGCTCATTATCCAAGAAGTTGATCTAGGAACACCCCTTCAGTACTTTGAAGCTTGCATACCTCAATGGCAAGTTTCTCACTTCCGGCGACAGGTATACATCAATGACCTTCGACCGAAAGATTTTGCGTGGTGTTCAACGCCAAGTCCTTTATTCACACGACGTGAATTGTACTACAGTACCTTGAGGGTCATTATCATTATCGGTGATTCCTCTCGCGCTTATTAGCAGTTTACATCATTGACTGGTAATCAAGTGATGCCCTTCCATGTTCGACTTCAAAACATTTCTCACATGGATCGACTTGTACTTAGAGTGAAGATCGGACGAGATTGAAGACCCCGGATCTAGTTTCATCCATCCGGGCTGCGATATATATTCAGGAAAAATAAAGACATTGAAATGTACGGCATTGCAGCATAGATAATCATCCTACCAAAAGGATGATGACTTCATCAGAATCATCAGTCTACCATCAGACGATTATCTGTCCTATGTACATGAAAATGAATTTATAAAGCTGAGCATGGGAATGCCCGCCTCAGCTAGATCATGAAAATAGTATGAAGATAATGTATTGTATTGTATCTTATTACAGGTCTCCTCCCCAGCATCAGAAGAACTTCGGATCCCCCTAATAAATCATTTCACCCGATAAACGGCCTCATACTTTAGGGGGCAACTGTTATAGACATTTTTGTGCCTTACAGCTATAAGCATGAAATGTCCATAAACCAAGGGATCCTAAGTCCCTAAAAGTGTTGTTCCAGCTCCTAAAGAAACAAGGTCAACAAATTACAGCTTCTCCCAGAAGTTCTCCACCAAAAACTGCTCAAAACTAGTCAAATCAGGATCATTTCAGATGCTCCACTAGCTGGCTGCGTTGCAAAGCACCCAAATACACTGGCTAGGTGCGTTGCAACGCACTTGAATGCACTACCAGGGTGCGTTGAGCGGGAAATGACAAGTGGCAGAGTCATTCGACGAGGTGGAGAGACAATGGAAGCTTCCAGAATCTTCGCCAATGACACTTGCCTCACTGAATTTGACCAATGATGAGTAAGAGGCTCTCAGTCTCCAAGTGGAAGCAAGAAATGACAGAGAGAAGCCACTAATCAATTCATGAGCTGACTCATCCTCTTTGCATACATCTATATATGGATCCCTCACCAAGAGATCCAGAGGCTGGAATTTTGTACATTGCAGAGAATTGTTGTTGGTTTTGTGATAGATATCAGAGTATTGGGTGATTTATGCTTTGTTGGAGGTGAAGAAGGGATTGTATGCTGGGAGGTTGATGTTGGATCAATAATCATCGGTTGTAACTCCTCCTGGATCTTCTTGTTTTATCAATAAAACTATTTGAGTTTCTCCTACATGCTTGTATATCATTGATGTGTGTTATATTTGTATGTTTAGCTTAAATCTGATCCTAAGCTTTTTATGAACATAAATCCATGTCTTTGTGTAGTTTCTCTCTTCTGTGAACTTGCAAGAACTTGATGACGCTGGGCAAGTGAGGGAGCAGATCGTTGGGTCAAAGAGAAGAGAGATTGGATCGAACAACTAGCGCAAGATATAGGTTGGTTCATCCTATTCATCTTTGTTTATATTTCATAAAGGAGAATACAAGAGTAGTTTTCCCTATTTGTTTCTGAGGTCTCTGTCATAACCCAGTGGGATAGGGTCTTTCTAAATAGACACTTTTCCCAAAAACAACCCACCTATCCCATTTGGACCCCCACAACTGTCTCTTTCAGTTTTTCAGTTTCCTTAATTATAGCACAATTTACTATTTTTAGCAGTTTTTCAGGTCCTAAACATCCGGAGCTGTTTTGAGGCCCTAAACGACGTTCCTCCATTTCTTCGCTTGCACCGAGTGTTCAATGTGGACCATCGCTGACCATGCTCCCCACCATTTCTAGACAAATCAGAGATTGCAGAACAGCTCACCAGAGACCCAGCTCAGCAGAAGCTTCCTCATCTCAGGGAGGAACTCAACGCAATGGGGACCATTGCTTCCTAAGGGGGGAGGAATGATCCAGGTGGATGTTGGTGGCCACCCACCTATCCCATTTGGACCCCCACAACTATCTCTTTCATTTTTTCAGTTTCCTTAATTATAGCACAATTTACTATTTTTAGCAGTTTTTTGGGTCCTAAACTTCCGGAGCCGTTTTGAGGCCCTAAACAACGTTTTTTGGGAAATCCACCGCCAACGACTTTTTTGATAAAAAACGTCTTTTTTGTCGTAGTCCTCGGAGAGATCTTTCCAACGGGCTATCATGCGCGTCAAACGGAGATAATACGACCAATTTGCGACCCCGAGAAGTTGGATGTCCAACTCACCCCAAAACGGGGCCCACAATTTGGCGTTTCATCTTCTAGGGTTAGGTTTTGGAATGTGAAGGGTTTTCCATTGTTTCTCAATAATAAATAGGCATTCGAGCCTCATTGTAAAGGGAGTTCGGAACAGTTCAGAGGCATGTAGCCGACACATCTCTTCTCAGAGATAAGCTACCATCGCCCTAGCTGGGTTATTTCTATTTCTATTTGTAAGCATATTTCAGCATTTTACAGTAATGAAATGAAGTATTATTTCTGTTGCATATCTGTCTTTATGGTTATCTCTATATTTTATTGCGTTCCTGTTTAAATCTGGATCAAATAGATAGGAAATTTCTTATGAAGTCTATTACTCATGAGTTAAACCTTGATAAACTTGGTTCTAATACTGAAATATAAATATAAATTATAATATAAATAATGTAAGAAATATAAGTTTTACAGGGCTGAAACAAACTCTACAACATATGCAGGTAAATTTTAGTGAACCTATATCTATTCAGTGTGACAATACAAGTGAAATAAGAATTTCAAAAAATATTGTTCTTTATTCAAAGACTAAACATATCCCTATCAACTACCACTTTCTCAGAGAATAAGTGGCCGAGAAAATAGTGAAGATGGAGTACATAACCAAAAAAGAACAAATAGCAGATATATTTAAAAATACTATTTCTAGAGAAACATTTGAATATTTGATAAATAAATTAGGGATAGTTCTTGTAGATTAATGTGACATAAAAAGGAGAACCTAAAACATTATAGAGAATATGAAATTGAGTGCACCATCTAAGGGGGAGACTATAGGAGAAGGATGGAGGAAAGAAGAGGAATAAGAAGCACATGATTGTGTCAATAATTTGAAGTAGTCAAGAAGCAACAAGAACAAAGGTCCATTATCAAATTGTGAGATCAAGTCATCTTCTTCATGAGAAAGCAAGATCAATAAGGTTCATCATTCAAAAGTTCATTCTTTAATGAAACAATTTATGAGAAAAATGTACATATGTATATATCATGTATATAAGCTAGTAAATAAAAATTCCCAAATATACATAGTCATGTTATACATTTGCATAGGTACTCAAATCTTGTTTAAAGTTGAGCCCAGATGATTGTATATTGGCATCATCAAAATTTTCTCAAAATTCTTCAGTGTCATATGAATCTAAATATGTATATGCAATGAATTAATGTACATTATGATAACTCATGTATTTAGCTGACATTTTGTTTATGAAGTAAGAAAAAACATGAGACCTCTACAATTATATGAAAGAAAAAGAATTTCCATCAAGTCTAAAGGAGAAAACCTTATACATTTGTATGTTTGGTTAATAGTAGCCCTCATCATGAAGTATCATGACGTAATCATCTGAACCATATTACTTGCAAGTTCTATATGAAAAGGCTTTGCAGATAATCATATAATAAAGTACAACATTGACATAAAATATCATTGTATGGATTTATTCTTTATGATTGAAAAAAAAAAACTGTTATTGAAGAAGACTATGAAATGGATTCTACAATCAGAAGGCCGGCATGTCATTAAAGTTAGCGAGTGATTAAACTAAATTGCCACATTTCATTGCATTACTAGGATTTCTCTAAATCTTTCAATGCCCTTACTATGAACACAAATATTTGGATGTTATTATTGTTATATTTTTGAAAGCGAAGAGAAATAAACAATGGTATTATTAGTGAATATGGTATTACCGTTGAACATGTTTATATTGGAGCTTGGTACATATTTCTACTTGATATTATCATTGGATTTTTCCATACAATGAGGCATATGTATGAGGTATCTATCTATATATATATATATATATATATATATATATATATATATATATATATATATATATATATATATATATATATATATATATATCGTTAAACTATGCCAAACAAGGAGACATATATAAATATATATCATTGGACAATGGCAATGAAAAATATCTACTCTATCGTAGGTACAATGGTATCACGAGTGAACCATTATCATAGATTCATCATCATGAGTATATACATGCTGTTGGCATTATGATACAAGTGTTTTCCTTAATGGAAACTCACTCAGATGAAAGCTCACAGTGCAACAGGTCAAAGAATTACATATCAGACTACAAAGAATGAAGAAAGAGAGGTATATGCAGGTTCATCTTGTCTAAGCTATGTATACACTTAGCTTTACTGAAAAAAAGTAGCGTATACATACACACGCACTTTCACAGAAAGAAAAATGTGTATATCTTGGAAAATCAAAGTTTTTGGTCCAAGGTATTTCTTGGTCCAAGATATTTGAACCAAGGTAATTGGTCCGAGGTATTTGGTCCAAGGTATTGGTCCTAAGTAGTTTTGGTCCATGATATTGAGAAGGGCCTAAAACTATATAAGGAGGAGAAGATCATTAGGCCAATAGAGCAAGTACTTTGAATATCTTATGAGGTGTTGGATCATATATGCAAGTTAACGAGCTTCTGATGGTTTGCTTGATCTGATCTAAGGAGGCACCTATATGGCTGATGAAGGTTCATGGACCGGGATCATAAAGGCTTAAAAGTATTCTCATTATGTGGTTTAATCTTGAATAGTCTAGATCTGAATACTGACGCATGTTTTATTCTGTAAATGTGATGATCTGGGTATTACTGAAGTCTGGAATAGTTGTGATGTTTTTAATTTAGCATTTACAGATTTGTATGCAGGTTCGCTTTAGTAAAAGAGCGTATGCACGCTGGTTCAGCATATCAAAGTAGTGTATACATCATAAATTGGAATTTGCAGATCTATACGTTGGTTCCCTTTGGTAAAAGTGCGTATACACACTGGTTCGACACATGGAAGTAGCGTATACCTTATGAAGCATGATGTTTAAAGTTTCAGTAGTCTCTGTTTTCTGTTGCAGAGTTCTGGGTTCTTTTATGATGATTGTATTCTGGTAACAGTATTCTGGCAGTGATTGATTGATTCAATTATGGTTGATTCAGAAAGTGATGATTGAGTTTCAATGATTGGTTGATGCAAATGTATTTGATGGTTGTATTGCAGTTATGATTTTCTGAGTTTCAATGTTGTTGATGGGTCCAGTATGAAAATTGGATGAAATG
Organism: Pinus tabuliformis; assembly: GCA_031772625.1. Taxonomy (NCBI): domain Eukaryota; kingdom Viridiplantae; phylum Streptophyta; class Pinopsida; order Pinales; family Pinaceae; genus Pinus; species Pinus tabuliformis. The sequence continues at coordinate 565,503,300 of CM062809.1, read as the reverse complement.
AGGCCTTCATGTGTATTGTTGTGTACTAGGAGAATCCAGTCTAAAAATTTATGAAACGTGGTCCCTGGAGGAAGAAAGAAGGTCGTATCCTTCTGTAGGTCGGTGCCTACGTACTAGTAAAGATATTGACTAGTACGAGATCCAGGGGGTTGTAGCTCCCTTCCAGTAGTAACTCGAGAACGAGAGAAGTTTGTAGTCTTCTGCAAGTGGGTGCCTGCGTACTTGTATGAGTCTGCACCAGTAAAAAATTGTAAACAAATTTTCTTATTATTAAAAGAAGACAGAGATGAAAGTAGTAGGTGGTTTTTACCCACATTGGGTTTCCACCTTATATATTAGTGTTCATGTGTGTTTCTTATGTGTGATGCTTTATTCTACTTTTACTGCACTGTCTAATAAATCTCTGATATATTGGTTAAATCTCAATACATGATAAATTGTCTAAATCGAAAGTTCTCTTCATATACATTGGTTTCTTTAAGTACAGTCATATGTACATGCTAGTTCACTTAGTTGAAGTAACGTATATAAATTTGTTTGGGAAATAAAATTATTGATCTGATAATACTGATTCACCCCCCCTCTCAGTATTATTTCCAACAATTGGTATCAGATCAGGTCCTTCAGAAGAAGCTTGATCGCTTGAAGGGAGATCCATCATCATAAGTAATCAAGAAAGTGTGGGATCCATCAGACCACCAATATTTGATGGGAGCAATTTTGTTTATTGGAAAATAAGAGCCACAACCTATCTACAATCACTTGGAACAGATGTCTAGGAAATTGTGGAAGGCGGATATGCATTTCCAACAACAATTCCTACAGATACGATAGGTAAAAAGCAATATGAAACCAATGCAAAAGCTGTCAATACTTTATTGGGAATTCTATCATAATCAGAGTTTGTCAAAGTCATGCAGCTCAAATCAGCCAAAGAAATATTGGATAAAATCGTTCTGAGCTATGAAGGATACTCTCAGGTAAAACATGCTAAACTTCAAACTCTCATAATTCAGTATGAAACTCTTAAGATGCACAGTGATGAAAGTATATCTATTTACTTCTTACGTATAGATGAGGTTGTTAGTTGTATGAAGAATCTGGGTGAAGAAATAAAGGAAGTTATCTTAGTTGAGAAATTTTTGAGATCCTTGTCTACTAGATTTGAATCAAAAGTGTCTGCCATAGAAGAAAAACAGGATCTGCAGACTATCACTGTGACGCAGCTTCATGAAATCTTAACTTCCTTTGAGATGAGAAAAGGAGGACCATCAGATATGAGAGAAGCCACATTTAAAGCTTCAGCAAAATGAAAGTAAGAACACAATGAATCGGGACATATTTCAGAAGAAGAAGATGAGGTAAACTTTGTCTAGAAGCTTCAACGGGGTTCCAGAAGATTTAGGGGTAAGCTACGCTTCAAATTATTTGCCTGTGGCAGAGTTGGTCATTATGTTGCCAAATTTCCTCATAAAGATAAATATGAAAAAGGGAAGGAATATGAAAAATGGAATAGAAAACAAGTTGTAAATAAAAATAGTTATTATACTCATGAAGATAACGATGGTTTATCAAATAGTGATGAAGATGAAAATAGTAATGACTATAGACTTCTAATGGCTTATGATGATGATAATTTTAGGGATTCTTTAGAAGAGGATGACCATCATGAAGAAATCTCTAAACTAAAAATCTGTTTGGAAGAAAAGAATATGATTATAGATACCTTGACATACCAACTTGCTAAAAAAGAAAAACACAATGAAAAAATAGAATGTGAAATTGTGGGTCTAAGAAAGGATCTTGAGAAAATGAAATCTCTCAATCTTAGATTTGCTAAAGGATTAGAAACCTTAAATGAAATTTTCAATGTGTAGTTTTCTCCTCTAATAAAGACAGGTCTTAGATATATTGAAGAAGCATCTCAATCACAGAAGCTGTCAACCTCCACTAAAAGCTATCTTGATGCAACAAAGACCAGTGAACAGTATGACAATCATTAGCAAAGGCATAAAGCAAATCACTAGGTAAATTAGACTCAATTTAGAAGCCACAACCAACCTCAGGTAAATCATACTCAATTTGCTCCAAAGATGAATATCAATAGAAACTTTTGAGATTGCAACAAGATGATGGAGCTTAGTGAAAAGAGTCGCCTTCACTAAGTGGGCCCACAGGCAAATTATGGCGCAAGTTCTATTTTTGGATCCTAGCAGGGATGATCACAGCAGGAGTGACCACAGTAGGGATGATCACAGCAGGAGTGACCACAGTAGGAGTGATCACAACAGGAGTGATCAAAGTCTATTTTTAGATTGGCTGTCAAAAATAGAAAAGTCAAATATTATTGTCTCATAATAATATTTGGACTATAAACTTGATCTTATTCTCGTGGAGCACTTCAGTTTGAGCTACAGATGTGGCACATGCAGCTGTCAAAAGGAAGTACACTTTCTTTGTGGGTCAGTTGAGTTGTTGCATGCATGACTTCAGTTAGAACTCAATCAGTTGAGTTTGGTGGAGTTGATTGTGGAGTTGATGGAGTTGTGTTCAGTTTGACTTGGTTAAACTAGTTGTAATTAGTCTAAATGCAAATAGACTAATGATGAGTTGTTAAACTAATCATTAAATCATAATGCAACTATAGAATACATCAGTTAACTCAATTGCATGTCACTGCATGTTTAGTTCAGCAGGGACAGCTGTTAGAGGATCAGATTGCTATCAGTTGTGACTATAGTTGTGCATGAGGATTTGCACAATCAAGGGATTGAGTATGCCAATGAGTTTTCCCAAGTATTCACCCAGTATTATAGCCTCTGCTCACATCTTTCCCATTGTGAGTGATTCTTTGGAGGTAAATACGAGTTTGGTTAATCCATTCTCATTCATTCTTGAGCAAGTATTGAGAAGTGGAGGCAGGCAAGCAGTGGAATAGATTTGGAGATCAGATCTTAGCTGTATTGTGTGTAACAAGTGGAGATGGTACTGGATTGCTTGTGATAAGAATTGTACTTTGTAATGTTACATGGTCTCAATCATTAATATACAGATAGTTGGGGTTTTTAGCGAGATGCTTTCCCCGGGTTACATATTGTGTTAATGTGTGGATGCTCTTGATGTTTTATTGTTATTGATGCTGCTAAATTGATGATCAATGTAGAGGAGCTTATGTATTGTGTATGTATTCCACAATAGTACATGATCAGGATAATCTCCATTGAATATGTGTTAAATTATTCAAAATTTCTACATGGTATCAGAGTTGTTGATCATCAGATCTACTATTCAGGAAGTGTTTACATTCTATTTCTTCAGGCAGAGTCTGTAATCGGGCCAGGTAGCCTTTGGATTCATCCTTCCGTTGGAAGGTGAGATATCCGGTGAATGCCCATACATTCAATCTCTGTACGAGAAATATTGTGTTCTCACGAATCTTAGATCCGAGGCAGTTGAGTTGGAGCTGGTGGAAATTCGAATTTGCAGCAGTGTTTTCTTGGTGGCAACGCAACAATGTCTTTCAACGGATTGCGATTGGAGTATGCTCTTGAGGGCAGCTCAAACTATATTGCATGGAAGGACAGGATGGAGGCAGTATTGGATGATAATGGGCTGAAGGAGTTCATAGAGACGGATGTTCCAAAGCCCACTGATGCTGCTGAAGCGGAAGTTTGGCAAAAGAAGACCGCAAAATGTCGAAGGATTCTGTTGGAGGGCGTGAAGGATCACATTGTGTCCAGCCTGCATGGGAAGACTTCCCCATATCTGATGTGGAAGGCTTTAACAGATCTATTCCAAAGCAAGAGCGATCAGAGGAAGCTGGTGCTCAAAGATAAACTCAGAAACATCAAATGCGAGAAGGGTGACAGTATGCCCAAGTATCTCACGAAGTTCACTCAGTGTCGAGATGAGTTGGGAAGTGTGGGGGTTACTGTCGATGATGAGGACTTGGTGAGCTTGGCTCTCCTTGGTCTTCCGAAGAGTTGGCATTCCTATCAGGACTCTGTCAATGGTCGGGAGAAATTGCCAAGATGGGAAAGACTATGGTCAGATCTTGTGCAGGAGGAGATCAGGCGGAGTACCAGGGACGGATCTTCGTCAAAGGAAGCTGATGATACACCTAGTGTGATGCAAGAATCACCCTTGTTTGAGTTTCCTTTGGTAGCCCGAGTAGACAGATTCGTGGAGGAGACAGTTGAGCATACATCCGTTGTTGAGGTTGTGAAAATTTTTGAATCTAATTAACCAGAAAGGGAAGAGCAAGAAAGCTTCTCAGTCTGGTGTGAAAGGCAAGAAGCAGGACATGTCCAAGGTGAAGTGTTTTCATTGTCACCAGCACGGACACTATGCCACTAATTGTCCGCAGAAGAAGAAGAACAAGCAGGCTGCTGGATCGGTAGCAGGAGAGGCTCTAGCCTCGCAGTTTGAGCTTGATTTTTCATTAATCGCATGCTTGGTTTCAAGTGTGATGGGATCGGTGTGGTTCTTGGACAGTGGTGCGTCTTTTCACATGACGGGAGATAGAGATTTGTTCTCTGATCTGGAGGAAAAATATCTTGGAGTGCACATCGAGATGGGCGATGATGGTAGATACAGTGTGACCGGTATCGGTACCATTTCCTTTGAGAGGGAGTCTGGTAAACCCTTCGTATTGAAGGAAGTCATGCATGTTCCAGGATTGAAGAAGAATCTTATCTCTATGGTGATGTTAGAAGACAAAGGGTATGATGTTGTTTTCAGCGAGGGAAAAGCTTTCCTGTGCAGCAAGACAACTGGTGAGACCTGGAAGATAGGGGTTCGAGTTAGGAACCTTTATCAGTTGCATGTAGATGGATGCGCAACAATGGCAGGCAAGGCAGAAGGATTGGTGAGCCGGGATGATGGCGAGTTGTGGCATAGGAGATTGGGTCACCTTCACCATGGAGCCTTGAAGATACTGCAGCAGATCACTACAGGGCTTCCTAAAGGCACTCTTGCGCAATCAGATCAGTGCAAGGGGTGTACTTTGGGGAAGTTTGTGAAAGCCACCTTTCACGAGAAGGATAGTCGCACCACGCCGATCCTTGAGAGAATTCACACAGACGTGTGTGGACCTTTCTCAGTTGCTTCGACAGAAAAACACAGGTATTATGTGATTTTTGTTGATGATTTCTCTCGTAAGTGTTGGATCTTCTTCATGCAGAAGAAGAGCGAGACATATTCAAAGTTCTGTGAATTCAAAGCACTGGTCGAGAAGGAGTCAGGGAAGAAGGTGAAGTCTCTTAGGAGCGATAATGGTGGTGAATACATCTCGGACGAGTTCAAGGATTTCTTCAAGGCAAAAGGGATTCGAAGAGAGCTCATAGCTCCCCATAACCCACAGTAGAACGGGGTAGCTGAGCGGAAGAACAGAACGACTATGGGTGCTGCACGGGCAACGTTGCATGATCAGGGCCTACCCCTTCACTTGTGGGTAGAAGCATGCAATACAGTAGTTTATGTGCAGAACCGTTGTCCTCATAGGATACTTGGCATGAGTACACCTGAGGAGGCTTATTCTAGTAAGAAGCCTGATCTTTCTCATTTGAGGATTTTTGGTGCTAACATTTACATGCATGTGACGAAGGATGCTAGGAAGAAGTTGGAGCCGACCGCAGAGGTTGGGATACTTGTGGGGTACACTGATACGCCTCACAACTATCGTGTGTATTTTCCAGATAGTGGTAAACCTGTTGTGTGACGGGATATAAAATTTCAGGAGGAGAAAGCCATGAAGTGTTCGCTTGAGAGGGAGCTACACCTGCATGCAGATGAGGAGCTGTTAGTTCCTAAGTATGAGCTTTAGGACGTGGATCAGCCACAGGACGACGTTCATGGAGTGGAAGAGACCACTCATGCAGCGCCAACCATCAGAGGGCGAAAGCTCTTGATAGAAGCTAAGTGAATGGCTCAAGGTGCAGAGAAAGTTGTAGGACCAACTATAGTCCAACGCAGGCAAAGACAGTCACCTGATCGATACACTGGATACATGGCTCTTATGAGCGAGTGTGTTTTGACTAAGCCATCCTCTTTCGAGGAAGTTGTGGAGGATCCCGCATGGGTAGATGCCATGCTGGAAGAGTATGATTCTATTGTCAAAAACAGTGCATGGGAGATTGTTCCTAGACCAGAAGGGAAACCAGTGGTGGGTTCGAGATGGATCTACAAAGTTAAGCAAGCAGATGACGGGAGTATGGAGAAGTACAAGGCAAGATTTGTTTCCCAAGGCATTTCACAGATAGAGGGGATCGATTATGAGGAGACCTTTGCACCTATCGCAAGGTATTCTTCCATACGGATGATTCTTTCTCTCTCAGCGTAGATGGGATGGCACATTCATCAGTTGGATGTGAAGACTGCATTCCTTCCTAGAGGTTGGAGGAAGGAGGATGCTACTTCAGCGGAGGTAGTGGATGCCACTGGTTACCAGCAGTTGGTGGAGTCGCATGTGTGCAGGCTCAAGAGAGGCACATCGGGATATGGATTAGATGAGGTGAAGTTATGTGGCTTCATGGATGCAGATTGGGCAGGGAGCTCAAGAGGCCGAGTATATGGCAGCAAGGACATCAGGTACCATCATATCAGAGATTGTGTGCAGCGGAGGATCATGTTACTTTCATACATTCCAACAGAGGATCAGGATGTTGATATTCCGACGAAGGCTCTCACCAGGAGAAAATTCGAATACCAAGGCAGGATAGGGGTTGCTGATAATCCATATCTTTTCGAGAGGGAGTGTTGATATTGCAACAAGATGATGGAGCTTAGTGAAAAGAGTTGCCTTCACTAAGTGGGCCCGCAGGCAAATTATGGCGCAAGTTCTATTTTTGGATCCCAGCAGGGATGACCACAACAGGAGTGACCACAGCAGGGATGATCACAGTAGGAGTGATCACAGCAGGAGTGATCACAACAGGAGTGATCAAAGTCTATTTTTAGACTGGCTGTCAAAAATAGAAAAGTCAAATATTATTGTCTCATAATAATATTTGGACTATAAACTTGATCTTATTCTCTTTGAGCACTTTAGTTTGAGCTAAAGATGTGGCACATGCAGCTGTCAGAAGGAAGTACGCTTTCTTTGTGGGTCAGTTGAGTTGTTGCATGCATGACTTCAATTAGAACTCAATTAGTTGAGTTTGGTGGAGTTGATTGTAGAGTTGATGGAGTTGTGTTTAGTTTGACTTGGTTAAACTAGTTGTAATTAGTCTAACTGCAAATAGACTAATGATAAGTTGTTAAACTAATTATTAACTCATAATGAAACTATAGAATACATCAGTTAACTGAGTTACTTGTCAGTGCATGTTCAGTTTAGCAGGGACAGGTGTTAGAGGATCATATTGCTATCAGTTGTGACTATAGTTGTGCATGAGGATTTTCACAATCAAGGGATTGAGTATGCCAATGAGTTTGCCCAAGTATTTGCCCAGTATTATAGCCTCTTCTCACGTCTTTCCCAGTGTGACAGATTCTTTGGAGGTAAATACAAGTTTGGTTAATCCATTCTCATTCATTCTTGAGTAGGTATTGAGCAGTGGAGGCAGGCAAGCAGTGGAATAGATTTGGAGATCAGATCTTAGCTGTATTGTGTGTAGCAGGTGGAGCTGGTACTGGATTGCTTGTGATAAGCATTGTACTTTGTAATGTTACATGGTCTCAATCATTAATATACAGATAGTTTGGGTTTTTAGTGAGATGCTTTCCCCGGGTTACATATTGTGTTAATGTGTGGATGCTCTTGATGTTTTATTGTTATTGATGCTGCTAAATTGATGATCAACGTAGAGGAGCTTATGTATTGTGTATGTATTCCGCAATAGTACATGATCAGGATAATCTCCATTGAATATGTGTTAAATTATTCAAAGTTTCTACAGAAACTACAATCACTAGGTCAATAGATTCGATAGTCACAGGAACTTCTTTAATGGGCAATGTTTTTCTTGTCATAATTTTGGAGACAAAGCTGCTCAATGTGTTGCTTACAAAACCATCATGACTAGAGAAGCACGAAATCAAAGAATGTAACAGGGGTCAAGAAAAGTTCATATAATAACTTTTCTCTTCTTGAAAATGAAATAGAATGCTCAGTCTATAACAACTCTGGTCATGAAGAATCTGAATGCGGGAGAAAATTTCAGCAAACATCTCAAAAGGAGCAAACTCCATTAAATCCCAAGATATGGAGAAGGAAAGAATCTCAAACAAAAAGATGTGGTATAGCCTTGTATGCAGAAGGACAAGAAAATCAGTGGTACATCAATAGTGGATGCTCAAAACACATGACAAGTGACAATGAAATACTTCACTCATATAATGCCTTAGAAAAGGAAAATAATGTCTCATTTGGAAACAACACTCCTGCTGTCATAAAAGGTAAAGGCTATGTTTTCTTGAAATAAAAGGTTAAAGCTGGAAATGTTATGTATGTAGACGGTTTAAAGCATAACCTATTGAGTGTCAGTCAAATGTGTGATCAAGGAAATGAAGTGGTGTTTCGATCAAATGGATGTGTTGTTCATGAGCTTGATGTAGGAGAGACCATGATCAAATATACAAGAACTCCAAACAACTTATACGTACTCAAGGGAGGACAACAACAGTGCTATCTAAGCAAAAACGATGAAAATTGGCTGTGGCATAGAATATTGGCACATCTAAGCTTTTCTCAAATAAGAAAAGCATGCAGATTCAAGGCTATTTGTGATCTTCTAAATATCAGCATCCCTAAAAATACAATATGCAAACCATGTCAAATCGGTAAGCAAAACAGAGCTCACTTCATTGAAAAAGAATGGCTAGCTAGTAAGCCTCTTGAACTTGTCCATACTGATTTATGTGGACCATCAAGGAAAAGGTCACCTCGTGGAGAAGAATACTTTATTTTGTTCATTGATGATTTTTCCAGAATGTGTTGGATAGGTCTTCTAAAGCATAAAGATGAAGAATTTGAAAAGTTCCAAGCCTTCAAAGATTTGGTTGAAAATGAATCAGATCAAAAAATCAAATGCCTCAGTTCTGATCAAGGAGGGGAATTCACCTTGGATGAATTCTTTGACTTTTGTGAACAACATGGAATAAAAAGGCAATTAACCACTGCAAGGACTCCTCATCAAAATGGAGTGGTAGAAAGAATGAACAGAACTGTTCAACAAATGGCTGGAGCTATGCTAGATGAATTTGGAACTCCTGCAACCTTCTGGGGTGAGGCTGCAATCGCCATCGTAACTATTCTCAACCAAGAAAATGTTCAGGTAAATAGAACTCAAACTCCACAATAACTTTGGTATGGTAAGAATCCTACTGTAAAATACTTTAAAGTTTTTGGAAGCAAATGTTATATCAAAAGGAATGATGAAAAACTTGGTAAGTTTGAGCCTAGAGAAGATGAAGGTATTCTTCTTGGTTACTCTTCCTGAAGTAAAGGATATAAATGTTATAATAAAAGACTTGGGAAAATTGTTGAAAGTATTGATGTTGTAGTTGATGAAGCATGCAAAAATCCAAAACAGACAAAAATAGAATATTATAACAATGAAGAAGATGGGGATTATTTTCCCACATCAAATCACAATGATATTGAAGAAGAAACCAATGAAGCACTAGAATAATAGATAACGGTAGAAGAAAAGACTCCATCCAGCTATGTTCAAAAAAATCATCCAGAAATTCCAATTTTAGGGGAAAATGAGGCAGGTGTACAAACAAGAAGAACTATTACAGAAACCTCAAGCTATCTAGCATTACTATCCTCCACTGAACCTCAAAATGTAAATGAAGAATGAAAAGATGAATGTTGGGTCAAGGCCATGAATGAAGAACTTGAGCAAATTGAAAATAATAATACTTGGGAATTAGTTCCTAGACCTCATGATAAAAATATTATAGGAACTAAATGGATATTAAAAAACAAGCTGAATGAAAATGGAGAAGTCATTAGAAACAACGTAGACTTGTTTGTAAAGGGTATGCTTAACAATAAGGTATAGATTTTGAAGAAACTTTTGGACCTGTTGCCAGACTTGAAGCCATAAGGATGTTTCTTGCTCTTTCTAGCTTTCAAAAATTCAAAGTATACTAAACGGATGTGAAATCATCCTTCCTGAATGGAGATTTAGAAGAAGAAGTTTATATTGAACAACCAGAAGGATTCATTCTTGGAAATGATGCAAAACTTGTATGCAGACTCAAAAAGGCCCTCTATGGTCTAAAACAAGCTCCAAGGGCCTAGTATTACCACTTTGATAAATATATACACCAACAAGGTTTTACAAAAGGTTCAACAGATAAAAATCTATATACAAAGATTGAAACTGATAAATTGCTAATTATTATTGTTTACATTGAATATCATTTTTGGTAGCAATGAAGAATCCACGAGTCAAAATTTTTCTTTAGTAATGTAACAAGAATTTGAAATGTCCTTGCTTGGTGAACTTACCTATTTTCTTGGTCTACAAGTTCAACAAAATAAAGATGGTATTTTTCTTTCACAAACCAAATATCTCAAACAGATCTTGAAAAGGTATGGAATGGAAGATTCTAAACCTATATGTACCCCAATGGTAACAAGATGCAGTCTCAGCTCAAATGATGAATTAGCAGCAGTACATCAACCAACTTACAGATCCATGATTGGCAGTCTGCTTTATCTAACAGGTACCCGACTTGACATCATGCATGTAGTAGGAATAGTTGGAAGATTCCAAGCAAATCCAAAGGAATCACACCTTTAGGTAGTCAAAATAATTTTCAAATATCTTCAAGGAACTTAGGACTTTGGTTTATGGTATCCTAGAGATGCAAATCTTACTCTTCATGCATATATAGATGCAGATTGGGCAGGAAGTGTTGATGACATAAAAAGCACTAGTGGTGGTGCATTTTATATGGGTTCCAGGTTAGTGTCTTGGTTCAACAAGAAAAAAATTTCAATTTATTTATCTACAGCTGAAGTAGAATATGTGGCTACTACAGCTTACTACACACAACTACTTTGGGTGATGCAAACCTTGCAAGACATTTAGATCACATATGCTCCACCCATCTCCATTCTATGTGATAATACAAGTGCCATCAGTATTTCAAAGAATCCAGTCATGCACTCCAAGACAAAGAACATGCCCATCAAATACCGTTTTCTACATGAACAAATGCTTGAACAAAATGTCAAATTGGAGTATGTTCCCTCCAAAGAACAGGTTGCTGATATATTCACTAAACCACTGCCCAGAGAAACATTTGAATATCTCAGACAAAAGCTGGGAGTAGTTGCTACATCATCCTGTTGTTAAATCTAATTTTTCCAGCGAAAGGTCATTATACGCATGTTTCATGAAGTTGAGTCGCATACACATGCAGGTTTCTATGGGACAAGGAGCGTATATGTTGTTCAGACAAGAAAAACAGTGGGGCAGGCTCTAATATGGGTGCTCTATCTGGTGTTGATGATCACAGTCTATTGATATGCTCTGTTCATTCATTGTTATCTAACTGACAAAGATGCCTCGATCATTGACTTGTTAACAACGCATAGGTAGTACAGGTTCAGGGGGAGCATTAACCTTCACTCACATTCTGCATTGTTGGCATTATGGTTGCAAAGTCTAGCTATGGCTTCAGATGTTTATACCTTTTGTTGCTTAAGCCATGTAAAAGTCTAGGTTCTGATATATCTTCTCATACATTTGAATGAGTCCTATTGGAAAAATGATGTAATTTGTATCCCCACTTTACATAAGATGGATGACGTAATATTTATTGTTTCTGTCATGTATAAACAATTGGTATATCCCCACTTAGTTGGGAGAATAGATGTATGAGTCATTGGTGATAGGAAGGTCATACTCACATAGTGAGCTATAGAGTCATGTTATTCTTTTGGAAAATATTTTTGTAGACTCTGCTTGTGCTCAGGGGGAGCATGGACGGGTTCAGTGAATCCCAGCACGTACAAAAGGGGAGCTCAATCAAATAATTCATCATGTACTGAGGGGGAGCATGAACAACATAATGTATGTCAAAAGGAGAGAATATATTGGTCTTCCCTTTGCCCTTGATGTCAAAGGGGGAGAGTGTCTTGGCGTTGTTGTTGCCATCAAGTCCAAAGAGGGAGATTGTTGGCATTATGATACAGATGTTTTCCTTGATGGAAACTCACTTAGATGAAAGCTTGGAGTGCAACAGGTCAAAGCATTACAGATCAGACTACAAAGAATGAAGAAAGAGAGGTATACGCAGGTTCACCTTGTCCAAGCTGTGTATACATGCCGATTTACTGAAAAAAGGAGTGTATACGTACACACACACTTTCACAGAAGGAAAAGCACGTATATCTTGGAAAAACAAAATTTTTGGTCCGAGGTATTTGACGCAAGGTAATTGCTCTGAGGTATTCGGTCCAAGGTATTGGTCCTAAGTAGTTTTGGTCCATGGTATTGAGAAAGGCCTAAAACTATACAAGGAGGAGAAGATCATTAGGCCAATAGAGCAAGGACTTTGAATATCTTATTAGGTGTTGGATCATATATGTAGGTTAATGAGCTTCTGATGGTTTTCTTGATCTGATATAAGGAGGCACCTATATGGCTGATGAAGGTTGATGGACCAGGATCGTAAAGGCTTAAAGTATTCTTATTATGTGGTTTGATCTTGAACAGTCTAGATTTGAATACTGATGCATTTTTTATTCTGTAAATGTGATGATCTGGATATGACTGAAGTCTGGAATAGTTGTGATGTTTTTAAGTTAGCATTTACAGATCTGTACGCAGGTTCGCTTTAGTAAAAGAGCATATGCATGCTGGTTCAGCATATCAGAGTAGTGTATACATCATAAATTGGAATTTGCAAATTTATACACTGGTTCCCTTCGATAAAAGTGCGTATACACGCTGGTTCGACACATGAAAGTAGCGTATACCTTATGAAGCATGATGTTTAAATTTTCAGTAGTCTCTATTTACTGTTGCAGAGTTCTGGGTTTTGTTCTGATGACTATATTCTGGTAACAGTGTCCTGAATGATCAGATTGATTGATTGTAATTTGCTTTAGTGATGATGTGTTGTCAGTGATTGCTTGATTCAGTTATGGTAACTCAGAAAGTGAAAATTGAGTTTCAGTGATTGGTTGATCCAAATGCATTTGATGGTTGTATTGCAGTTATGCTTTTTTGAGTTTCAATGTTGTTGATGGGTCTAGTATGGAAATTGGATGAAATGAGGCCTTCATGTGTATAGTTGTGTACCAGAAGCACCTAGTCTGAAAATTTATGAAACGTGGTCCCTGGAGAAAGAAAGAAGGTCGTAGCCTTCTGTAGGTTGGCGCCTACGTACTAGTAAACATATCGACTAGTACAAGAGTTAGGGGGTTGTAGCTCCCTTCCAATAGTAGTTGGAGAACAAGAGAAGGTTGTAGCCTTCTGCAGGTGGGTGCCTGCGTACTGGTATGAGTTTGCACCAGTACAAGATTGTAAACAATTTTTCTTATTATTAAAAGAAGACAGAGATGACAGTAGTAGGTGGTTTTTACCCACATTGGGTTTCCACCTTATATCTTGGTGTTCATGTGTGTTTCTTATGTGTGATGCTTTATTCTGCTTTTACTGCACTATCTAATAAATCTCTGATATACTATTTAAATCTCAATACATGATAAATTGTCTAAATCAAAATTTCTTTGCATATACGTTGGTTGCTTTATGTATAGTCGCGTGTACACGCTAGTTCACTTAGCTGGAGTAGCATATATAAAACTATTTGGGAAATAAAATGATTGATATGATAATACTGATTCATCCCCCCCCCCCCCCTCAATATTATTTCCAACACATGCAGCCTTTTATTATCATTGGAGCCTGTATATTATCATTCTAGTCTATATTATCATATATATATATATATATATATATATATATATATATATATATATATATATATATATATATATATATATATATATATATATATATAGCAATTTTCACCTTTTATTCTACAATGTGGCCTTCATATTAAAGGTGTAGCATTAAATTAGATAATAATGCAACACAATATTAGTGTGGCTGCCAATAGTGAATTTTGGCACACCATTAAATATAGGCCCATATTTATGTTGTCACATGAGAATTGGCACTATTGGTATACAAATGAGCATTGGAACATATTTTTGTGGGCACATTCAAGATATATATGTATATATGAAATATTATAGAGCTACATGCTACATTCATTAACATTCATGCTATCACTATGAATTTAATGCTTTAATGGTGAACATACAATGGATAAATTTTATGAACAACTCTTGATAATGCTACATTATATAACATTGGTTTCCTAGTTGATTACATGTCAATAGAGTCAATGAAGCCCCTCATGAATTTGCAAGAAAGAAGAATTTTTCCACCCTTCCATTTGATGTCAAAGGGGGAGGTAACAATGCTATATTTTTTTTGGAAGCAAAATGAATTATTGTGTTTCTATGAACACCAAAGGGGGAGAATGTTGGTAATGTTGGCATTGATTTCAACTGATCATGTTGATGATAATGTGTTAAGGTTTATTTGTGTTAAATGCAATATGGCTATTATTGCTTGAAGTTCCAAAATATGAAAGTGATGTGAAGTGAAAAGGCTATGATATTTAATGTGATGGCTGAACATTATTGATTGGTTGTCATTGATGAAAAATAAGACATTATATATTGAGACACAAGCTGGAAAACATATGCTTTCATTAAACAAGAAAATTGTATGATACAAGCTTAGAAAATGTAGTCAATACAAATGTGATTTGTCCCTTGTAATCATTAATGTTGAGTGATATTATTTCAACTCTAGTTTATGTTACAAAATTTAGTTTTTTTAGATTTGAAAATGAAGAGAGAGGTAGTGAATAATTTAAGAAGACCAAGAGACAATGTCTCATTTCGTATTCTTGTAGAGAATACAAATAACCAATAAACCATGCTTATGAAATATACATTGTTGGATGGGGAAAGGAAATTTTGGTGTTAAGCTGTTTATATCAGAGGGTTCATGAGAAAGAACAAAAGAGGAACATAATTGAACAAGAGAAGCAGAGAAGATGAACATCAAATTTAAGACTAGAAATTAATATCAGGTAACCAAAACACTTGAATTTGTATTGTTGTTGGGAAATTGCAGTCCCCTTTTAAGTTGTAGCTTGAGAAAGAATAGGTTGTAGTCTATTCAGGTAGGAGCCTCCTATGTGTTGTAGCCTACATAAACATTTTTGGGGGTTCTAGTTCCATGGGGTTGAAACATCTTGTAGGTTGGATCCTACAAAAATATGACATAATTGGGAAGTAAGATCTTGCCTTCCCATCACATTCAACCAAAAATTCATGGTTTTTTCCCTTATGGTTTCCACTTATATCTGGTATCTCCATGCTTTGTTTCTTGAATATTATGTGAATTCTCTTGAATTCTAAATAAGTATATCTGCAAATATCTCTCTGGTAACTACAAAAGGAAACCATTAATAATTGAACATATACATAAGTCATTAGCTGCATAAGAATAAATTTAAGTTGAGCACCAATTGAAGTTTAAAATTACTGATTCACCCCCCTCTTAGCAATTTCCAAACATAAATATCAAAAGTGACTACTTTAGGGTTTTTCCTAGTGTTTGATACAATCACCTTTCCTTTGTTGATGGAAACATGATGATATATGTCATTTGGAAAGTACATTCTTTTTTCCCATATGATATTGTTCTTTAGTTCATCAAAGGTTGAGTTGGAAATATCCATGGCCTTATCATTAGGTGGAGAAAGGATCCCCATTTCACTTAACGGGATATGGCCACTAGTTAAAGGAGTTGTGGGCTGAATGTTAGGTTGTTCCACAATAAAATCAATATATACCACTTGGTCATCCTGCTCTTGTTCTTAATCTATATTCTAGGCTTGCAAATATTCCTCCAACTTCCTTGCAAACTACTCCTCATGTTTTCTTCCTCTACTAATAGCTTCCATCATTGCTCTTCTTCCCTTTTCTTCTTCAAAGATTGTTCTTACTACTTCTTCTGAGCTTCATCTTCTTTTCTCTTCTTCAATTCTTCTTTCCTCTTCTGGATATCATCTTGCTTCGTCTTTTCTTTGTCTTCTTCCTTCTTATACTGTTACTCCTACTTGTGCTCTTCTTCCCATTTACACTACTCTTCTTTCTTGCTTTTATTTTTTTTTCTTCAATTGCACCATTGGTATGTGGATTATCTTTGAATTTCCTACTCCTCTCCTCTTCGGCATCATGTCTCAACTTCCTATTTCACCCAACATCAACCTGAGTGACCACTTCCCGCTAAGTCCCTTTTCGATTAATATCTTGTACGCGACCTATATGAGAAGGATCTATCTCATCACCTAGTCTCACTTCTTTTGAAGTATTATACCAAATATCAATATTCCCTTCATATTCCCAATAGTTATAAGCATATTACCATAGGAAATGTAACTTTTCATAGTGTCACTTTCATATGCCTCTAGGTTCACATCAATGGAAGCTCATCTCGTTGAATCTGTGGTTGTTGATTTTTGCAATCTCTATTTTTGTTGCCTTCATATTCTTCATCTCATATGAACCTACATGCAGAGGGAAGATAGGCCAAGGTTTCTTCTTCTTATTCTGAAATTGCTGCAATAATCCTAAGAAAAATTGGTAACCAATCTCTTTCATGAACATTATAGGTCACATACTTCAGCGTAAGATGTAGATGATTATAGGATATGAAGGCTCTAATATATGTGCCTTGCGAAGAATAAAAGCAATCTGTGGTGACAACTTCTTTGTTTATGCAGGGTTCCTTAGCTTCAAAGATGATATGATAAAGCATGAAAATGAGGTGTTGGCATATTTTGTCATAAAATCCCATATAGCTTACTTCTAACAGTAGTTTGCAATGGATTTTGATAAAGGACTGTTGTTTGGTCCATTTTTTCTCTAGACCTAGGAAATTATTTCAAGCACAAATCCCATCAAGAAAGTATGCAGACATATATAAGTCAGGTTTCTCACTTTGTGTAACCATTTTCACCTTTGATAAATTCATATGAAGTTGTTGAGCTTGTAGATTTGACCAATTAAAGATATTTGCTTCTGAAACAACTAGGTTAAGTGTATAATTCCACCCTTCTTCAAATAAATCTATACCTTCATGCTCATACAATGTACAACACATAGCCATGAGGTATTGATATACATTCCTTAGTGACTTTGTCCTATAGACTCCCTCATGCTTCTAGAAAATTTTTCTTGGTTCTTTCCACCACGTCTTAAGAACATCCATTTTACTTAAATGGGACCATGTTGCATAGAAATTTGAGTGAAAGTATTCCTCTAGAATTAGTAGCTTTTAATAAGAGTGGAGATCATGGGGCTAATATGCAATGCGATATTATCAACTTGTACTACTAAGAATCATATTCCTGGAGTCTAGATCCTCTAATATCCATCCTATCACTTCTACACATGTTAAAATTAGATATCCACTAGCAATTTTATGGAACCTCAACCTCTTCATATTGATGTATACTTCTCTTTCATC
The DNA here is from genome assembly GCA_031772625.1 of Pinus tabuliformis. Lineage (NCBI taxonomy): Eukaryota > Viridiplantae > Streptophyta > Pinopsida > Pinales > Pinaceae > Pinus > Pinus tabuliformis. The sequence goes on along the minus strand of CM062809.1, from coordinate 565,485,712 downwards.
CAAGTCTTACACAAACTCTTTCTTGATAAAATATTTGTATATGAATTTCCATGTTACGGTGGTGGAATTGTTAATGAAGCACTTTGTATCTGACATAATAGGTACTTTTGGTCTAGATCTATCCATGACACCATCAATACTACTTTTGGAAGCCTCCCTTATTCGTCCTTGGCATGTGAATAGAGGCATGATACCAGTGAAAGATGAAACACTAATAAGCTATGGATTTGCACCACTTGGAAGTGGAAATTCCCTCATTGTAAAACAAAATTAGTTCCACAAATTCACCTATTTTATCAAGTTTAACAATGCAAAAGCTGGTCACCCTAAGGGAATATCACACTTTTTCTAAGCAAAAACATGCAAGCTTGAGGTAGGGTGACCTTCCTAGCCACTGGAACTGCACTCTGTGCAATGGAAAGTAAGAGAGGCTTAGATTAAGTGTATGTTAGACCAACAAGAGACAAGGTTATGGTTTTATATCTTGGAGCTACAAAATATGCAATTACTGGTAGAGAGGTTTCTGTTGTGAGCATAGGTCACATCAGGAATAATCAATGGATTGCATGTTACTGATTGGAAGTGCACAATTCACAATTTAAGGTTATTTTGAGGACATGTAACAAGAACAATGAGCAAGGAGATCAAGATTGTAAACTAGGATTGCACATTGCAATTTTGAAGAGAGGCAAGTCATTTGATGTGTGCATGTCACATCCGTGGTGAGAAATATTTGAGAAATTTCCAGTTGGAAGAGAGAAATGCATGGGTGAATGGATGGGGGAAAATATTACCTCAAAAATCAAGTAAATGTTAGAAGAGAACAAGCAAATAGTACCATAAGAATGAGAAGAGAGTACCAACATGCGTGCATTCATATAATCCACCGTAATCATGAATAGAATCTGAAAGGTGTGTGTAATTACTCTTCTTTCAAAGATAATTTATCAATGAAAATAAGGTTATTGAATAACATTAGTTCCAAATGATCAAGAAAAGAGTGAAAAATATTGACAAAAGACTAGGCCCTCAAAAATGACAACAAAATTTTAATTTTTTCTCAATGTGATGGGCGCTTGTTGATCCATGCATTATCCTATCCAAAATTCCATATGATTGCAGAGAAATGGACTTTATTTTTTTTATTTTGTAATCCTTTTACATAAATAGAACCTTCCACAACTATATAAGAGTTGGAAAAAGCAACATCATTAATTTCATAATGCTCAAGAATATTGGACATATTAAGATTCATATTGCTCAATTTCGCGTCATGAAATTTACAATATGTAACCATTGCTTCCAATATTATTTTATTCATTTTCTAGTTATTACAATAATAATATAATTTCATGGAATTTACTGGATGATTAGGCGGAATAGAAACTTAAACAGTTCCATGATATGGATAATATAATACTGAAGCAATTTCTTATGTAGTTATACTTTGAAAGGGTTAGAGAGAAGCAATTTTCAAATTGTGTAGGCTATTTGTGTTGTGATTGATGTTGGCTTGGAGAACATTTCAATGTGCCCAATTTGTAACATCTAAAAACAATGTTCCATTTGTCCCAAGGGACTCCATCAAGATATAAGAGAATTTTTTATGACAAAAAATTGAATTTGGATAGTCAAAGAAGAAAGATGACATTTCATCATTGGCCTAAAAAGGATAAAAAAAATTAAACTAGTAAAAATTCAATATAAATATGAAATTCTGATTATATTTTGAAGTAAAGTAAGGAAATACAAAGTAACGTAAATTAATTGTAAACATGATTATAGGTTACTTCAATTATGAACTTGAAAATTCATGATGTTTAATCATTTATCTAAAATAAAGAGAAATATGATAATAATTTGAGAGTTGCAAAAACAATTAAAATTCCATACATTGTCTTCAACTCTCTGTATGAATTTATAGGGTATGTTCCCCAAATATAACACCAAAGCACACCTCTCACAAATAGATCACAAACCAATACACCAGTATTATTAACGTGATTAAAACCCTCAAAGAGGGAAACAGTCCACAGGCTAAGTTAACGTGGCCACTTTAGGCAATTTATTAATGTGAAAGAAAGAAAATTTGCATAAGCTTCTCTCATGAATGGTCACCTTAAAAATGACCCTCTGTGCTCTTTAAATAGAGATCATGGACAAATTAGGTGTTAAGACAGAGATCAAGCATCGATAATACTGAGGAGAGAATGAATCGTCAGACCACTTCATGTCTAGAACATATCGTGACCGTCAGATTGTAAGTTACAAAAAGTACATAGTAAAGAAACACACTTTACCTAACTATACACTATACCAAGTTATACTTAACTATCTCCTATGTGTCAGAATATCCTAACATCCCCCTTAAGAACAACTTGGGATAGGATTGAACGATGTACAAAGATGACACCGAAGGAGAAGGAAGGAAGCATTAGAGCCTATCCCCCCTTAGTGACAACTTCCTGAACTCCAACCATAAATTGAAGTTTAGTTAACTTCACCTCTATGAGAGACTTTGTAAAGATGTCTGCAACTTGATCATCGGTTGAACAATATTGCACTTGAAGAGCATGGTCATGAATGAGATTTCTGATGAAGTGCATGTGTAGTTCAATGTGTTTGTTTTGCTGATGTTGGACTAGATCTTTGCATAGTTGAATGGCACTTTGATTGTCACACCAAAGTGTTGTTGAAAAACAAACTCTAATAGGATTTGACGAAGCCACAAGGCTTCCTTACTAGCTTCTATGATTCCACGATACTTTGCTTCTTCTGAAGAAAGATAAATGGCATTTTGTTTATTGCCAGCCCATGTAATAGGTCTAGAACCAAGAGTGAAGACATAACCTGCAGTATACTTCCGATCATCAGGGTCACCAACCCAATTGAAATCAGTGAAACCAACCAATAGAGGAGATGCTTATCCATTGTAATGAATCCAAAACTAAATTGTACCTCGAACATAATGAAGTATTCTTTTAGCTACCTTCCAATGACTTTCATGTGGGTTTTGCAGAAACCGAGCAATGAGGCCAACAACAAAGGAAAGCTTAGGACATGTATGGGTCAAATATAAAAGTTTTCCAACAAGCTGATGGTATAAGGTAGCATTAACTTCAAGGGAAGTACAAGTGACTGAAAGTTTATTTCCACATTAAAAGGTAGAAGGGGCTACCTCACAGTCTTCCATGTGAAAGTGGTGTAGAAGATCACATGCATACTTGGACTGGGAAAGGGAAATACCTTCTTTGGATTACAAGACTTGAAGACCGAGAAAATAATGAAAGTGTCCTAAGTTTGTCATTTCAAACTGCATTTTAAGGCTAGACTTCACATGCTTTATAAGGTTGGGGTCACTACCAGTAAGGATAAGATCATCAATATAAAGAACAAGAATGATAAGAGACTTACCCACTTTCTTGGTGTAGATAATATTGTCAGAATGACACCTAGAAAAGCCAATATCTAAAAGAAACCTATCCATTTTGGCATACCAGGCCTAAGGGGTTTGCTTGAGACCATAAAGGGACCTCTTAAGCTAACATACAAGGTTGGAGTCTGTTTGTATAAATCCATGAGGTTGCTCCATATATATTTCTTCATGAAATTCCCCATGCAAGAAGGCGGATTTAACATCCATCTAATGGACTTTCCATTTGAAAGTGACAACAAGGGAAATAACAAGGCAGATAGAGTTCATTTTGGCAACAGGGGAGAAGGTTTCAGTATAGTCAATGCCTTCAACTTGTGAAAAACCATTAGCAAGAAGACGAGATTTATGTTGATCAACTTTTCCATCTGGTCCAAACTTGGCTCTGTAAACCAATTTGCATCTAATAAGTTTTCATCCCTTTGGAAGAGGAACAAGGTCCCATGTACCATTTTCCAATAGTGAATGATATTCTTCATTCATAGTTGCATCCCAATAGGGATAGCCCAAAGCTTCTGTAATGGTTTCATGATCATAATTGACTAAAGCTTCACCCAGTAAAGAAGAGGCTCTATCAAACTGAGAACGTGTACGACACTTATTTGTAGGATTTCCTGCAAGAGAAGATGCTACATCCCGAGTAGCATGGGCCCATTTTGGAAGCTGAGGAGCTGAAGGAGGATCTCGAGAAGGTGGGGGAGGATTTTCATCCTCGCTATCATCATCTGAAGAAGAAATATTTTTAGAAGTAGAAGGGAAAGAGAGAGGTGGCAGATCCGTCGAACTAGGCTCATAGGCCGATATATTTTAAGAAAACTTTACATCTCTTCTAATGATAACATTTTTTTATTTAGGTTGAAGAAGTATATATCATTTGACACCTTCAGAATGTCCAACAAAAATACATTTTTCATTCTTAGGTTCTAAGGATTTATGTTTCTCATCTGGAATATGGGCCCATGCTTCGCTTCCAAAAACACGAAAGTGACTTACATCTAGTTTAATTGAGCTCCATGCTTCTTCTGGAGTGATATTCCTTAAAACCTTAGTAAGAGTGTGATTTACTATGTAATTTGCACAGTTAATTGCTTCTACCCAAAATTTAAGACTAAGTCCTTTAGATTGAAGCATACAATTAGCCATTTCTTTTGAGGTGCGATTATTCCTTTCAACTACACCATTTTGTTGTGGAGTATATGAAACGTTATGTTGCAATTGAATTCCATACTTAGTGCAAAATTTGATGAATTTGTTGTTAACATATTCTCCACCATTATCATATATTAGCTTAAAAATTTGATTTCCAGATTGTTTCTCAACAAACGCCTTAAAGGCCAAGAACATGTTAAATACTTCACTCTTGAGTTTTAATAAGTATCCCTAAGTGCGTCTGTAGGAATTATCAATGAAAGTTAAGAAATACTTGTACTTAGGGAATGAAACAATTGGAAGTGGAACACATAAATCACTATGCACAAGCTATAAACGGGTTGAGGCATGCCAAGTGGCACATTTTTCAAAACTATCCTGATGATGTTTTCCGAGTACACATCCGGAACAAAAACCATCTCTGCAAGGTACCATAGGAAGACCTGTCACCATATTTTCTTTACATAGATTTTGAAGGGAGCGATAGTTTAATTGACCAAATCGCTCATGCTAAATTTTTCTCACTTCATCATTATGAGAAACAAATACCAAGGGAAGAGTTGATGACCCAAAGTTCTTAAACATATAAATCCTTGTAGAATCATCAACAATTCTAGTAGCTAAAATATGTCGAGGATTTCTTAGGTCCTTAATTACAACATCATGAGGTGAAAATTCAACGATTTTACCTTCACCTGAATGAGTTATCTAATATAAAGATAGAAGGTTGCAGGATAAGGTAGGAACACATAATACATCATTAAATTGACCATTGTCTAGATGAATAGTTCCAATCCCTACAACACTAAGAGATATGTCATCACCAACATATATTTTTGTTGTTACAATCATTTAAAGAAGAAAGAATGGCTTTGTTTTTTGGCCATGTGATAAGAAGCTCCAGAATCAATGAGCCACTAATTAGAAAGAGAATAATTAGATACATTTATTGCATAACCAGATCGAGATACTTGCCAACCACATGAAAAAAGTGTTATTCTTGAAGATGAAGTTGAAGTTGAAGAGTTATCCAAATGGATGTTATCCAAAGCATCCATCTTCTTAAAGCATTTGGTTTCTAAGTGACCATCACGCTTACAAAATTTGCAATGTCTATCTATTTTCTTCCCTTTGTTTTTATTTGCCTTATCATTTTGTTTAATTGATTTTTCATTTTGAGACTGAAATTGCTTAGGACCCTTGTTTGGTTTATGACCATTATTTTTAGGATCCTTATTCTTAGGATTCCTTGAATTTGGTTGCAGCTGGGTTGCTAAGGCTTTCTTAGAAGAGTTTCTAGTATTAAGAAGACCAATATGTAACAATTTTTCTTGTTCTCTTATTAAAGAATCACAAAAGGCATCAAAAGAGGGGGACTTGTACGCTTGTCCTTGAGAAATAAATGCTTCTCTAGTAGAATGGAAGGTGGAAACAAACATAGAGTAGGTTGATCTTAACTTAGTAAGAATGGAATAGATAAGGCAACCATCTTCTTTCTTAACCTTAACACCTTCCAAGAGAAGTCTAAGGGTATTTAACTTGGAAAAAAAATATTCAATGGAAGAAAAATTATTGGGGTCCAACGTAAGCAACTCATTTTCAAGTTGATGGTCTCTAATTTCATTTTTAATTCCAATAACTTTATTGAGTTGTTTCATTACTTCATTAGGGGTATGAAGTTCTGCGATATGGAAAATAAGGTATGGATAAATAGACATCCCTATTAACCCACATTCTTGATATTTCTTATTTTTTCATTTCGCTAGCTTATCTTCATCTTTAGGTTTAGATTCTCGGCCTAAGGCTATTCTATAAATACCTTTACTTCTAAGTAAATCCATAATGTAGGATAACCATTGGAAGTAGTTGGTGTTTTCAAGAATAACTAGACATGTACTTTCCATTTTAAAAGAAACTGAATCTAAAGAAGTTGAAACTAAGTGTTCCAATGTAAATATCTCAAAAAATTAGGCCAATTAAAAAAAAGCGGCTTTGAAAACGATTTCTGAATGAAGAAGTTATGGCTTTTTGAAGAAAAGTTGTTGAAGATGCCAATGAACTACATGAATATTGGGAAGTGAATGATAATGTTAAATTTAAAAAAACAACTCTGCGCCCCACCCCCCCCCCCCCCCCCCCTTCCAAACTTAATCTAATTAGCTCACTTTTAAAAAAATATTACTATATGTGACCCACTTTTATAAATAAGTGAAAATCACTTTTACAATGGTACTTTGTGAACTACCCACTAAATTGTAACTTAAACAAAAGATAAAGTGACTTCGGAATTATAAGTGACTCGCTTTTTATAATGGGTGAGAACACTTTTACATAAAGTAACTTAAAACATAAGTTACATGTGCTTTTGAAAAAGTGACTTAACAAAAAGAAATACTTGAACCCAAGACCTATATTCTCATAAAGTAACTTCAGACCAAGTGAGCTAGTTTAAAAGGTTAGTAATTTTTGGAAAGGAGGAATGTTTTTTTTATTTATTACTCACTAAAGCTTTTGGAGTGCGTGCTTACTTGAAAAACCTATTTTTTCCTACAAAACAAAAAGAACCAGACAACCCAAAACGAACATGCAAAAGAAATCCAAGCCTTACGACTTAAAGTTAGATTTGGCCAGAAACTAAATATTTTCCTCAATATTAAAAAAAAAGTATAGAGGACTATAAATCAAAATAAATAGAAAGATAAACAATTGTAACTGCAAATAAAGACTGTATACCTCTGGATCTTAAAAATGACGTAGTTAGGGCTACCAGAAACCTTTTCGCATGAAACGAAAGGGGTTCCTCAATGGAACAAATTCTCCTAACACAACAGAGCAGTCATGTCAGCCCAAAAGCGGTCAAAAATAGTAGATCTAGGAAACGACAGTCAAATGCAGTTGTACCGACTTCGGATTTGGATCACCAATGGATGTGGCCCTCGAATAGCTCTAATACCATGTATGAATTTACAGGATAATTTCCTCAGATAGAACACCAAAGGATACCTCTCACAAATAGATCACAGATCAATACACCCTTATTCTTAACATGGTTAAAACGCTCAAAGAGGGAAAAAATCCACAGCCTAAGCCAACGTGACCACTTCAGAAAATTTATTAATGTGAAAGAAATAAAATTTACACAAGATTCTCTCATGAATGATCACCTTACAAATGATGCTCCATGTTCTTTAAATTGAGATCATGGACAAATCGGGTGTTAAGCCATGGATCCTAGATTTGTTTTCATTTGCAATGTTCATTATTTATATACAAACAAATCTAGTCTACATTAGATTTCTTTTACCTTGTAATTCTTATTTTTGGGCTAAAAACAAATTTTAAGTGCACCAATTTTTGTTTTACCTTACAAATCTTGTGTTTTTTATGGTAAAGAATGTAATATGTAAAATATTTTTTTACTTTGAAATTCCTATGTTTATTAACGAAATATAATAAAAGGTTACTTTCCAATATTGGTGTTTGTGTTGGAAACGAATCTAGTGTGCACTACATTTGTTTTACCTCACAATTTTTTTTTTGCTACAAATAAATCTAGCATGCACTAGATTTATTTTTAGCCCTGCAATGGTTTTGTTTGTTCTAGAAATAAATCTAGAATTCCTTAGATTAATTTTACACCACAATGATCATGTTTGTGCTATTGTTTTACCCTACAATGCTCTTATTTTTAACCTTACACTAGATTTGTTTTATGCTAAAATGGTCGTTTTTATGGGAAAATAAATCAATGGGCACTAAATTTGTTCAACCTTACAATGCCTATCTTTGTGCTAGAAACAAATTTAGCACGCTAGATATATTTCACCCTACAATACTTTTATTTTTTTCTAAAAGAAAATCAATCATGTATTGGGTGTGTTTTAACCTGCAATTCTTGTGATTGTGCTTCAAACAAATCTTGTGTGTTTAGATTTGGTTTACTCTATTATGCTTGCTATTATGTTAAAACTAGATCTAGCATGCACTATATCTGTTTGAGCATACAATGCTTGTGTTTGTGCTAGAAACAAATCCAGCGCGTGTTGGATTTATTCTACCTTGCAATGGTTATGCTTTTAGTATATTGAAAGATAGGGTGCATTAATTTTTTTTTGCCATGCAATGCTTGTGCTTTTCCTAGAAACAAATCTAGAGTGCACCAATTTTTTTCCTCATAGTGCCTATCTTTATGACAGAAGGAAATTTAGCACTTGCTAGATTTCTTTTACTTTGAAGTTTTTATTTTTGTGTTAGAAACAAATCTAGCATGCACTATATTTATTTTATCATGAAATGGATTTGTTTGCGCTACAAACAAATCTAGCACATGCTAGATTTGTTTCTAGCCTTGCATTGTCTTTCTCTATGCTAGAAACAAATATAGTGTACACTAGATTTATTTTACCCTACAAAGCTTCTGTTTGTGCTTTTGTTTTACCCTATAATACTCTTCTATTTTTCCTTACACAAAATTTTGTTTACCCTACAATTATTTTTTTTTGTGCTAGAAACAATTCTAGTGGGCACTAGATATGTCTTACCCTACAATGCTTATGTTTTTGCTAGAAATAAATCTATCACACACTAGCTTACATTACCCTACAATTCCTTTGCTTCTTCTAGAAACAAATCTAGCATGCACTAGATTTATTTTAGCTTAGAATACATTTTTTCAGTATAAACAAATATAGCAAACATTAGGTTTATTTTAACCTACAATGTTTGTGATTATGTTGCAAACATATCTAGAATTTTCTAGATTTGTTTTACATTTCAGTCCTTGTTTTTGTGCTAAAAAAATTCTAAAAGGTGCTAGATTTGATTTACCTTGTAATGTTTGTGTTTTTTCTATAAGGAAATATAACGTGTGCTAGATTTATTTCACCTTGCAATAGTTGGTATTTTACTGGAAACAAATATAGCATGTGTTAGAATTGTTTTATCCAGTAATGCTTTTGTTTGTGCTAGAAACAAATCGAGCAAGTGATAGATTTGTTTTACGCTACAATGCTTTTATTTTACTCTATAATGATTTTGTGTTTTCCCTTTCACTATATTATTTTTACCTCACAATGACTACTTCTACTATTCTAGTATTTTCATCCTTGAACACTATTTGAAACCCTAATGACAAGAGTGAAACCCTAGCCCCCATTTCAAAATGAAACCATAGGATTGAAATTGTAACTTCTCTTTGAAACCATATCCAAAGGAGCAAAACCCTATGATACATATGGAGGAAAACAATCCTTTCAAGGCATGCTATCAAACCCTTCTTAGATTTTGGTAGTTCGATATATTTTCTTGTTGAATTTATTGAGAAATAACCTATGCGATTTAGAAGGTAGTTAGTTGAAGGAATTCTATACAATTAACAAAAGTACATGCAATTTTCTTGAGGAGTATCAATAATTTTTTTTCATAAGCTAAAATATTATTCACTACATATCCAAGGGTCAATTCTTCATATCATTCTCATCTAAGCCACTAACCTATGAAAGGAAAGGCTAATAACATTACCTCTATCACAATGTGAAACCTGCTTGTTCTATCACACCCTATAGTGCATCCGCTTATGAATACCCTTATATCTTATGAGATGTCATCTTCCCCCTATTCAACTTCATGTAGGAGAAACATGGAAATACATATACCACTTATGGTCGAGATCAACTCTTGATCACCCCCCCATTCCCTCATACATAGCTACACATATACTTGACATTTTTCTTAGATAATCACAATGTAAGAAGTAAATAAGTATTTAGTAGTGGGAGGAGAGAAGTCAACCCCCATATGGTTACCCTGACATATTGTTAAGTGAACAAGTAAACTCAAGGACAAAGACTTAGACCACAACCTATATCTAGCGAAGTCATTCCATAGAGGGAATTCCTCCTCCATGAACACACATATCAAACCAATAGTTATTTTTCATTTGGATTTGTCTGATCAACAAATGAAATGAAAAGGGATTGATAATTAGAGATTTAAATAAGGGAAATGACTAAGATATATTCCAAATCTATGGGTGAATAATGATAGAACTATGGAACATTACCTTCACATTTAAATCTATAAATTTGAATATATATATATATATATATATATATATATATATATATATATATATATATATATATATATATATATATATATATATATATATATATATACATTTTTACCATATAATGTTGATCTCTAGATGTTTTCTCCATGGAAAATCTCAGTGACGTGCTTTCATTATCAAATTGGCCAATTTCTCCCTACCTATTTGGGATGATCCATTCTGGCTCCCAGATATAAAATACTTTGAGATTCAAGGTTTCTAGCCTTGTTCCCAAAACACCAAGAATAGTGCCCAAGTTTTTTAGGTTTTCAAGTGAGTCTAGAGCCCAAGGATAGTCCCTCAAATTCTTTCTAATGATAAATTCCCTCCACCATGGCTCTCTCTATATTTTCTTCCACCTTACATCTAAAAGAACCCTCTCCTGACTTCAGCCTATTTGCCTTCTGTTAGGAAAACAACTGAGGAGGGTGGTGAATCAATATTTTAAAAACTTACTTTACCTTCTCATTTTCTATTCATATTTCTATATGTGACTTTAGTGAAGAAAACATGTGTATGTGCACTACTATTATGAAGGCAATCATCGTATATACATATAACTATATTTTCAATTAATTCTTTATCATTTTAACTTGGGCTAGTGTATTAGTCCTTCATTATGGATTAACTAAACAATAATAAAGTGTAGTAAGAACAAAATAAATCATCACTCATATTTAACACATATGAACACCAGGATTTTAGGTGGAAACCCAATGTGGGAAAACAACCATCACTAGTTTTTCCTTTGTCTTCTTCCTTTAAAAAAAAGATTTTTTACAATCTTGTACTAGCGAAAAATTATACCAATACATAAGCACCTACCTGCAGAAGACTACAACATTCTCTCATTCTCCAACACCTACTAGAAGGGATCTAAAACCCCCTTACTTTTAATTCCTTGTGGATCACTTTTCATAATGTTTCAAACTGGATCAACCTGATCAAAACATTACAACTTGTAGGCCACCTTTCATGAAATTTTCATACTAGACCCACTACCATGATTTAGGCCCAATTCCAAATAATAAAACTAAAACTAATCATCATAACAAATCACTTAATCACTATACTAACTAAGAACCAAATCAATCTGAAACAACCAAAGTAGTTAGACCACTGTAAATACATTCACCAATCCAGATATTGTTTATCACAGAAACCAAATTTTTCACTGCAAACCCTAATTAACCATATATCAAAATATATATGCAACATTTCTTAAGTATATCAACGTATATACGCGATTTCCATGAAGAATACCTTTGTACAGATCTAAAAATCCCGAAACCTAAAATTGAATCACTTTCATACTGAAATACTCACTGAATCACTTACATAATCATTCAAATATCTTTGAAACACATACAAATAGCAGCATCATTACTATTACAAAAATCATTCCACAAATCATTCAACTTCACCAGAAATATCACATACAAATTATTAGGAAGAAAACATCATCAAAAGACAATAGCAATCACAGTAAGACTAATTATACATCATTAATTGCACATACTTCGGAAACCCTAGCATATGTATGCAACCCTTACAAAATACTTATGTGTGTTTATATGCCTTTCACGAAGCATACCCGTGCACATATCTATCCATACAAAAGAATTGACACACGACTATTTAAATATAGACTCGCATATGTACACAACTTTTCTGAGACAAACTTGTGTACAAATCTGTAATTATTGACTTATTCCTTCGTTGCATCACAAAGCTTTAATCAAACCCAAATCTCAATAAAATCAGTAACAAACACATGTTAGAACATTATTATCACAAATCAACCCATAATAAAATGATGTAGTCATTTTAGATCTACAATATCTGATCCCACACCATATTCCTTGTGCAACCTTATTTTAGATCAAGAAATTCAACAATGGCCCATACATGCACACCTAGCACTTTGATCTCCATCTCCTTATATAACATAGTCCTTAGGAAATACAATGGATCAAACCCTTAGTTATGTTGATGGTATTCCTTGACGGGATAAAATATCTAGTGTCATGCTCATTACTGTGGGCCAATACCATGGTAAATACCCTTGGTATTTAGAATACCATGGTGTAGAAATTGTACGCAAATTTTCTTAACAATACCCGCATATGTACATGACTTTGCTTCACAAAACCTGTGTATACTTCCTCAATCTTTACCTTCATCATTCCTCTATCTCTGAATTGATATTCCTTTGCCTTTATCTCTTTGTCACATTTTTACTTATCCTACCACCATCATGTTGACATGTTTATCAAGTACATTTCCATCAAGGGCAACACGTGTCATAATGCCAACAAGCTCCCCCTTTGGAATTGATGGCAACCACTTTGGTGTTTGGTTACCAATCATCTGTAGATACCTGTAGATATACCAAGTTGTTATCCAAGAAGGTTTTCTTCAAACACCAAGCTAATCCCCCCCTTTGACATCAAGGGAAAAGATTTGACCAACCTGAATGAAGTGTTGTAGATATGATCGGCTGAATACTGATCACTGAAAGCTGACCATTTTCCCCCTAAGAACATCCTAAATTTTCTAAAGAATAAATGAGACATGACCTTCATATTACCAATAACTCATATTGACCAATCTTCCAATGCAGTGGGGTTACATATTTGACTCAACACGACATCAAATCCCCAACATGGGATGACATGTACATAAATGACTTGACCCCAATAGTCCATGCATGACTAACTATTACAATTATTACATCATAGGTTTATGACCTTTATGTAAAATGACAAATATGAAACCAAGACCAAATACCTCAATTGTGAGGTAGCAAGACCGGGATAGTATTTAGTACTATATACCATATAGGAATTGTACTTCAAAATCAGACAATAGCATTATGAGCCTCATCAAAAAGTAAGTCAGCAACTTTAGCAACATGTGTTTCTTTAGCAACATAATGAAGGAATCATAGTGCCAACAATGTACTATAAGGAAAAATGTTCCCCTTGAACCTGTGTCAATTGTTCATTCTCAGATCTGATAACATTAACAACTTCATTAATCAAAGCATCAATGTCATATTAAAAGACTCATAAACCATAAGTATATGAGCATCAAGAGACTATATTTAACTAATATAAGAACCAATAAGAAAATTTGTCAGTAGCATATCATAATTTATTTTATTTCTATTTATTTTTAAATTTTTTTATTTAGTTCTTACTGATACTTCAAAGCAGGGAAACATACATGAATGTATGGATCAAAATATGTGTATATACATGACTATACTTCATAACATCCACATATACACAATAAACTGCAATAAGTTTCACTTTCAGCTCCCCCTGAACTTGAAGGATTGGTCAGAATGATTAACAGAGTGATGAAGAAGAGACCACTCCTAATTTATTTCTGAGATATTCAAAGGAATCACGTGAAAGAATCCTTGTAAATATATCTGCAACTTGTTCTTTTGAGGGAACATACTCTAGTTTAACCTTTTTTTCAAGCACTCTTTCTCTCAGAAAGTGATATTTGATTGGAATATGCTTGGTTTTTAAGTGCATGGTAGGATTTTTAGAAATACTTAGGGTACTAGTATTATCACATATAATTGGGATATGTGGAGAATAATTGATTTGAATATCCTAGAATGTTTGCATCATCCATAGAAGTTGTGTGTAGCAAGATACAACAACAACATATTATGTTTTTGTAGTAGATAAAGAAATGGAGCTTTAATTTTTGTTGAACCATTATACCATGCGGGATCCCATGTAGAATGCTCCCCCGGTAGTGTTTTTTCGATCATCAACATTTCCTTCACAATCTGCATGTGTGTAAGCATGAAGAGTAAGATATGCATCTTTGGGATACCATAAACCCAAGCTTTGAGTTCCTTCTAGATACTTAAATATTATCTTGACTACATGAAGATGACTTTCTTTCATATTTTTCTTGAAACTTTCCAACAATTTCAACTGCATGCATGATATCTGGTCTTCTTCATGTAATATAAAGTAAGATTCTGATCATAGATCTGTATTCTAGTTGGTTGACTAGAGGAGGATCATCATGCAAACTAAGATTACATCCTGTTACCATTGGTGTGCATCTAGGGTTGTAGTCTTCCATTCCTTATTTCTTCAAAATCTGCTTGAGGTACTTTGTATGTGAGAGGAAGATACCATTCTTTGCTTGTTGTACTTGTAGACCACGAAAATATGTTCATTGACCAAGTAGGGAAATTTAAAATTCTTGTTGCATGACAGAAGCAAAACTTTGACTCATAGACTCTTCATTGTTGCCAAATATGATGCCATATACGTAAACAAAAACTATTTAAATTTCACTATCATCCATATTTATATATAGGTTGCTATTTGCAGACCCCTTAATCAAACCTTGTTATTGAAGATACATGTCAAGATGATAATACCATGCACAAAGGAGATTTTTTTAGCCCATATAATTCCTTCTTGAGTTTGCAAACAAGATTTTTATCATTTCCTAGAATGAACCCTTGAGGTTTCTCAATATAGAATTTTTCTTCTAGGTCCCCATTTAGAAATGCATATTTATCATCCATTTGATAGACTTTGAAATTATGAAAGCTTGAAAAGGCAAGAAACATTATTATGGCTTTAAGTATGGCTGCAGGTGAAAATTTTCTTCAAAGTCTATTCCTTCTCGTTGAGGATTGCATTTGCATATGATTCTTTCCTTGTTTTTAATTACCTCTCCAATTTTGTTCATTTTATTTTTGAATACACATTTTGTTCCAATAACATTTTTATCATGTATGATTGTTTTCTTTTTTTTCAAGTTCTACATTTATATCCTTAACCCAACATTCATCCTTTCTTTCTTGATTTACATTTTTTTTGTTCAATTGTGGATAGTAAGGATATATAACTAAGGGTTCCAACAAGAGCTCTTATAGTTTGTACTCCAGCTTCCTTTTCTCCTAGAATTTGAGATTCTGGATGATTTTTCTAAAAATACCTTGATGGAGTCCTTTCTGATGCTTATGTATTATCAATTCCTTTTGTACTAGTTTCTTCTCTTATATCATTTTCCCTAGTTGTACAAATACATTCGTCATTTGTTGGTGCTTCCCTTTTGGTACCTGTGCATGATTCATCGATCACAACATAAATACATTGAACAATATTTTGAAGTATTTTATTGTATAATTTGTATCCTTTACTTCTAATGGAGTATCCAAATATAATTCCTTCATCTCCTCTATTTTCAAAATTTCCAACCTTATAATCATTTTTCTTTATGTAACATTTTCTTCCAAAGAATATAAAATTCTTGATAGTTGGAGGCTTACTGAACCAAAGTTCATGAGGAGTCTTATCATTGTTACACGAACATGTGCTTTGTTGAGAATAGTCACAATTGTATACGCCACTTCTCTCAAGAAGGTATGAGGTGTCCTGGACTCATCAAGCATGGCACATGCTACCTGTTGAATTTTTTTATTCATTCTTTTTGGCACCCTATTTTTTGCAGCATTTTAGCGCTAGAAAATTGCCTCTTAATGCCATGTTATTCACAAAAGTAAAAAAAAACATCTTATATGAATTCTCCTCCCCTGTCAAATCTAAGAAATTTTATTTTTACATCTAAATCATTCTATAGTAAAGCTTTGAAGATTTTAAATTTATAAAATAATTCATCTTTATGTTTTAATAATCCAATCCAACACGTCCTAGTAAATTCATCAATGAATAATATGAAATATTATTCTCCTCGAGGTCAATTTTTCCTCATAAGCCTAGAAAAATCATATCAATAAGTTAATGTGGCTTACTTGTAGTACCTTCTTTTGCATTGAACTGAACCTTGGTTTGCTATTGAATTGGCATGATTTACATATGGTACTTTATAGTAGAGAGATGTTAGGTAAATCACGAACAAATCCTAGTTTTCTTGACTTATGTCTTTGAGTAAAGCTTAGATGTCCCAATGTTTTGTTCCATAGCCAGATTTCTTTTTCTTTGCTTAAGTAACATTGTTCTAGACCGCCTTCCAAGATATAGACATTACCAAGACTTCTTGTCCCTTTTATTATTATATTACCTGTATCGAGATTCCAAACCACACAATTATTTGATCTAAAAATAACCTCATGTCCTTGGTCACACATCTGACTAACAATCACCCAATTATGTTTTAATCCATCAACAATCAAAACCTTTCCAGCTTTAACATTTTCTTTCAGCAAAACAATTCATTTTTCCTTTGATAACAACAGGTGAATTATTTCCAAAGGTTACATTCTTTTCTTTCTTTACTTAATTAAAGGGAATAAACTTATCTTTATGACCTTTCTTATGCTTTGAGCATCCATTGTCAATATACGACATATTTTCTTGATCTTTTTCATATAAAGATAGACCACAGTTTTCAGATTCCATGGTCTTCTTTTTCCATACCTTAGATGTTATTGCCTTTTGTTCATTATGAGGTTTTGATCATATTTTTCTCTTGCATTCAGATTTTTTATTCCCAAAGTTATTGCAAAATGAACATTCAGTTTCATCTTGGAGAGGTGTGAAAATATTTTAATAGCATTTCTTTACCCCAATCCCATTCTTTTTCTTTCTTCCTTCTCTAGCCATGATAATTTTGTAAGCAACAGACTAAGTAGTTTTATGACCAAAATTATTGACAAGTGAAAAATTGACCATTAAAGTGGAAGTTTATGGGAGTATAATACCTTATTTGTAGTTTTCCCTTTGATTGTAGTAAGGGATATTTACCTGAGAAGTATTCGATCCTTTATTCTTTTGTTGATAGCTAGAGTTTTGCTGGTTTCTTCCTTTTACTACATAGAGATAGCTTCATGTACCTATTTCACAATTATTTACAGTGTTTGATGACTCTCCATTATATCCAAGGCTATTTTTATGAGTGTAAAGCATTGTAATTTGATGATTTCACCTAAGGTTTCAAATCCTTTACCAAACCTAAGATTTAGACCTTTTGTTTCTCAAGTTCCTTCCTTAGACTTCCTATTTCTAGTTCATTATGCTTCTCCTTTTCTACGATTTGTTTCTTTAGAGCTTCTTATGCTAATTTAGCTTCTTCTAAAAAAAAATTAAGCTGAGTTATTTCTTCAATGAAATTATCCTTTTCTTCTAGGGAATCCATCAAAACATATTCAAACTCATAAATATATGTATCTTCAAATGCCATAAGTAATTGATATTATTGATTAGACTCATATTCTTCACCATTTGAGATACCATCACTATCTTCGTGAGTGTTGAAACTTATTTTTTTTCAATCTTGCCTCTAAAGTTTTCTCTTCTTCTTTTTTTTTGAATTCTTCCCTTTCTCATGATTTTATCTATAACGACATTTAGCAGCATAGTGACCAACTCTTCCACAAGTAAAAGATTTGAAGGGAAGGTTACCTCTGAATGTGCCAGTAACTACTTGAAGTTTCTTCACAAAGTTTTCTTCTTTTTCATCTCATACATAACCAGCTTCCTTAAGTTTCTCCTTTTATTTTCCTTTAGAAGTAGCCTTGAATGCAACTTCTATAATATCCAAGGGACCCCCTTTCCTCATTTCATAGGCTGTTAGAATCCCATGAAGTTGTTTAATAGTAAGGTTTTTCAAATATTGCATTTCTTCAATGGTAAAGACTTTTGAATCTCATTTTGGGGTTATAGATCTTGAAATTTTCTTGACCAGAGATGGCTATTTTACTTCATCATGAAGATTTATCATTGAACTAACGATATCATCTACTCTAAGAAAGAAACTTGCAATGCTTTCTTCATTATGCATTCTGAGAGTTTCATGTTGAATTCTAAATGTTTTATGTTTGGCACTCTTTACCTTGGTGTTTCCTTCATAACTTTGGATGATCTTATTCCATATGGAATTTGTGGTATTTTGCTTCATGAATTTGACAATTATGATTTTGTCAAGCTTCCTAATAGAGTATTGACAACTTTTGCATTGGTCTCATACTTTTTCTTTTCTACTTCATCTGTGGGAATGGCAAATGGATACTAATAGCCTCGTTCAAAGATTCTCCAAACATCAGCTCCAAGTGACTATAGGTAAGATCTTGTTATGGCCTTCCAAAAATTAGATTGGATCCATTAAATAATGGTGGCCGAATGGATGTTGTTCCCTCTTGGTTTCTCATCTTTATCAATCTTCCTTCAACTTTGAAGGACTTGCTCTGATACCAATTGTTACGAAAAATACTGAGAGGACTGGGGGTGAATCAGTATTTTAAAATCTTACTTGACCTTCTCATTTTCTATTCAGATTTTTGTACATGACTTTAATGAAGAAAACCTATGTATGTATGCTACTGTTATGCAGACAACCAACATATATACATATAACTATATTTCCAATTAATTCTTCAACATTTTAACTTGGACCAGTGTATCAGTCCTTCATTAGGCATTAACTAAACAGTAATCAAGTGAAATATGAATAGAATAAATAATCACACATAGTCAACACATATGAACACCAATATTTTAGGTGCAAACCCAATGTCAGAAAAAAACCACCGTTGTTGTTTTCTCAGTCTTCTTCCTTAAAAAATAAAATATTCTCTACAATCTTGTACTATCGCAGACTTATACCAATACATAGGCACCCACCTGGAGAAGGCTAGAACCATCTCTCATTCTCTAGCACCTACTCGAAGGGAGCTACAACCCCCTTATTTTCAATTCCTTGTGGATCACTTTTCAAAAGGTTTCAAACTAGATCCATCTGATCAAAGCATTACAACTTATAGGCCACCTTTCATCAAATTTTCATACTAGACCCACTACCATGACTTAAGCCCAATTCCAAATAATAAAACAGAAGCGAATCATTATATCAAATTAGTTAATCATTGTACTAACTGAGACCCAAATTAATCTCAAAAGACCAAAACAATTAGATCACTATAAATTCATTCACCAATCCACATATTGTTTATCACATGAACTAGATTGTGTCACTACAAACCCTCATTAATTGTATATCGAAATATATATGTAAATTTTATTAAGTATATCCACGTATATACGTGCTTTCCATGAAGCATACCTACATAGAGATATAAAAAATATTGAACCCTAAAACTGAATCACTATCATACTGAAATACTCATTAAATCACTTACAAAATGAGTCACAGATCTTTGAACCACATAGAGATAACAACATCTTTACTATTCAACAAATCATTCCACAAATCATTCAACTTCACCAGAACTATCAAATAAAGATTATTATGAAGAATACCTCATCAACAAACAACAATAATCACAACAAGACTGATCATACATCATTAACTGCACATACTTCAGAAACCCTATCATATGTATGTGACCATTACAAAATACTTCCGCGTGTGTACATGCCTTTCAAGAATCATGCCCATGTACAGATTTGTTCATACTACAGAATCGACATGTGAATATCTAAATCCAAACCTACATATTTAAACAAGCTTTCTGATATAAACCTGCGTACATATCTATAATTATTGATTTATTCCTTCGTTGCACCGCAGAGATTCAGTCAAACCCAAATATTAGCAAACCTAATAACAAACATAAGTTAGAAAATTATTATCGCAAATCAACCCTTAAGAAAATCATGTAGTCTTTTCAGATCTACAAGATCTGATCCCACATCACATTCCTTGTGCAATATTATTTCAGATCAAATAATTCAACAATATTCCATTACTTGCACACCTATCAATTTTATCTCCATATCCTTATATATCCTAGGCCTTAACCAATACCATGGGCCAAACCCTTAGTTATGTTGATGGTATTCTTGGACGGGATAAAATATATAAGGAGGAGAATATCAAAGGGATAGGAGAATAAGTAATGAATATCTTATGAAGTGTTAGATCAAAACAAAATATGCATGTTATGGGTTCTAATGCTTTGCTTGATCTAGACTAAATATACACTTGAGCGTTTGATGATGGATGAGATCTAATGATGGATCATGATCATAATGACTTATCATTATGTGATCTGATAATGGATGGGTTAGATCTGATTGCTAACACATGTTTTATCCTTTATATGTGATGATCTGGGTATGTCTAAAGTCGGGAATTGCAGTATTTGCATATCTATACGCTGGTTCGCTTTGGTGAAGGTGCGTATACATGATGGCTCGAATCTTCCAAGTAGCGTATGAAAAATAAAATCTTGATGTTCAAGGATGACTGATCTACCAGATCAGTGTTGTTGTTTTACTGCTGTTTGTCAATGAAGTCTTCTTAGATCTGAAAGTAAAAGTGAATGCATAAAGAGTTTGTGTCTCATTGATTAATTGAATGAGAAAGAAGGGTGATCCTTGTTGCTATTTGTTTAGAACTCTGTAATATGATAGTAGATCTTCAAAATGTCATTGATTGGTATAGTTTGTGGTTCAGAGGTTTTATGATTTAGTATCTTTAGAGGTATACATAGGTTGGACAAAGGAAGTAGTGTATACACACAGGTTTGCTTCATTAAAGGATCGTATACATTCTGACACATGCCTTTTGAGGTTACAATTAGTTCTGGTTGTTGATATAGTCTTCTGGGTTCAGATCTGTGTACTGGTTACAGTGATTTGTCTGTTCCAGTTGATTGGTTGAATTTGATTAAGTTTGAATGAATGGTTGATTCAGTTGTGTCAGAGGTTCAGTGATTGTTTGATTCAGTTGTGTCAAAGGTTCAAAGGTTTCAATGATTGATTGTTTCAGTTATATCAGAGATTGATGATTGGGTTTCAGTTATATCAAAGATTGATTGGGTTTCAGTGATTGGTTGATGCAAATGTATTTGATGGTTGTATCGCAGTGGTGATTGATTTTGAGATTCAATGTTGCTAATGGGTCCAATATGAAAATTTTATGAAACGAGGCCTTCATGTGTATTGTTGTGTACTAGGAGCATCCAGTATGAAAATTTATGAAATGTGGTCCTTGGAGGATACTAAGTGTTGAAGCCTTTAGTGAGGAAGTCGAAGCTTCCCGCCAGTAGTGGCTGGTGATTTGATCAGGGGTTGGAGCTCCCTTCCAGTAGCATCTAGAGAATGAGTGAAGTTTGTAGCCTTCTGTAGGTCGAAGCCTACGTACTAGTAAACATATAGGCTAGTACAAGAACTACGAGGTTGTAGCTCCCTTCCAGTAGAAGCTCGAGAATGAGAGACGGTTGTAGCCTTCTTCAGGTGGGTGCCTGTGTATTACTATGAGTCTGCACTAGTACAAGATTGTAAAAAAAAATTATTATTATTAAAAGAAGACAAAGACGATAGTAGTAGGTGGTTTTCACCCACATTGGGTTTCCAACTTAAATCTTGTTGTTCATGTGTGTTTCTTATGTGTGATGGTTTATTCTATTATTACTGCACATGGTTACTATTTAATGTTTAATAAAGTACTGATGCACTGATTAAAGATCAACATATGATGAATTAACTGAATCATAAGTTCATTGGATATACGTTGGTTGCCTTAAGAACATTTGCGTGCACATGCGAGTTCCCTTCTCTGAAGTAGCATATATAAATCTGATTATGGAAATGAAAAAGTTATTGATTTGTAAATACTGATTCACCCCCCCCTCAGTATTATTTTCAATAATTAGTATCAGAGCGGGTGCTTTGGCAGAAGCTTGATCACTTGAACGAGATCCATAGAAACAATGGGAAAGAAGCTAAAGAAGAAATCACTTCAAAAGAAGAAGGCATCTCAAGGGAACTATGACAATGGAAGAGATGATTGGCCATTATGTGGAAGCAACTCCTCAGATTCAGAATCACCTCAGAATGAAGATGAACAAGCAAAATATTTATGAGGTACAAATTTGTTGTCCTCTGGTGATACATTTCTATGTTCATTTGAAGATAATGAATGTGACATTGAAACAACTGAAATTGCTCTTATGGGTGAAAGAGAAAGAAATCAAATAGAGGGATAATTTAAAAATCTCATAGATATAATTAGAGATGAAAAGGATCTAATTGATAAAAGGGAATGTTCCTACAAAGAAGAGGTTACCAGATTAAAATCCTAGTTGGAGGAAGGAAAAAAAGTAAGGAAGCAGTACAAGGAAAAGGAAGACCAATGTTAAAGGCTACAGGATGAAGTGACATCATTGAGAATTGAAGTGAATGAAAATGACACAACAACTAAGGAACTTTTAGAAAGAACCAACTACTATGAAGGTCTTGAAAGTATGATCGTTTCTCTAAAAGAATATCTCAAAAATTCAAATAAACAGAATGAAGAACTACTCCAAGCATTTGAAGAACAAGAAAATGAAGTTCTCAAATTAAGGCAACAAGTGGAGGAAGGAAGAAAAGCTGAAGAAATCATGAAGAAGCATTATCTTGAAAAGGAAGAGAAATATCAGGTTGAGGTAAATATCCTAAAAGTTAAATTAGAAGAAAAGGATGAACTTTTACAATTTCAAGATAGTACTAAGATTTTGGATGGTATTCTTAGTAGTCAAAGGTCTCCTGCCATCAAATCTGGTCTTGGTTTTAATGAAACTGTTAAAGGTGAATCTAGCTCTCAAACTGAAGCAAGGAACTCTAGTGCAAAATCAGAAATTCTTAACAATGAGATAAGAGGTCAACCACATCAACAACCAAGGAAATAAAGTCTTCAAAGAAAATCATTTACTCCTAAATATGGAAGTGTTAATCGATTCTTTCCTTCAATGAATAATGTTGAATGTTTTATATGTCATAATTTTGGACATGTTGCAGCTAGATGCAGAAGTAGAATGGTTCAAGCTAATAACAGTCACACAGAAAGATCATCAACTTCCAAGTACTTTAAGGGATATTGTTTTTCTTGCAAAATGTTTGGTGACAAAGCCATTAACTTCTATAAAGGGAATATGAAACATATAAGATGTTATGCTTGTAACAAGTTTGGGCATAAGGCAAAAGAATGAAGGAGCAAATTTCAGCCAACATACCAAAAAGAGCAAACATCATCACACTCCAAGGTATGGAAGAAGAAGGAAGAACAACCAGAAATATGTGGCATAACTCAGTATACAGATAGAACAGACTCAGGAGAAACTAAGAGTATGAAATTTCAGTGTTCTAATTCTCATACATAGTTATCATGAAGACAAGTCACATATATATGCAAGTTAGAAGCTGCACAATCGTGTATATGTTGGTTTGATGAAGAAGCAGTGGGACAGACTCAAAAAATGATCTGATATGGTTCAGACAACTACCAATTATCTTTTCTTTCTTGCTGATTGATGACTACAGTCTATGGATGTTATTTAGAACTTCTTTTGATCCTCATAAGTTTTTGATAACCTAATGTATATCTAATTGATGATGGTGCCTTGATATTTCTTACTGATATATGCAAGGATCAGATCTAATAGTGAATAGGTGGCACAAGTTCAGGGGGAGAATATGTTATGCTTCTAATATTGCATTGTTGGAATTATGTTTAGAAGTATTTGGTACCTAATGATTCTTATCAAAGGTGATGAGGCTTATGTGGATAAATTGTTTAAATGATACATCATGCTATGTTGCAGTTATGAGTTGCCTATGATGATGATACTTCTATTGCTTGGGGTTACATAGTTGTTATTCAGATTAGATTTATGGGTGATTATGGATGACTTTTGATGATGCATACAGTACATATATGTTTCTTACATGGTGATCTTCATAAGGACAAGGAGAAGTACAAAGCTTGAGTACATAAATTCATTATTTGACGATGAGTCACTCATTATGTTGTTGTCATCATGCCTTCAAAGATGCATAAAGTTCATATGGTGCAGTTATGATGCAGGATTCCTATAGTTCTTGGCTCTCACATGGTTGAGGATTGTTGTTGTTGATAGTATCAAGAAAGCTTGACAAATTATTATGAGCTCATAGCTAACTATTTATATCTCTTTGATGGATACACATTATGTTGGATACATGGATGATTACTTAAGTTGCATATTGATAAATATTGTTGGTTGGCCAAGAGAATGGTGTTATTATAGGTCTCATGAAGACATAGCTATTTGAAGACATGGATATTCAGACACATGGATTACTTAGTCACATAATGATGATTCCTTCTTACTTTATGATGATAGGTTTGATACTCACATATGTTGATTATCATGGTTAATGCTTATCAGATGTGGAATGTTCCCTAGTGATGATACATGGTTGATATATTGAGGGTTCTTGTGGAAAGATCATGCAATTCTTGATGATGATGTTATGATCATAGATGATGACTATGGTGTTTTCACATACATATGATATGACGTGAATGATTTTGTGTTACTGCTTGGAGATACGACATATGCTTATTTGATTCATGGAAGGTTATGATAAGGCTCCTTCTACTAAGGAAACGAAGCAAGTTGATCTTGATGAGATCAAGAGGATGAGTTGATATCTATATGTGGCATACTTTGTCATAGGTTGATGATATTTACTTTGTCATATCTTCGGAACTGATGATGGACATATACATGTTGCAGGTCTGGATGTTACTGACATATTCTTATGGTGCATATCATATATGGTGTATGATAGTTGCTGATGACTATCATGGTCTTGTTTAGATCTTTGTTCTTTGTTATAAATTTCATGTATATCACTTGATGAAAGGTCATATAAAGGCCCATGATGTAATAATATGTCTCTGTCTGTCATAGTCTTTTAATGAGTCCTTTTGGTCATATGATGTAATTTATACCCCCACTATGCATGGGAAGGATGATGTAATAATTGCTATATTTCAGTCATGTATAAACATTTGGTATATCCCCACTTGGTTGGGTAAATGAGTCAAATTTGCTATATCCCCACTTGGTTGGGTAGATGAGTCAAATTTGCTATATCCCCACTTGGTTGGGAAATTGATGTATGTATTAGTCATTGGTGATAGGAAGGTCATACTCACATAGTTGAGTTATAGAGTCATGTTATTCTTTTAGAAAATATATTTGCAGACTCTGCATGTGCTTAGGGAGATCATGGATGGTATAGTGCATCTCAACATGTACAAAGGGGAGTTTAATCAAAGAATTCAACATGTGCCTAGGGGGAGCATGATCAATGTTCATATTCAGCTATTCAGATATGAAAGTCTTCATTTTGGTCAGCCCTTTACCCTTGATATCAAAGGGGGGAGTCTCTTAGTCCACCCTTTGCCCTTGATGTCAAAGGGGGAGAGTATTTTGGTGTTGCTTGCTATCTCTAATAGTTTCTACAACTTGCAGTAATCAACACCAACATGGTTGCCATCAAGTCCAAAGGGGGAGATTGTTGGCATTAAGATACATGTGTTGTACTTGATGGCAACCCACTTGTAGCAGAACAACTCACTTGTATATGGTAACTAGATGAATCTACGTAACTAGATGAATCTACAAGAGAGATATCAGATGTGACAGAATGCATGGCAGTTGTGTTTACAGATGTGACAAAATGTAGGGCAGTTCAAAGGAATCATTTCAGAAGTAATGTGGCAAATCACGTTATAACAAGTCTATTCAGAGGTAACAAAGTAATGGTACAAAAGAATAGGATGAAGGAACAATGGACTACAAATCAGAATGAAGAAATTGAAGAAAGAGAATGGTTTAAGAAGTATACGCTGGTT
Source organism: Pinus tabuliformis (assembly GCA_031772625.1). Lineage (NCBI taxonomy): Eukaryota > Viridiplantae > Streptophyta > Pinopsida > Pinales > Pinaceae > Pinus > Pinus tabuliformis. Next base: position 565,459,382 of record CM062809.1, on the reverse strand, counting down.
CACCTTGTCCAAGTAGCATATACACATGGGCTCATGGAACAAAAGAAGCGTATACATATGCACACACTTTCAAAGAAGGAAAACTACGTATGGGATGGAAAATAAAGGTTTTGGTCCGAGGTATTGGTCTGAGGTTTTGGTCCAAGGTATTCAGTCTGAGGTATTTGGTCTGAGGTACTGGTCCAAGGTTTTGGTCCAAGGTATTGGTCCGCGATATTTGGTCTAAGGTATTGGTCCGAGGTATTTGGTCTGAGGTATTGGTCCGAGGTATTGGTCCTAAGTGGTTTTGGTCCAAGGTATTAAGAAAGGCCTAAAACTATATAAGGAGGAGAATATCAAAGGGATAGGTGAACAAGTAATGAATATATTATGAAGTGTTAGATCAAAAGCAAATATGCATGTTATGGGTTTCTGATGCTTTGCTTGATCTAGACTAAATATGAACTTGAGCATTTGATGATGGATGAGTTCTAATGATGGATCAGGATCATAATGACTTATCATTATGTGATCTGATAATAGATGGGCTAGATTTGATTGCTAACACATGTTATATCCTTTATATGTGATGATCTAGGTATTTCTAAAGTCAGGAATTGCAAGGAACTTATAAGTAAGTATTTGCAGATCTATACACTCGTTTGCTTTGGTGAAGGTGCGTATACATGCTGGTTCGGATCTTCCAAGTAGCGTATGCAAAAGAAAAGCTTGATGTTCAAGGATTACTGATCTATCATATCAGTGTTGTTGTTTTACCATTGTCTGTCAATGAAGTCTTCTTATATCTGAAAGTAAAACTGAATGCAAAAAGATTTTGTGTCTCATTGATTAATTGATTGAGAGAGAAGGGTGATCCTTGTTGCTATCTGTTTAGAACTCTGTAATATGACAGTAGATCTTCAAAATGTCATTGATTGGTATAGTTTGTGGTTCAGAGGTTTTATGATTCAGTATCTTTAGAGGTATACGCAGGTTGGGCAAAAGGAAGTAGCGTATACACGCAGGTTTGCTTCATTAAAGGAGCGTATACATTTTGACACATGCCTTTTGAGGTTAAAGTTAGTTTTGGTTGTTGATACAGTGTTCTGGGTTTAGATCTGTGTACCGGTTACAGTGATTTGTCTGTTCCAGTTGATTGGTTAAATTTGACTAAGTTTGAATGAATGGTTGATTCAGTTGTGTTAGGGGTTCAATGATTGTTTGATTCAGTTGTGTCAGAGGTTCAGAGGTTTTAGTGATTGATTGTTTCAGTTATATCAAAGATTGATTGGGTTTTAGTAATTGATTGATGTAGATGTATTTGATGGTTGTATTGTAGTGGTGATTTGATTTTGAGCTTCAATGTTGCTAATGGGTCCAATATGAAAATTTGATGAAATGAGGCCTTCATGTGTATTTTTGTGTACTAGGAGCATCCAGTATTAAAATTTATGAAACATGGTCCCTGGAGGATACTGAGGGTTGAAGCCTTCAGTGAGGAAGCTTAGCTTCTTGCCAGTAGTGGCTGGTGATT